>QEPC01013799.1:104378-125760 GCA_003113815.1 Sphenodon punctatus | reverse complement strand
TTTGGGACAAACCTGAGGTAGAATCCTATTGAACCCATGAATGTTTTAACCTGCTTTTTAGTAGTTTGGGGGTGGGTGAGTTCCCAGTTCTGGATAGCCTTGATCCTGTCCCACAGTGGGATAATCTTTCCACTCCCAACTCTGTGTCCCAGATAAACCACCTCTGACAGGACTATCTGACACTTTTTAGCTTTGACAGTCAGCCCCGCCCTCTTAATGCTGCCCAATACCTGAGTCACCAGGGGTCCCTTAGCTCTCCTTTCAAGCATTAGCTCCCATGGCGAGAAGCCCTTGGACTCTAGAGGTACTTCTCTGTAAACAGAGGACAGATGAAGGAACTTCTCATCCCAATTGTCAGGGTGAGAGTCCACATAAACCCTCCTCATCCCCTTCAGGGTCCCAATAAATTTACCCACTAGCCCATCGGTCTGTGGAAGGTAAGCTGTGGTTTTGAGGTGTTTAACCCCACAGCACTTCCATAGAAACCCCATGAATTTTGCTAGGGAATTCCCTCCACCTTGGTCACTCCATATCTCTAATGGAATACCCGGATTGAAATAATCCTTTATAAGGCCATCAGCAACCACAGTGGACTCTGCAGATGCTAGAACAATGGCCTCAGGGTATCTAGTTGAAGCCTCTACCAGGGTCAGACTAGGGTGCTTCCCCCTTGTCTTCTGCTTCGGGGGTCCTCCCGTATCTATACCTACCCTCTCAAAAGGCTGTCCCATGATTGGGAGTGGCTACAGAATTGCTTTTTTCTCCTCCCAGATTACTTGTTCCACATGGTCAGGAGTGAGTTCCCCCTCCTGTTCCTGTGCTGACGGTTTGAGCTGCTCCAAGCTGGGGTCTTCCAGAACGTCTGGCTCAAAATCCTCTGAGCTTTCTAGGCTGGGGTGTGCAAAAACCTCCAGCTTAACATTCTCTACTACACCTGGGGAGTACACCATCCCTTTCTGGGGTCCCTTCATCTGTTCCCCCCTTGGGTTCTACACTTTCCCTTCCAGGGTTGCCCTCCAGGCCTGCTCCCAGGGTCACTATTCCCTCTGCCACACACGCTCTGGGCACTACAGATCCTATTTTGGGGCTACCCTCTAGGCTCACCCCCAGGGTCTCTATTCCTTCTGCACCCCCAACCTCCTCTTCTGGCTGGTGGTGCTGCTCCTTTGGAGAATTACTCTGCAGCTGGCTCTGATGGCTAGAGGAGACCTCATCCTGGGACCACCTTCTGACCCCGGGCAACTCCCCTCTCCCCCATCTTCTATCTCCAGTATGAGCTGTCTTCCCCAGCTTGGCCTGTGGGTTCCTACTAACACCCAGAAAGGCCCTATAATATCTTTCCCAATCAGTATAGGGGCAGGGGCATCCTCCCACACCCCACTGTCTAGACACATTCCACAGCCCCTCCATTTTATGGGCGGTGTGCCACAGGCACATTAACTGGCGGGTACCCCACTGGTTTGATGCGGTAAATTTGCCCTGGGACTATATTTGCGGGGCAGACTAGGTTGGCCTTGGTCAGACACACCTCAGTTCCAGAGTCTAGTTCCCCAACAATAGTCCTCCCTTTCACAATCACTTCATCCTTGAGGTAATTCATCATTTCTCCAGCATTCATTATCTTATATGCAGTTACATGATACACGGGGAGGCTCGGGGTTCCCTCCCATGTTCACAACTGCTGCTCAGTGAATGGGCTTCTGCAACCTCTGCAGCTTCAGACAGCTAGCCTTGAGGTGGCCCAGCTCCCCACAGCTGTAGCAGCCCTTCCTATCCAAATTAAGGGGTTTCGCTGGATTAGGGGATTTTTCCAAATTATGGGACATCTTACATTCAGTTGGCAGGGTCCCAGACTCCCGTTTGGGGGTTACTTCCCCCTCCAACTTTTTTGGAACCCTTTCTGATCCTTCCCAAAGTGGGTAGGATCTTTCTTTAGCCCATCCCTATTCAGCAGCAGCTGCTCCTCAAAGTCAGCAGCTTCACTGACTGGTTGGGTTTTTTTATCTTTCACTAAGTACATAATCTCCTGGGGACAGTGGAAGTAAAACTGATCTAGCTCCATAAGATCCAGCACCAGCTCCTGGCTTTGACCCCACCCACCCACTTTCTCAGGGCCTCTACTAGTTGGACTCCAAACTCTGTCATAGATTGTCCTGTTTGAGGAAGCTGTGTGAAACTGCTTCCTGAAATGATCTGGGCCCAGCCTATAGCGCTTGAGCACAGCCTCTTTAAAAGCAGAATAATCATTAGCAGACTCAGTGGGTAAGCTATGAAGGATTACTGACATAGTCACAGTTACCAACCCAGTCACATAACTCATATACTCATCCTCCCCCACGTTCCATTTGCGAGCCTGCTTCTCGAAAACACTCAGGAGCTCCTCAGGGTTTTCTCCCTCTTTGAAAGGGGTGAAGTCCTTGGGTGTCAGCTTGTGGGGTGCAGCCAAGTTTTGCTGGAGCATACCAGCCTCGTGCTCCCACTGCTCCTGCTCATGATGTCGTTGAGCTTCCTGTGCGGCTAGTTCAGCTTCTCTCTCCCTCCACCCTTCTCTTTGCATCTCCCACTCACGTTGGCATTGGGAAGTCTTGTCTGATCTCTCTCGCTCCTTGTCCTCTCTCTCTTGCTTCTTGTCTACAAGCTCCTTCTCACTCAGGTGGATCTGCTCTTGGATCATCTCCAGCTTCTCAGGGGTCTTGTCAGGAGTCCCAAAGAGAAGGGTTGCTCCGACTCCTGTCTCTGGATCCACATGCTGCTCCCAGTTAGGCATTTCAAAGTCCCTTATTTGCTGCTTTAGCTCCTTGTTGGTCTCCCCTTCTGTTGGGAGATTTCTCTTCTGAGCCTCACTTATGAGGTCAGCTTTAAGAGGTCTATTGAGTCCCTTGGGCAATCCCATCAGGGTACTTCCCTGGGTTCCAGAACTCATGCGATTCCTTGCCCTTGCACAACTTATCTAAGCCCTATCCAGTTGACCCAAAGCCACATTCAAGGACTCAATTGCTCAAGGTTTATTCCCAAAGCCCCTCTTTGCTCTGTGGGTGCTTTTCAAAAACTCCAATTCAAAAAGAAAACTGCTGGTGGGTCCTATCCCACCTGTGTGCGCTTATCTGGCTGCTTGGGTTATCCCACTGCTGCCAGCACATGTGGCGAAACACCAGAAGGTGGCACTATATAGCTGAGCCACCCACCTCACTGTGTTTCTCCAAATCTCTGACCAGGGGTTCCCACAGCTGGCAAACCCCCCAAAACCCTTGATATTCCACTGCCACCACCTGAGTGTATCCCCAGAGGGCATTCACACCACTCAGGAAATGTGAACCCCCAAAGGTATAAGCCTCAAAGCTTCCCAAGAGCACTCCCTGTTCCCGGCACACTTTCCCAGGGTTTCCTCCTTGCATTGGAGGTCAAACCCCTGAGTCACCCAAGGAAGGCTTCCCTTGGTAACAAAGCTGCCCGCTTCTGGCCAAATAGGGAGTTTCTCCCTCCACAGTAGCTTGGCCAGGCTTCCTAGCCAAAGGAGACATATAATGCTCAGCTAATAATGCACGCACACTCCCAGTAGGGTAAAAAGAAAACTTAGACATTACTGGTACATATAAAAAGGAATAAAAGCATAGAACTAGGGGTTGATAACCCTTTGAACAAAGCAAGTCTGGTTTGGGGAATGGTACCCCATTTGGAACACGCCTATCTAGTACAGTATCTGAAGTAGCAGGCAGGCAAGCAATTACTCATGCAGGGTTAGTCCTCCTGGTCTGATCTCCATAGGTGATGGTTTCCCTATGGGGTCCAAGTCCTTGTTCTGGCTATACCAGAGTTACAGAGTTCAAAGTCACAACACACACTCCATCAGAGTCCCAGAGAAAAGAGAGTCAAATGGAGAGGGTCTGAGGCTTTTAAAGCTCCCTTCCCCCTCCCTGTGATTTGTCCAGGTAACAAAGACCTGGCCCAGGAACAAATACTCCCTGACCAGTCCAAGCCAATCAGATTCCTGTTTCCTGCTGGCTGTAGGTAGTCCCTGAGGAATTCCTGGAATGTGGAGTCCTGAACATCCTGAACATGTGCTCATTTAGAGGCCTAGTTAAAGGTTACAGCCTGCCTCGCAGTTTCAGGCGGGCATCTGTGCCAGTGCCATTGGCATTTTGCCACATGCTCCTTCATCCCTCTTGGAGTGGATGCAACGGTGCACCACTTTGCTGATTGTGGAGAATGGACATGAGCCTGTGATCACCCGTTTGCCCTCCTGTGGTTGCCCGTATCCCCCCTTCCACCCCATCAGTAATAAATACCTTGCCTGTGACTGTACCCCCTTGTGTGCATTCGTGTCTGTGCACCTGTCGTCCCTCCCTTTCCATGTTTGTTGGCTAGTGTGATGGGGGTGACTGGGGTTCCTGCTCGGGATCATTGAATCTGTCTGGTGGCTTCCTGTGCTGGCTGCTGCATTCCCCTGTGGGCTCCATGATGGCTCATGGGTTCTTCCTGGATGCTTGATGGAGTTTAAATTGTGCATGGTTTTAACTTAGGTCAGAGGGATTTCCCCCAGCAGCTTACCTGAAAAGGGGGGGGCTACTCCTCCCCCCCAGACAGCTGCTGGAGAAAGTCCCCCTCTCCCCACAATTTAAACCCCATACTGGGAGAAGTCCCTGGCCTTAGTGTGAAACCATAATTCCTGCCTGTCCCCAGTGTTTACAAGAGGCATGCAAAATCCAAGGGACTGGTAGACATTGACTGGGACTGTTTAGATTCTCATTAGTTTACATTATAACTGTACACTGTTTGACCTGGATCTCTTTAGTTTGCATTATAAGTACTTGAACAGGATCTCTTTAGTTTGCATTATAAGTGTGGAAGCAGCCAGAAACATGTACTGTTTCTAGTGTTTACTTTACAGGATGCATGAAAAATCCAAGGAGTCATTTGGAGTTTTCATGCATCATGTTAACAGTTTAAAGCATGGAAGCTGTCAGCCACTGAGATAAGCAAAGGTAATTGGCTGGTTCACAATGCTCTTCAATTCCAAAGGAAAGAGACTTTTAGGAAAAATGGGAACTTAACTGTGCTAAAGTGCTGATCAAAACTTATGATCCTGCAGACATTTACACCTCTGATTAGCATGACTTCATTCAGTAGTTCTACTGATGTTTAACTAGATTACGCCAGAAAGTAAAGCAGAAGTACAGATGTAATTGCAGGATTGTAGGTTTTAATGTCTGTTTAAACACTTTTAAATCACTTGGTCTTAATAAAAGTACTGCAACTATGTTTTTCTGCTCTCATTTAATTTTTTCTCTCACATTTAAGCCACCTCCTTTGCTTTCTACAGTTATATTCATAGCGCAGCCTAGTTTTGCAATCTATGCTCCTGGATATTCTCTGCCACCTGATGCAAAGGATTTGCTTGCAAGTGTCTGACTCTAGCAAGTACTAACAATTTTGTGTAACTTGATTAACCCAAAGCAAGTGGTATGGGGAGGGGAGCTTTTCATTAACTTGATGGAGTTTAAGCTGTGCGTGGTTTTAACTTGGGAGAGTGGGGTTCCCCCAGCAGCTGTCCTGAAAAGGGGAACTCTGACTCCACACACCCCAGGGCAGCTGCTGGAGAAAACCCCAGCCCCACAATTTAAGCCTTGTAATGGGAGAAGCGCCTGGCATTTGTGGCTTTCCCTGCCTGAAGAGACTTGTGTCCCACAAACCTTTAGCAAGTGCACAAAAAGCACAACAGTCAGAGTTGCAGGACACATGCCTCCACTGTCTGAATTAGCACTCTGCTTACTGATGGGGACAGAGGACAAATCTAAGACCACCATCCCTTCCCAGCCTGCGGAGGATCAGCCAAAGGGACAAATGCAATCTCCTCTTCACACACCAGGGTAATTATTAGCAGTGGCTTGATTAGTTTACTCAAGGGACCAATTTATCAGGCTTCTCCCTGCCTGATAATGGAATGGCCTGGGATAGCAGTGGTTCTAGGAGTCTCAGGGACAGGTCTGCAACTCCCCCTGGAGCATGTGGAAATGTAGGAGGAGCTGCTCTTCCTCCCTGTTGCCTCCCTTCCCCTACTCCTGCAGCTACCCAACCTCACCTTGCATCCTGCAGGTGGGGGATTTGGGGGCTAGTAGTGTAATTAGATACCGTATGTCAAAATAATTAATGACCCTTATCAAATGATAAGGGCCTTATTAAATGATAGTGGCCATTAATGGTGTATTAAAATGTGGTTACGTCGTGATCAAGGTATGTTAATGTAAAACATGTTAGATGTGTTTTAACTTTTAATGGGGTATAAAAAGCATAGGTTGGTAACCACAAACAACTTTTATGAAAAGTGGAATGTAACAACAAGAAAATATTGTATAAAGCAACATTTATTATTTTAAAAAACACAAAGAGTGAAGTTAAAAAAGGTTATTCAGTGTACAAAAAAGAGTGAAGATTTAAACTTGAATCAAGTGCATTTTTAAAAACACAAAGAGTAAACTTTAATTTTTTTTAAAAAGTGAACAAAGTAACATTTTTATTTTTAAACTTTTATGAAAAGTGGAATGTAACAACAAGAAAATATTCTTAAAGGTTACAGTGTATAAAGCAACGTTTCTTATTTTTAAAAAGTGTACATTTAAAAAGTATGAAGTTTTAAACTTGAATCAAGTGCATTTTAAAAAACAAAGCAATATTTTTATTTTTAAACTTTTATGAAAAGTGGACTGTAACAACAAGAAAATATTCTTAAAGGTTACAGTGTATAAAGCAACATTTCTTATTTTAAAAAAGTGTATAAAAAAGAGTGAAGTTTTAAACTTGAATCAAGTGCATTTTAAAAAACACAAAGCAACATTTTTATTTTTAAACTTTTATGAAAAGTGGAATGTAACAACAAGAAAACATTTTTAAACATGAGGTTTTACCTCTGGGAGATGTTGCTCCTTCGCCATCTCTCTAGGAAATGGCGCCTTTCCCATAGCATTTTGGCTTGCATTAATGGCGGGCCAATCAGAAGGGGCTACGTCACAGGGGGGCAGGGCAGGCTGCCAAGCAGAGGCGGGTGACATTACAGGGACTGGCACCCCAGCTGGCCAATCAGAAAGGAGAGCGCCATTTGAATTTTGCCAACCCTCAACCCCACTTTGTCAGAGGTTTTTAACAACAGCCATGGAGGTACCGGGCGATGCTGAGTTTCTATGCTTTGCATGGAGACGCTTATTGTATCCAAGACTGTACAGCGCAATGCCTTTTGATTCAGATAGCCCGAACAGGGTTCTGAGGGAATTGGTAAGTATTGGTAGTGTGGGGTAGCGTCACATGATACGCGACACTGTTTTAATACTGTCTGTTTTGTAGCCTGTGTACGCTGCAAATAAGGAGATGGATGGAGGAGATGCTGTAAAGAGTAAGCCAGACGAAGAGGATGATGTGGAAATAGATGGCCCCGAAATGAAACAGAGTGAAGTGATCGTCATAGAGGATGAAAAAGTGCAGGTGAGTAAGAGATTGGGGTTTGGTCCATTTTAAAGGAACACCCTGATTAAAAGCCTGTTTCTATTTTAGGAAAAAGAGGTTGCAGACCCACCAAGGAAGAAGATGAGGGGTTCTGATGAGGAGGTTTGTAAACATTTGTGAAGGATGCGGTGTGTGCACTGGGGGTGGGGGCGTTTTTAAAAATGTTTTTTCTTTTTTATCAATCTTTTGAAGAGGATTCATCGGACAATGATGACAACCCCTCTTTGAACCTGTTGTGCACATGCTGTTTCTGCGGCAACAAAAGTACATTAGGAAGAATCTGAAGATGTTATTACAGCCCATTAATATAGGAAAGATCTATAAAGTTACAACTCAAATGATACATTCTTTTTCCAGGGGATGACTACAGTGAATACATCTCTACTTATCAGATTGTTCAGGCAGTGACAGCAAAAATTATTCAACATTGTTGAAAGCAACAGCTTCACGATAATTGTCCGGGCTGCGTTATAGATCACCCCAGCCAACGGCGTCACAAATGCCTGTTTTGGGGGGATGAGGAGTCTGTGCGACAGCTAAAAATGATCTGTTCTAAACTGAATATGCTGATGATTGTCGATATCATAGTGGTTGTGGGGTACAAGCTGGGGAGACTGTTTTGAGCAGAGATAGCCTACATGCTATTAATGATGTGTTAAGGACTTTCAAAAAGAGCAAGAACCCTGATGCTTTGATGGCAGACATGGGTGATAGGATTTCGGTGAGACTCGGGCAGGTGGTGTGTAAGAGGGTTCGAGATACCCATTATAAAGCTTTTTACCAAAACCCCTTAAAACTGTAAAATGTACGCTTTGCATTATATTTAACCAAGAATAAAAAATAAAATGATGATGAAGGTTTCAAGTGTTTCTATACTAAGGGGTGCTCCGGTGGGGGTGGGAGGTCAGAAATGATGGGGCTGCTAAAGAACATTTATTACAACCCTGAGGAGGTGGGGAGCTTGGGGGGTGTACGAGTCTACACAGAGCTGCACATGTGCTCCCACTCGTGCTTCCACAGCGTTCTTACCTCGAACCACTGTCTTTTGAGAAATTCGATCTTAATCATGGTTCTGTTGTACAGGACACCGTAGGGTGCATTCATCAGGGTGTTTAAATCATTTTCGCAATAGCAAATGCAACACCTGTGAAAGAAGCACCCTTCGTATTCAAAAGTGGTAGGTTTTCCCGCAATAACTAAGGTTTTCCCATCCAGAAAATAAGACCCCACCTGCAACTCTCCCCCCTTTAAAGCGCGCCTGATACTAACTTGCTCTTTGTACTCGATGTACATGAGTCATTGAATGTCTGGGGTGGAATATCTTTTTTGACGCGCGTGGTAACTGTCCAAGGGCATGAGATCGATCGTTTTGGGCCTTAAAAAATTAAACCTGTACATGGTCATGCAGACGGAGGCTAAAGTAATACATTGAAAGGGGTCGATGCATTTCTCCTCCACCCTCTCATCTTCCCTGCTGGGGTTTGTAATCACTTGTCTCCTCGTCATGATTTCATTTCTAAAACATTTGCACGCTTTTCACAGAATTTCCACATCCATCTGACAGTAGTAACGTAATTCTTTCTGGAAATCAATCGTCTTTTGTCCCTGTGCTTGATGCCATTTTAAAATTCCTCTTTTCCCCCAGTCACTATGTACTCCGCCCCAAAAAATTTTGCCGCGGGGGATAGGTCCTACATAGTTCTGGTTCTCGGCGGTATTGAAAAAATGGGGGAAATGTCCTTTCGCCCCTTCAAATCCCATGGCCTCTGGCAGCTTACTGAGTTTCATGGGCAGAAAATTCAAAGAATCTATTAAGTGAATTTTAAGGTCTTTGACCATCATGCACAAAAGTTTACCCCCATGCACTAGCAGCCTCAGATTTATTTTTTCTTTAATGAGCTGCCTGAGGATGAAATAGTCGTCATACGCCTTAGCATTGTGGGCCACAAAGGTGTATTTTTTAAACTTTGTGTCTATGAATTTTTGAACAAATTCTTTCAAACAGTGTTTCCCTACGAATTCCCACCGCCCTTCACCTTCCATATCTTGGGCAAAAATGTAATTTGGAATATGCACCCCCATCTCCTGCATACATTCAAAGTAATAGATGATGTAGTTCTCGCTCTCTTGGGGATCGTAAATGCCCTGCATATAGCATTGGTGTTCGTCTGTATCATCAACCTCCTCTTTGCACTGGGGACACTTTTTTGGCTGGCACTTGTGGGATTTTTTCTCGTAAACCCCACACGTATCACACAGGGTTCTCTCTACGCAGCCAATTTTACCCAGGACCGCTAACTGTCCGACCGACATCTGAGTTTCCCTCCCTCTGCTTCCTCACACCCCGGTCTATCGCATGTATGACATTGGTATTTACAACTGTGTTTAAATTTATGGGTGTAGCTGGCATAGCAGAATTGGCAAAAATAAGGCACCCCGATAAAAGCTTTGATATCCTTGATCCCCATGTAATGTTTGTCCATCAGCAGGATAAACACCGTTCTACTCCTACGTTCTCCCTCTGTGGAAAATAAAAACCCAGTCCCCGCTAGAATGCTTCACAATGACGATAGACACCCCCAAATGTTCTTCAAAGAGAGGTACTTCGACGCTACTAATCATTTTTTGTTCAGAAAACCCCAAGTCGTGATGAAGCTTTTTGGCCCCCTGGAGTGCTTCACTGTCCGTTAACTCTTTCAACGCTAAGAGAGACACAACACTCACCGCAAAACACAAATTGTTCCCTTGGTTATTCGGATTAATTAAATGTTTGCCCTTTTTGTGAATAACGGTACTGTACATGATGGTGTTTAACCGCCGTGGCTTACCCCGACTATCCCATTTCTAATAATTGTCACGACCAGTCTGAGCGCCCCGTTAGTCACCATTTCAGCGTTACTTTGCAAGAGTTTGCTGGTGCTGTTTAGAAAATCCTCAGCATTTAAAGCTTCTAACGTTCTTCTACATGTGCGTAAGGGGTTGTCTCGATGGCATCGTGAATGGCATTAATGGCATTGTTAAAAGATGTCACTGGCTCCAGATTAGCAAAACAAAATTGGTAAAAATGCTCAGCAGCATTAAAATCCTTACTGTGTCGCACCCAATAGCGGATACGTTCCATAAACACAATTTGGGATCGAGGTTCTTGGGGCTCTGGACTCGATGGATCGGTGTCTTGGGGCTCGGGGGTGCCCATGTCTAGGGGTGGATCTGGGACAGGGGTCTCTGGACTTGGGTCCGTGTCTTGGGGTGAGGGGTGCCTCTGTGACCTCCTTTTAATTTTTCTAAGATTCTCTTTTGTACGTTTCAGTTTTTTAGCCAACCTTTCCCAACGCTTTTTAGATTTCTTCCCCCCACCCACCATGTTACCTAGTCATGCGCTCTGCTTTAGATGTTTCTCAAGCTTTAACATTTGCTCAAGACCATCAGCAATGCATTGAGGAAAAGCATCATTCTGTTCGCAGACCGCCTTGAACATATGTAAAGCAAGGTTATTTTTTCTAACCTCTAACAGCCCTGTCAGAGAATCATACACTCTGCATAATCACGTATTTGCTTACAACACTCCCTAGTCAGTTAAAAATGGTTGTGGGTAGACTCTGGAGCCATCTCTGGGTCCTCAGATTCGCCACGATGGACAATCGCTTTTGTTTGCAATGGTACCATCAAATCAAATCAAATTGTTTTTATTAGGCTCTAGCTTTCACCATGGCCAAGTAGTAAATACAGATAGAAAAGAAATAAAAACATTATGACACTTCATGTCATGAGTATAACATCTCACAAACTACACAAATACAAACATCATCTCGTGCCATCTTCATATGCACATATCTATCCAACATTATTTTGATATACAGTATGAAAACATCAAGCACATATCCAAACCACTGATTTACATTTAAATAAATAATTCTAAAATATATTTGGAAGCACGGCTTTAGTATTAAAGTTCCTAGGCATACAGCCCCGATTGGGATATCAATAAACTTCCTCTATATGGGTTGTCCTTCTCGGGGCTTATGGTGGCTGACCCAAGAGAATAGACCCACAGGTATACATACCTGACCACTCGTCCCATTGAGCTGTTAGTAATTTATGGTGTTTACAAAACCCAAGCCCCATTTGATTCAAATGACTTCCTCTGCAGATTACCCTTCTCAGGGCTTATAGCGCTAGCGCTTGACCCCTAGCACTGGGTACCACTGATTTTAGCTTTTTACTGGCGTTTGCTTCCTGGGACCTCTTACTCGTGCGTTTCACGTGACTGATGCTGCGCATTGCCGCTGCCAGGGGACGCCACTATAATATAATATTAATATTAATAAACCAAAATCTCTGAGTGTCCTACCGGCCTATTTGAAAAAACACTTACAGGCTCTTTGTGCGTAAACCGTTGCCGCGTCGTGGATTGGAATTATTGTCAAGGCATCCGCCACTGCCTTCACCACAGCAAGCCCTAAAACAATACCAATTGTCTTTTAAAATAAGACTCCCCATGTTTTTAACACAATCCAGCCCCACCTGGTGCATCTATTTACCCTTAGCATCTTTAGTTTCACCCATCGGATTGTTGAGCTCCTCCATTATCTCCACTTCTGTCATACCAATACCAGTCTAAAACAATATCAAAATTAATTGCCATTCTTAAATCTCAAAACGCCTAAAAGCAATAGACTGACCACCTCCCAGCATTCAAGCACACACATTGAAACCTATCTGCCTTCCCCTCTCCCTGCATTCAAGCACACACATTGAAACCTATCTGCCTTCCCCATGCATTAGCATTCCAAATGCAACTTTGACACACCTGCTGCTTACTTAATTAACACATACCTTGAAATCTAGCTGCTCTCTGACTTTTTACAGAGCCTTTTTAAACCACATTGCTTAGAAACAGGATTTTTTACAGCAGTTTTCCAAGTTTTACTCACCGGAACAAGTGTCATCTTTTCAAGTTTTTTGCTGTCTGTGAAGATGATATGAAGTCCTTTGTCTGCACCCCCACTTATATAGCACCCCATCTATGTAAATTAGCCCAGCCTCCTAGATGCCTACATTTTTGATAAATCCAATATCATTTTTCATAACTTGCAAACATAAAACTAGACACAAGATGGCAGTATTGCCTCATTTTTAAATCACGTCTCCATTTTTAAAAGGAATTCATCCTTTGAAGAGGTTATTTTGAATAAAACTTTGTATTTTCGGATTGTGTGTTTCTTGTTTACATTTAATAAATACTTTTATGGGTTTGGTCACTTTTTAAAAGCACCCCACAGAGCTAAACTTTTACACAGCCCTGTTTTTTACTGTAACTTTAACACATCTGGTGTTTTTTACAGCAGGGGGCACCCATCCCCCATCAAATTCCTGTGCCAGACGGAGACAGGTGCCATCTCGACTACCTGGGGAATGGCGGGAACATTTTTTTCTATTCATTTTCTCTCAAGCAGTTGCTCAGCTCAGAGTTCCATGCATGGTGGAAGGGGTCTGGTTTCCAGAGCTGGTAAGCTGCTGTTCCTTACAGCCTCCTCGGGAGCTCCTGACAGGGGGGATGGTCTGGTTTTCCAGAGATTTTTTTACTTCAGCGGTTCTGTTCTAAACTTCCAAGTTCTTTCTACCACCACCACCCACACCCCACCCCCGTTACTGCACATCCTTACAGCTTTGAAAGATTTATGACTGCATCCCTGCCTGTCACACAGGCAGCTGCTCTGTTCTTTTTAACTCCTGCACTCTGCCCTGGGACCTTACAGCCTCCTAGCAATAGGGATGGGGGGGTTTTCAGAGATTTTTTAACTTCAGCTGCTCTGTTGAGTTCTTTCTACCCCTCCCCTCCCTCAACTCTCTGATCTCCCTGAGATGTAAACAACAGCATTTAAACCCCTTACACCTTTTTTATTAGGGGGAGAGTTGGTTTTTACTGAGATTTTTTATTTCAGCTGTGGGTTTCACTGCCCTGTTCCATGTACTTTTAAAAATTAACATTGAGGCAAGTTTAGCAGCCTCTAACAAAGTGGGGCTGAGGGTTGGCAAAATTCAAATGGCACTCTCCTTTCTGATTGGCCAGCTGGGGCGCCAGCCCCTGTGATGTCACCCGCCTCTGCTTGGCGCCCCCCCCCGTGATGTAGCCCCTTTTGATTGGCCCGCCGTTAATGCAAGACAAAACACTGGGGAAGGCGCCATTTCCTAGAGAGACGGCGAAGGAGCAACATCTCCCGGAGGTAAAACCGCATGTTTAAAAATGTTTTCTTGTTACATTCCACTTTTCATAAAAATAAAAATGTTACTTTGTTCACTTTTAAAAAATGCACTTGATTCAAGTTTAAAACTTCACTCTTTTTTATACACTTTTTTAAAAATTAAAGTTTACTCTTTGTGTTTTTAAAAATAAAAAATGTTGCTTTAAGAATATTTTCTTGTTGTTACATTCCACTTTTCATAAAAGTTTTTAAATGTTACTTTGTTCACTTTTTTTAACATGCACTTGATTCAAGTTTAAATAATGTTTTGTACACTGAATAACCTTTTTTAACTTCACTCTTTGTGTTTTTTAAAATAAAAAAATGTTGCTTTATACAATATTTTCTTGTTGTTACATTCCACTTTTCATAAAAGTTGTTTGTGGTTACCAACCTATGCTTTTTATACCCCATTAAAAGTTAAAACACATCTAACAGATGTTTTACATTAACATACCTATATCATGACGTAACCACTTTTTAATACACCATGATCAAGGGCGCCATTAATGGCCGCTATCATTTAATAAGGGGCATCAATCATTTTGACATAAGGTATCTAATTACACTACTGGGGCTGGCTGGGCAGGGGTGCGGTGCCTGTATTCTCATGGCAGCGCATGCCTTACTCCTGCTCCAAGCAGGAGTAAGTCTGCACTGGTGCGGCCATTCAGTTTGCGGGGGGGCTGTTGGGCTTTCCCACTGTGGGGTACACCGGTGGGGTACCCACAGCCCCGATGGGGTTCACCTAAAGGGATGGGAACCCCTTCCATGGACTGAGTTCCCCACATTAATGCTGGTAGAGGGTGTGTGGCCATCTGGCCAGCAGTGCTCAGCCAGCAGCATCCACCAGCACCTGTACATCCTCACTCTCAGCCACCTGCTTTTCCCCAGCCCTGCGCCAGCGCACAGCCCCTTGAGCTGGTGTGGGGCCTTATCTGGATCGTGGTCTTAGAGCGCATTCCCCCATACAGAAAGACGCTGGTGTTTCTAAATGCAGGCAATTAAAAAATGTACTTGCATTTATTCACACAGCATTTAATTTGCACTTTCCAGCCATTTTAAATAATGCGCCTTTCACATTCCCACACTAGCTTAAGTCAGTATCATGAGTGCCTCGCTTGCCCGGCTCCCAGAGAGGGGAGGGGAGCCGAATGAGAGCCAGGAAGCAGGGCGTTCTGTAACATGATATTGACTAGGCTAGTCAGTATCATGTCAGATACACAGCGCTCTGCTTCCCGGGCTCTCGGGTCTGGAGAGGGGAGAGGAGCCGAGCTGAAATGGAGTGCTCAGGATACTGAAGAGCGGAGGACATTCTGACAGGAGGATTTATAACCGCATAAATCCTCCTGTCAGAATGTCCTCTGCTCTTCAGTATCATGAGCGCGCTGTTTAGAAACACACTCTTGAAAAGGTAGGTTTTTGCCGCTTGCCAATGCGCTTAAAAAACAAGTGCAAGCATGATCAAAGGAGCACATACAGCCTTTCACACTACAAGGAAATATGCGGGGGAAAGAAAAAAGCGCTGATTTGCTGTATGTAGGAATGTGGTCTTAGTCTTCCAGTGATTACTTATTTCTTGTTTCCATAATTACTTATATTTAGATTCACGAACTTGTTACCTCAATATCACAATGAATACACTGTGAAACTCTGTCTTTTCAACCACATATTACAACATAAGATTATAGAAGTACTTTAAAAATTACATGTCCAATTTATTAATTACATACATTAATATTAATAAAGTTAGATTGAAAGTGGGCTACATAGAAAGAGTTTAACACAGTGTATTAATTGTGATGTTGAGGTGACAAGTTCGTGAATCTAAATATAAGTAATTATGGAAACAAGAAAGTAATTACTGGAAGACTAAGTCTTTATTGGAACAATGTAGAGAAGTACAGTTAATTATAAATGTAAGTCGTATTAAGGATCAGAATAGTAAATAAATAGTTATTGGATTAATTTGCATAAATAAGCATAATTTAATTTCCATGCTTTTTGGAGTTTAAATTTTGTTGTAATGTATATTGTTAAATAAGTAATAATTTAATTAATAAAATGTAAGGTTGTTGGTTTTTTAAAAAATGATTCTGTATTTAATATTTTTTTAAAAAACGAAATGTTTTCTTGGTTAAGAAATAAGGTTTTTTTAAATGTGACGAATAGAATGTGATTTTTAAAAATTATATATAATAGTCTTCCTGCCCCCTGCCCAGAGGGTAGCGTGCATAATGATAGAGCTCCTCCTGAGACCACAGAGAATCTCCACCGCTTAGAGACCAAGGGTATTTTCAGACGTTATGAGATCACGCTCAACCACAGTGAACCACGGTCAATCCTGCAACTGGGCCAAAGCACCCTGAATGTCTGTTCAGCGGCCGCCAGATGTTCACCACAGTCAGTACCCACATGGGGTCAAAATCAACCATGCTTCTGGAGCTCCCTGCTGGACCATCTCTGAAAGCATGGTCAAAGAGATTCCCAATGGGAACCAACAAAAAGTAACGTCTGGCTGGCAGCCACCGACTGGAATCAAAGGAAATGATTCCCAGCCAGGGACAAAGCACACAGCGTCGCTGCCAGGCAATGAGCAACAACACAGGCAGAGGAGGGAGATGTAAAGGGCACACAGCAGCAGGGGGATGGGGCGGGATGGAGTGAAGTGGAAGGGAGAGGCAAGTGGAGGGCGAGAGAGCAAGGGAGGAGGAGGAGGTGGAGGAGGAGGCGGTAGAGGCATGGACGAGGGAGGAGGCGGTCATGCTGCACCGGGAGGTGGTGGAGGGACAGCAGCAGCAGCAGCAGCAGCCACTGGGATGGGCTGACCCGGCACCTTCTGGGTGTTTTGACCACGGCCGGGAATCGGCGTCATGTCTGTTGCGCTGCCCCAGTCTGTGTTCTGCCGGCCTGATTCCCTGCCATGGTCCCAGTCCCGTTACATCTGTTCAGGACTTTTTTTGACCACGGGAGGTGGTTGTTCGGTTCACCCCTGCTGGGAATCCACCGTGGTGAATCGGGACCGCGTAACATCTGAAATCACCCAATGAGGCTCCCATTCACCTGGCCAAGGACAAAACTTGCCTCCAAAGTCAGATGACCCACGCGGAAAAAGGGCTGGGATATCTGGAGGTGCAGTTGGACTCAGGAAAATCTCAACCTAGTCACTACATTGCCGTGAGGGGGGGGGGGCTGTTGGGCTTTCCCATGGTGGGATACACCTGTGGGGAAATGACAAATCTGCATTTTAAATGGAGATGGAACTCCCATTGGCTCCCTCACTCACACACTGCAATTGACTCCCGCACTCCCACATTGCAACCTGTTGGTGTTTGAGACACTGGAAAACAGAGCTTCCCCTTGAGTGATTGCATCCCCTGAAGGGAGGCTGGGGGAAATAACAGAGCAAAACAAGAGAGCATGGCAAGGTGCTTTGTGTGTGTTACACTGTCAGCTGAAGCAGGGCATGCTGTGATTTAACTGAACATTGGCCCCTGTAGACTCCCTGCTCTCCTTCTAGGTTACCAGTAAAGTGGATGGGACACAGCTCCCCTCTGTTAGCAGGTGAGGAATCAGCCTCACTCAGTGGAATGATAAGAAGGAAATGTACCCACTGGTGCCAAGGGAGGAAGTGGTCTCTAGCTGCATTAACTTGCCCTCTTGCTGCTTGTTGGGTCTTTGGCAAATCTAATAAGCTTAGGTAGAACTAGGCAGGTTGTGAGCTAGCCATCCCTCAACTTTGTCTTATGCTACCAGACATTTGCAACTCAAAGAGGATCAGCCACTCAGCTCCCCAGTGAACCCTACAAAAATAAAGGAAGGCTGTGCCTGCTGATTAACCTCTCCTAACCGTCTGGATGAATGTTGGTGCAGGAGCAGGGTAGCCCTTTTATACTTCCCACTCAGTCACCTCCCCAACAAACACTGAGCCCGTTCCCATTTGTGAGCGCTGGCAGGCAGTAAGTAGGAAGCAGCTAGCTCAAAGGCGCAGCGCAAGAAAACCGCAGGGGCTACCCTAGGCTGTCACAGTCTTGAGATTGTGTTTCCAGGGCTGCCTCAGCTCTGGGAAAACTCTTGTGGTGCACCCTGCCCCAGCAGGAGATCCTGCTCCAGGGGTGGTGAAGTGAAACAGAAGCAGAAGAAATAAAGTCCTACTCCAGCAGCAATAAAGCAGTGAGCTCAGCAAGAAGCTGGGAAGTCTCCCAGACACCAACAACAACAACAACTGCTTAAATTCCCCTCAGCCACCTGGATGGACCCCAAATCATCCAGGTGGCTGGGTGAAATTTAAAGGGGTTTCTCTGCCCCAGTGGCACTGGCTGTTTAAATGCCCCACAGGGGCAGGGAAGTCCATTTATGCTTTCCTCCAGCCGCTTTGTACCAGGGTTCCCCCTCTCCTAGGTAGGCTCCTTATCTCTTCAGTTGCAGCAGACACTCTACGTGCCTTTGTGACCCAAACTCTTTTATTTAACCAGACACCAGAAGAGGGAGAGGGCAGCACAGCCTCGAAAAGACAACAGGTGGCGGAGAGGAAAACCCGGAACGCTCTCCAGCTGGCCACAGCTCCTGCCTTCCCTGTGGGACAGTTGAGACAGTCCTGCAACTGTGCATGCAAAACCTGCAATAACTGATTTTTCAAACTTAAATAACTTTTATTAGTTCACCAAAGATTATCAGTCCATCCTAATTTGTGAGGCAGAATTCCCTGAAATGAGGAGATATCACCTTGCAAAAAATGGTAAGACTAGGTGAAAACAACATGAAACAATTAACCTTAAAATCATTATAACTTTGAATTTGCTTAATGGATCTACTTGAAATTTTGCATGTACCATCCTATCCCCTAAGGGAACAAAGAGTGAAATTTTCAGAAACACAGCTCAACCCATTTGTTCATAGGAACATTTGAAGGTTTCAATGTTTACAATGGGAAGTGGGAAGTGATCCTGCATTTAACTTTCTAGCCCCTAGTGGGGCTGCTAAATAAGTCTCTTGTTATACGACAGTCACATCTGCGCTTGAATCTGTCTTAAAATCAACAGGCTGTCCACTGATAAACAGTTCCACCCTCCTGACTGGCTCTGTGTCTTCACACACAATTTTGAGCTTAGAAAAAATTACTCTTGCTTTTCACTAATCACTTCTTGTACTACTTTTGTGCTGCAGACAGCAGCAAAATGCCCAAATGTTCTCTATTTATATTGGACTCCTTTGGATGGGCAGTCCCCTTCTGGCCTATGGGGTTTTTTTGCACCTTGTGCACCTAGCCTGAGGAATGTTATATTTTGTTTAGGGTTTTTTCCATGCAATCTTTGAGGACTTCCAGGTGCTGCTTTTTGCTACTATGGAGTAGGGCTGATGCAGCAGCAAGTCTTACCATGCCGCAATTCCATTCCATGAATGCAGCATGTAATGTGACGTCCCGCCAACTTTCCATTGATATTTTCACAAATCCGCAGTTGCTGCTGCCAGATGCAGCAGATGCATCATTTCTGCAATTTGCGAATTTATCCCATGTTGCCTACGCTAGCGGAATAGCCACAAATATTGCTAAATACAGCAAGCGGTTTTATGCCGCCTTCCGCGCTATTCCGCAGCGCTGATATAAATATGAATGATCAGACATTGAATGGTGTGGGGTGCCTGCTGCTGCTGCTCAGTCTGAAAGCAACTGCTGCTCTGCTGCTGGGGATGGGAATATAGTTCAATAGGTGCTTCAAACACCTGACCTGGTAGTCAGGTCGGTGTTATAAGACTAAGAGGATTATCTCATCATTATCTTAACAGTCAGTGTGCTGTGGCGGTCAACATCCCTGCCTGCAGCAGCTGACTTTATCTGTAGAGACTTGGGTTCAAATCTCCTCTCTCTGCCTTTTCCCCCCCGGTTCCCTAATAGTATATTAAGTGCAGTACAGTAGTGGTTTTACAACTGTAAAGTTGCACTGGTTCTTAACTGTAAAGTTAAATACAATTTTCAATGGTTTTTATTAAGAAAATGTGCTGTTTTAAGTTGACTGGATGACAGATTCAGGTCAGTCTGTCATTGCCAATGCCGGCCACCGCCATTGGACACACACACACACACACACACACACACCCATCAGGGGCAGGCCATCACCACGCTGAGTGCACTCACACTGCTTGTTGTGCTTAGTGATAGTGACTGAGTGACAGTGAGAGAGTGAGAGAACTTGACACCACACCTGTCATGAGTCTGCCCCTGTGTGCCCTGGTCCCTGTCCTCCTCACTCCCATGCGGGGGGGAGGGTTGGGTTGGTCGAACAGTGGACTTAAGTTAACTTCACTGTGATTGATCTCCTCCAAGTGCTATTTTCCTCAGTCCTCACACAGGACTTGGTAATGGAAGGACTGGGCAGGCAGACTAAAAGGAAGTCTTCTCGCCTGCGTGCTGCATTTCTCCTTGTTATCAATTTAACAGGTATAACGCAATCCATTCGCTGGTTTTTGGCCATATGCTCTGCTTACTAAGTATTTATGTAAGCAGAGTAGGGCAGTGATCTTTTTTTGTTACAACACACATTGAGAGATTTTGTGCACACCACAGCTGCTGTTACATGCCTGATGGAGGGATTTTTGGGAAAGAATAATAACCTATTGGTAATGCTTGCTGAATTGATTGTTCTCATGTGAGAAACAGGGGGGAGACATGCACACAGGTACACACATATAAGGGCCACACGTTCCTGGTTGGCTGCTATTAAGTGAATGTGTTGGCTTTCTCCTTCAGTAACTCTGCCATCTCAGTATTCAGTCTTTGCCTTTGTCTATCTGTGTGCATGGTATATTATCCCGCAGTCCATACGGAGGTGGAGGGGGAGTGAATGGAGGATTCTGTGAAATTGGGGAAAGAATAATTAATTACCCCATAGACACTCAGAGCAGCAGCAGCAGCAGCAGCAGCACAGAGTTCACACTCAAAAGGCTTGTAAGGGTGAGATTTTGGCCAGTGGCTGGCCAGCTGGAACTTATTGGGGTTGGTGATAATTCTGAGATTTGGGTCTGGCTGAAGGAGGTTTTCATTCACAGTTGCTGTATGTAACAGCAGAGCACAGCAGGGCAAGGACTGGGAGGGAGGGCCCGGGGGATTCAGGGACTGGGAGGTCTCTGTAGCTCCTTTTGTAAGGTAGCAGCGTAACCAGTGCACTAAAGTGGGCTTGGGGTTTGCAATTGCTAGAGCAACAGTGGGCATTCACATATGCATGCACACACGCACACACACACACAAACACACTCAGAAGTAGGTTTTGTGTACACAAAGTGTTTCTTGTCCATATGCTCTGAGTATGTATTTATGTCAGCAGAGTCGGGCAGGGACCTTTTGATTTTGAACACACACAGATTTCTGAAAGTGGCAACCTATCCAAACAGCTCTAGCTGATGTTAATTGCCTGATGTGGTTGCTCACTATGTATTTAAGTAAGCAGAGCAGGCCAGGGATCTTTCTTGGTTAAATACACAAAGAAGACTGCACCAAGCACAACAAATACAGGCATCCAATTACTGTTTATTGCATAGATTGGTTCATATTTTTGAGTACTTGGTACTTTGTAAGCAAAATTAAGTATATCTATTCTTCAGAGGAAGGCAAAACCCACCTCTAAAAATAAAAAAAACCCATACAT
>QEPC01013799.1:69094-80031 GCA_003113815.1 Sphenodon punctatus | reverse complement strand
GTGCTAGGGGATGTTAGAGATTGCAACTAGAAAGGCCCTGGCTGACACGTGCAAATACTGCCCTTCTTTGGGTGCTGCGGAGGGATGAGACCCTTGCTGGCACATGCAAATCCTGCCTTTCTTTGGGTGCTAGTAGAGATGGCAACTTGAAGTACCCTTGCTGGCACATGCAAATCCTGCCCTCCTTGGAGCGCTATGGATGGCAACTAGGAAGACCCTGGTGACCGGCACGTGCAAATCCTGACCTTATTTGGGGGTACGTAGGGATGGGATGGCAACTGCGGAGTGGAGACCCTTGCTAGCCTGGCACATGTTTGGGTGGGGGTGCTGCTCGTGCTCATGCCTGACTTCTGGAAGAGCCGCCCACACTTACAGTACCCTCTCTCTCTGTGGCAGACATCCGCTGCTACCCTCTGATGCCCACTGTTTGTGCCTGACTGATGCCCATTGCCCACCACCCATGCACCCACCCGCACACCAGTCAGCTCGCTCTAACGGATAGAGCCTTTCTTGTTCTCAAATTTTAAAAAAAGTTTACAAACCTGGCAGCACCTCCTGTGCCCGCCGCTTACTCCTCATCCGAGGAGCCAGCCACCACCACCGAAGGTCCAGGGGCAGCGACCTCCTCCTCCTCTTCCTCCTCCGAGAGCACTACGTTGTCCCCCAGCCATGGAATCAACACAGCAGTCTTCTTCATTTTTTTTTTAAACAAGCAGCCAACCAAACCAAAACACACAGTCACCCACCACACACCAACCAGCCAAACAACACAGCCAAACCAAACACAAAAACAGCCAAAACACACGAACCAAACAGCCACCCAGCCAAACACACACTCTCTCGCCACACAGCTCCGCATGCACTTGAATTTCCGGTTTCGAGCGTGATCACGTGCTCTCATGATACTTTTTCCAAACGCCCAAACTGAACCGAACACGCCCAAACCAAACAGTCGAACCCAAACTCGGCGAACGACCCGAATGCGCAAACCGAACCGCGATCTGTTCGCACATCCCTACTATTTACTTACAAAGCCTTCACAGCCTGGCTCCCCCTTACCTCTCAGCCCTTATCTCCTTACACACTCCTGCACGCACTCTCTGCTCCTCCTCTGTCCCCTCCCTCGCTCTCCCTCATCTCCCCTGCTCTCCTAACCGCCTTTGTCCCTTCTTCCTCGCTGCCCCCCATGCCTGGAACTCCCTCCCTGCCCACATCTGCCTTGCCCCCTTCCTCCATTCCTTCAAATCCCTCCTCAAAACCCTCCTCTTCCTCGCCGCCTTTCCCGACGCTTGCTAGAACTTTCCTCTCAACATTTACTGTCTGCCCTCCCCTTGACTCCTCCCTAACTGCAACCAAGCTAAACTGCACCTGAGACTTCACATCCGCTTGAATGTTTTATCCGTTGTCTCTCCCTATGTCCCCTCCCCGTGTCTCGGGACCGCCCCAGCTCCGTGCCCCACCTGAGCACCTGCACAATTGAGGTATTTAATTCATGGTCTGTAAACAATGCGTGACCGCCTTCAACGCGTATGATCCCAGACTTCCATCTTGTCTAATCCCACCTTGCGGGATTTTGAAATATTGCACGAGCGGGTCGCACCACAGCAACCTGGTCATGTAAAAGTGCCCTTAAACATAGGCCACTTTTAAACGAGGTGCTTAGAAGTGCCTCCGGAGTCCCGCATTCAAGAAGAAAGCCAAGAGAGGAGTGTTTACACACTCCCCATGCTATCGGATGTGACGTGCCACCCGTTCTTGGCAGCGGCGATGGCTGGAGACTCGGGGCTTCGAAAAGGCTCATTCTGAAAGCCTGCAAAGTGAGGCTTTCAGAACACATCTCTTCAAAGCTTCGTATCTCCAGCCACCGCCACTGCTGAGAACAGGCAGCATGTCACTTCTGGTAGCACGCAGGATGTGTAAACACACCCCATGTGACTTTTTCCTAAGGCGTAGCTTCAGAGGCGCTTCTTTTGTGCCTTGAGTAAAAGTGGTCATAGTGACTGAGAGACTCATACCGCATTCACACCTTATGGCGGTGTGGTGGTGGCACTCCTGCATGGAGAAGACGTGGCAGGGGAAGGAAGCAGAGGCCATCACAACTTCCAGTGTGAATGGGATTTTGCCGCAACAATACTTGCGAATGACAAGGCTCAAATTCCAGCCCTGTCATTCACGAGTATGGTCAGAGGAGAGCCCTGTTTGCACTGGAAGTTGTGACGGCCTCTGCCTCCTTCCCCAGCCATGTCTTCTCTTTGCGGAAGTGCTGCCACCGTGCCACTGTAATAATGTGTGAATGCAGTATCAGTTCATCTCCTCCCAAACTCAAAAGAGAGAGCCAAGTCATCAGACACCATGGCCTGTCCCCAAGCCAATCCCCTCTAGGGATGTGAGTTGCTGGAGCAGAAATGTATCACCTGCTTCTTTGGAGCAGGAGAGTAGCAGAACAGCAAGGGAATTGCTGGGGTAGAGTAAGGAAGGGGCTTGTTCTGGGTCTCTCAAAGTTTTAAAACAGCTCTGGTATGGTCACTGAACTTCCATAGGCTTACAATTTAACATAATTATTGCTATGCAAACACTACTGAAGGGTGAGAGGAGGCTCAAGATGCTGTGAAGTCCTGTCTGCACTTTGAAAAAGATGGGTGGTTTGAGATAAAGCACAGGGCCAAGAGTCCAGAGCTTGGGCTCTGTTCTGGACTGAAGCTTACCATGTGACCTTGGGTAAGCCACAAAACTTTAGAATGGCTGTCAAATTCTGTGTGGTGAGTGTGAGTTGGCATTGGACCTGTTTTTCCAAGGTCCTGGACTCCAGGTACAGTAGGGCTGGCTCTACCATGGGAGGGGCGGCGCTCTGTGACTGCTTCGAGAGGAAAATGTGAGAGGGCAGCAAACTGAAAGAGTTCTCCCTCCCCTGCAAAAGAGGGGAGGAGTGCTCCTGCATCTTTTTGTTGGGGGTGGACAAGGATGCTGCCTCCGGCGAGTTTGAATACAGTCTCCCTACCCTCCTTTGCACTCCCAGGTCTTCAGGAAAAGCTGTTCCAGATAGACACACACACGCACCAGGGACCAAACCAAAGTCTCTCAGATGAAGCGAGGGCTCTTTCCTTTGTTTTGGGGTGGGGGGGCATTACCATTAGGTGCAATGAACTACCCTGGCATCTTTACAAGATTAGGGTGCAATACCCCATGTATCCGTACAAGATTAGGGTGCAATAAATGTCTGTAATACAATGCCATACAATTTCCTTCAATAAATGCCACTCAGATCCATGCAACATTAGCATTCATGAAAGCTTATCTCCTCACGTTCAATAGAACGCTAGTGAAACAGACAGTGAAGCCACTTTTCTCACTCTCCCATTTGCCAAAATCAGCACTTCAAAACATCAGAACTTCAAAATTATACAATATATTTTCAAAAACTAAATACATGAAATCCATTCAGGCCACTGAATGTTGGATGTTCAGGCACTGCTAGATTTCTTAATACTGCTCCCAGAACTAAGGGTGAAAACAGGCATGACGCTAACCACCCTTTAACCACCCTTGGTGGTTATTTATGCATGTTGCAGGGCTGCACAGGGCACCAATACAGCCCTGCAACATGTATAAATAACCACCAAGGGTGGTTAAAGGGTGGTTAGCGTCATGTCTGTTTTCACCCTAAGTCTCCATGGGCAAAAAAGTTGCATAGGGGAGAAAATGTCATCCTGCCTCCAAAATCCAAACATCTATAACTTTCTTTTTTTCATTTGATTTGCCTGAAATTTGGAAAGATTCTACCCCTCACCCAAGCGATCTTCCATACCATATTTTACAATGATAGGCAAAATCATCACGATTTTGTAATGAATAGAATGTTCATAATTTTAACACAGTGATGCAGTGCCTCACAGCTCTATAAATAATTTTTTACTTTGGAGAAGTCATAGTTCAGGCTCACACCCTGACTCTAATCTTTGCAAAGATGTGCTTAGCATCTGGGAGAGTGACACAACAGCTAACCTGTAGCATGAGATCTCCCTTCAAAAATAGAATGCTGACTTAGTAAAAATAGTGTACACTTTAAAGGCTTCCTGCCATAAAACCAGATGCCCAAAAAGCTACATCTCAGACAAAGTCAAATCTAGTGCAGTAAGACCACAGGCAGTGACAGTAGGGATCAATTGAGAAAAGAGGAACTGAAAAATATAATCTGCAATGGGAACTATATTGAACTACAAGGAAAGGGCCATGGAGAGTGATAATGATAATGGGGAGATAGTGGAATGACAATCAGGGAGCCAGAAGGAGGGATAAGGTGGAATAGCAAAAACAGAGAACAACTGGGAGTGGCTGGAATGACAAGGAGGAGGCTAAATGGAATAGGTGAAATGACAAGAGACTTGTTGCAATTACAGAAAGCAGCTCTAGGGTGGGGTGTAATAACAAATAAATTGATGGAATGACAAATGATGATAGTGTGAATTTGGAGGGAAAACAGGCAGGGAGCCAGAGGATGTGCACTAAATGAGAGAGGATGTGGGGGAATGACAAGAAATGTGCCATGGGGAATGGATGGAATGGCAATGACATGATGATGGGAGCTGGTGGAATGGCAATCAATGGGGAAGGGCTTAATTAGAGGGGATAAGGAGAAATAGCAACAAGGGGTCATGAAAAGCAGGTGGGAAGACAAGGAGAAGGGCAGGGGAAGCAAGTGGAATGACAAAGAAAGGCCAGGAAGAGCAGGTGGAATGACAAGTGTCTGGTTGGAATGACATGGATTATTTCATGGAGAGTCAGCAGAATGACAGA
Organism: Sphenodon punctatus; assembly: GCA_003113815.1. Taxonomy (NCBI): domain Eukaryota; kingdom Metazoa; phylum Chordata; class Lepidosauria; order Sphenodontia; family Sphenodontidae; genus Sphenodon; species Sphenodon punctatus. Next base: position 75,237 of record QEPC01013799.1, on the reverse strand, counting down.
GGATGAGAGGGAGCTGGAGCTTCTTGCAATTACAATAATTGCTGGAGGAATAAAAAGCAGAGAGCTATAGATAGAGTTACATAAGAGGAGATGAGAGTTACATAAGAGGAAATGAGCCGCCCCGAGCTGTTTCAGGAGGGGCGGGGCAAAAATATGATTAAATAAATAAATAAATAAATAAAGTTTAAAAAATGACAAGAAAGGGACCATGGGATACAGATGGAATGACAAGAGACTGGTTAGGATGACAGGAAGAAGGCCATGGAGAGGGAGTGGACTGACAGGGAGCCATAGGGAATGAGTTAAATGCAAAGGGGGAAGGGAGGAATAACAAGCAGGGAGCTAGAAGAGATGTGTTAGTGAGAGGTGGAATGACAAAAGGCCTTGAGGAGCAGATGGAATGACAATGAAGGTTAGGTGGGATATGTGAAATGATAGGCGACTGAGAAGAATGACAGAGTCCTATAGGGAATGAGTGGAATGACAAGAGACTGGGTGGAATGACAAAGAGAAAACTATTGGAGGGGGAAGAGGTAAATTAAATGACAATGAGAGAATGAGGAGGAGCTAAAGGAATAAACATGCAGGGAGTCAGAGGGGATGAGGTGAAATAACAAAGAGAAGGGTTGGAATGTTCAAGTGCCCCTAGGGAGCAAGCGGAATGATAACTGACTAAATAAAACAACAAGGAGGGGTCTGCAGGGAATGGGTAGAGAGAGTGACAAGAGACTGGATGGAGTAATAGGGGCATGGCAGAATGACAGTGAAAGAATGATGGGGAACCAATAAAATGATGAGCATGGAGCCACAGGGGATGAGTTAAATTAGAGAGGTTGAGGTGGAATGACATGAAGGGGGGTCATGAAGAGTGTGTGGACTGACAAAATACTGATTGGAATGACAAGAGGACAATGGCTCACTGATGGACTAACATGCAGGGAACCAGAGCAGATGGGTATAATGAGAGAGGCTGAGGTGGAAAGACTGAGGTGGAATGGCTGAGGTGGAGGGTTATGAAGAGTGGACAGATTAAGGAAGCAGCCATCAGGATAGAATGACAAGGAAGGACCAGAGAGAGCAGGTACAATGACAACTGATTAGCTGGTAGGGAATAGGTAGAACAACAACAAAAAAGACTGGGGTTTTGCACTGTAGGTGCAGGTGTGCACCCTCTCCCACGCTGGTTACAGTCAATCGGCGCTGCGGAGGTTCAGCCCCTCTATTAATTTAGCAGTAATATCAAAGCATAGTATTTAGTATCACCTCCTTGGGCCCCCTAAACCCAAAGCCACCCAGAACCCCATATCCTGCGCCCTGAGCCATCATGCAAAATAGGGTGGAGAGGATGGGAGGGGAGTTGAGAAAGGAGTTTCCCTGCACCTCAGATTCATGGGCACGTCTCCTCCCCGTTTCCCTTTGGGTACCCCAGTCCAGGAGGCACCTCACGCCGTACTTTCGTGTGGACTGTTTGTGCCTTGGTTTCCCGGGCGAGGATCAAAGCTCGGGGGAGCTGTGAAGGAAACGTGCTGGCCGGCCTGGCAACCCCAGAGCGGGGTTCGCTGCCCGGAGCGCTCAGAGGGCGAATGAGGGCAGCGAAACCCGAGCCTAGCTCCGCGGCGGTAAGTGCTCGGCAGCACGTGGGTTACTTCTTGTTGGCTCCGGTCCCGGGAGGGTGAGGTCACTTCTTCCCTGAGTCCAGCGCTGGGATTTCAGAGCCTCCAGCGGAGCTCCCGACCAGAGAGCCAGCGACTCGCTGCTCGTGCTCCTGCCTCCCTCCCCAGCCGCCTTCTTCCTTGCCCATGTCGGACCCTGCAGCCAACGCGGAGCTTAAGCGGACTCTGGAGAGCAGCCCGGAGACTCACCTCGAGGAGGAGAGCCCGGAGGCTGAGCCCATGTCCAGGAGCCACCTTTACCTCAGCGTTTTCTCCTGCTTCTGCCCCGCTTACCCCATCAACATCGTGGCCTTCGTCTTCTCTATCATGGTGAGTCAGTGAGTGGCGCGAGGGAGCCGGGCGCACATGTAGAACTGCACCGGCAGCAGCGAACGAGTGTGAGGTCAGGGGGGCTACGCGGCCCTCGCTTCTCCCAAGGAGCTATCTGCCTGGCGCGCGTTTTCACATCTCGGCTGCTGTGCGTCTCCCTACCGTGCAGGGCAGGGACTCGACCTCACCCCCTTCCAAGTTGGGGAAGACTTGTTCATAATGTCCTGTATTCCCAGACACCCCCCCCCCCTCCTCCCCTCCCCATACCTTGTTCTTGCCAGTGGAGACCTCTAGGTTCGGTACCAAATGCCATTCATATGTCCTCTGCTCTGGAAGTTCAAGGAGATGCATCCCTTCCGTCTCCTCCTCCTGCCCCCCATAATTACACGCCCTGACTTTGAGCCACAGCCTGAAAATAGTTAGTTCTGTGACTGTTCTTTTCTCCTGTGGAAGTGAAGGCAACCTCCCTTGAAATTTCTGCCTTCTATGCTCACACCCCCCCCCCCGTTTTGCTGACAATTTCGGGGGGGGGGGAAGCTGTGAGGAAGGGAGCACAGCGGTGGTGCATGTAGAGGCATTAGCTCAGATGGGGCTATAAGTGATATTATGGAGGCAGGGCTTAATTTGCGCTAAGACTTGCCCCAGCACCTCTTCCAGCCCCTGTCACTGCCACCAGTCCCTGCCCAGAACTGAATAGTTTTATGGGGGCTGATGTTGCTGATGCTATCAAGTATTGATCAGATGTTTGATGGCAAAACATTCTGATTGCTGAACAGCTGATGGGTGGCGGTGGCGGCAGCAGCAGTTTCTCCCTCCCTCCCAGGCAGCCTGCCTGCAGTAGCACCCACCTCAACATCACCTCCTGTATCTCTCCTCACTGCCAGGGATAGGGCTGAGCTGAGACTGAGGTGGGAAGGCAGGAGGTGCTGCTACAGTTGTTCAACAGTGGGTGTTTTCATATGTGACCGTGACCTACTGTACTACACTTTGACCTGGTTTAACCTGTGGGCTGTCGTCATCTCCGTTTTTGGCCTCCAGATGTTGGGACAGGATAGATTCTGGCTGTGGTGGTAGCTAACGTACAGACTGTGACTTGGGAAAGTCTCTGAGTCACAGCCTGCGCTAGCCTCCACCACGGCCAGGATCTGACTGGGAGTAAAGCGACTTTTTGCGTTTGCAAGTCTGCTTTATTGGACCCAGTCTGGAATCCCCACCGATTCTGGGTGCCATAGCCACCATCATTGGCCACCATGGCTGCCCATTGTGGGGGCCACTGGGTGCAAGTGCGGGGGTGGATGCATGTCCATGTGTTTCCCTGCCCTCTCCTGCAGCCTGGCCCCCATCTCAAGACTAGATAAGTCCATGATGTATGAAAACACCCAGTGAGTGTTTTCTCACTGACACTGAATAGTAGCAATAGTATCAGTTCCCAGTGAGGGCTGATAAAGTAGAGGCTAGTGAAGTGGTGGAGCCTAGCTGGGCAACTCCATTGACGCCTCTGAATAACCCCCATCCCATGCTTCTAAGTTCAAGGAGCAGGACTTTCAGAGGAGGTTTGAACCCTGTGTGGTAAAGATCAGGAAACCAACATACATGTTACATACATGTTCACAAATGACTATTCAGTATTAGTATTGTATATCCATGTTTGGTGTCTAACGAATCAGTGTAATGTACAGAACAACATGGTGTGAATTATATGACATAGTTTGTCAAAATGTACAAGCCAGAATGAAATTTATAATAGTTTAGAGAAGGAAACAGGTAACGGGGAGATCATGATACCACAGATATTTGTCTTTCCCATGGATTATATGCAAAATGCATTGTATTGCCAGAGGACAGAGACCATTCTGTAGAGACAATTTTCTTGAAGTAGATTAACATTTGCGAGGCAAATTGCATTTCAAAGGACAGGATACAATAACTAAATGAAGCTAATTATCACATAAAAGCAAGCAGACTGACAGAGTAAAAGGGTTTGCTTAGGACAGGAAAGGAGAGATGCTTTTGACCAAGAACATGTGAGACCTTCTGAGAGAAAATTTTTGCAACTGCAGCCAAGCAAGAATCTAATGCTCAGCTCCGGTAACATCAGAGCTGAGTGAAAATATTTAAAGATGGAACTGAATTTGTAAGTGTACAACTGCATAGGGTAAGACTTAACTTAGAATTCACAGTTAGGTACTCTTGTGTTATATTTTATGTTTATTTTGTTTACTGCACTCTGAGCACAATCTTGCATTATATATTAATCTTGTTTCTTATAATAAACTCTTTTAACTAAGCTGGTGTGTTTAAGCGAATTCCTAATTTTGGGCTGACACAGTTTGGGGAGATTCTGGGTCAACATACTCAGATGAACCGGATGAAGTATTTTCTGTACTTTGGGAAATTCTGAGGCAAAGGTAACTAAGAGGGTTAAGTGCTGGAACGTTTCTGGAGAGAGCTGATCCAGTAGGAGCTGCAAGCGGGGAAACAGTCACAGCTAGCCTAGAACTAGCCTAGAACTGAAGAGAGGTCCTAGTCCCATCACACCCTGGCACAAATTAAGCACTGCATGCAAGAGAGAGTGTGGTTGCTGTGTTGTTCCAAAATCTAAGAGGAAGACAACCAAATACGCCCTTTTTGGGGGGCAACTACTGTTGGAGGCAACATGCACGTTTTTGGACCACACAGCACACGGCCCTTTCTCAGGCATGGAGTCTGACTTGTTACCAGCCTGAGGAAAGGCCCTGTGTAGCCTGAAAACTTGCATACTCCCTCCAATGGTAGTTCAATAAAAGATCTCATCTGAACTACTTTGGGTATTTTCAGACGTGATGGGGCCTGTATTGGCCCCGTCACGGAATCACCCTTTGTTCCCCCTCTGGGATCAAACCGGCACGTCCAACAGACATACCGGCTGATCCCAGCGGGGAATCGGGGAGGGGGTGGGGCCATGCGGCGCAACGTGTGGCCGCAAAGCCCTGCCCCCCCCCCATGCTCCCTTGCTGTCTGCCCTCTGGGGAGACGGGCGGGTGCCGCGGCCAATGCAGCCACAGCGCCCACCCAAATTGACCATGGCCTGGAATCCCGCCGTGGATTCCGGGCCGTGGTAGCCGTCCAGACGGGCCGGGCCCCTTCATCACGGCGGGGAATCGCATTCACCACGCAATCGGGGCCGGCCTCGCCGGTTCTGTCGATTGTGTGGTGAATGTGATTCCCCGCCGTGATTGACAGGGGTAAACATCTGGGGGGGAACTTCCATTCCCCCCCCCATCAGACGTTGCGGTGCCTTGCTCGCCATTTGGGTATTCAGAGTGGTTGAGTGTGGGATCGTAACATCTGAAAATACCCTATGTCTCCATCCTTTTGGGTGACAGGACAGAGACCTTTCATTAGGTACGTATTAAATAGGGAGCTAGTGAGACCAAAACAGTGGGTTGAACATGTCAGCAATGTGATGCGGCTGCAAAAAAGGCTAATGCAATTTTAGACTGCATTAACACAAGCATTGTCTCCAAATCAGCATAAGTAGTTATTCCACTCTATTTGGCACTGCTCAGACTTCACCTGGAGTATTGTGTTTTGGATGCCAGGAACACTGACAAACCGGAGTGGATTCAGAGGATAGCGACAAAGATGTTAAAGGGTTTGGAAAACGAGTCTTATGAGGAAGGGGTGAAGGAACTGAGTATTTTAGCCTAGCAAAGAGAAGACTAAAAGGAAACTAAAGGGAACAGCAGTCTTCAAATACCTAAAAGGCTGCCACCATGAAGATGGCAAGTGTTCTGCATTGCTACAACTGGCAGGACTAGAAACAATGGGCTCAAGTTACAGAAAGGTAGTTTTGAGTTAGATGTCACTTAAGTAAACTTTATTACTGTGTGACTGAAGTCATTGCAGAGTACAATATAGTACAATATAGCCATGGTTTGACAGAGAATACCAGGAGGTTAGACGCACACTGAGGGAGATACATCTCTCCTGTAGGAGGAGTGGTGCACTTGTTCTGTCCCCAGATTATGTCACCTATAAGACTAAGTATAGGAATTTAATTAATGGTAAAAAGCTGGGCTTTTGGGATGCCCAATGGAAGTCCCTTTTGCAGGCAGCAGAGTCGGGGAATGCCAGACGTTTCTGGCAGTTGGTTAATGGTTCTACTGGGGGGGGGGGGGG
>QEPC01013799.1:27357-55416 GCA_003113815.1 Sphenodon punctatus | reverse complement strand
CGTGGTTGGAATTGACCCCATGTGGGTATTGACCGTGGTGAACATCTGGTGTGCGCCGAACAGACGTTCAGGGCTCTTTGGCCCCGCCGCGGGATTGAGCGTGGTTCACTGTGGTTGCGTGTGATCTCGTAATGTCTGAAAACATCCATTGGTGAGACACAGTTTGGGGTTAACTCTGTGCTTACAAACACAGGCAAACCTAAAGAGAAAGACTCTGTGCTGGGAAATTCTGTGGCTGGAAAGGTGACAAGAAGGTTCCCTCTTGCAGGCTCAATCAGTTCTAGAGAGAGCGGCAAGCCAGGGAAACCGAGTCACAACAGCCTAAAGTGGGGTACTGAGCCCCCAATTCCATGACAAACATTTTCACATTACACACCCTGTGCCTGATTTTCCTGGAGGCAAATTAGGCACACTTTGTCAAGTGGGAAAGCACCTTAGTCTGGCACAACGTTCTGTGTTAAAATAACAAGAAAGAACCTTCTGGGTTATTTTTTTTAGTTTGCAGCTCAGCAGGAAAATCAGCTAGATTTTTGTAGCTTGCAGCCGAGCTAGTAAAATATCATGAAATATGATCTTTTTCAGTGAAGATGGACTTTTCTGATTGATACCAACTTTATTTGCTACAAATTTACGGAAGTCAGCATGAGTTTGAGTCCTTTAGCAAATAGTCCACAAAAATTAATGGATTGATTATATCTGTAAAACAGGGGACAGCTGGGACATGTACTCTCCTGAGCATGGGACAGAGGGGACAGACTTCTTCTTAGTTCAGGTGGCCGGCCAGGCACCTCCATCTCTGTTTGAGGGCACCAAAGGCCCTCCTGACCATGGTCCTCGCGGTGCACAGCCGGGTGTTGTACAGGGCCTCCATCTGGTTCCAGGCCACCAGATGGGCCTTCATGAGCCAGCGGAGCAGCGGATAGGCCAGGTCCCCGATGATGCAGGGGGGCATCAACACCCCCTTGATTTGGGTCATCTGCATGTTGGCATAGTCCCCCCTGTACATGCGTGTGAAGAGGGGGGAGATTGCGATGATCCGGGCATCATGGCTGCACCCAGAGTGGCTGGTGAAGATATCCATGAACCAGCCTCGGTAATTGACAACTGCCTGGAGCTGCAACGAGTGGTAACCATGCCTGTTGATGTACTTGGCCGCATCATCATGGGGGGGCAGGGTGGAGGATTTCCACATGGGTGCCATCGATAGTGCCCAGGCAGTTGTGGAACCCAGTAGCCTTGAAGCCGGCCATCACTGCTCCATGAGCTAGATCACGCGGTCGAGGAGGACCACCTCCACAGCCTCACAGAAGTCACGGATGATGCCGGTGACAGTTGTGAGGCCCACTCCGAAGTGTTGACCCACGGAACAGCAGGAATCCGGGGTGGCCAGGGCCCAGACAGCTATGGCCACTTGCTGCTCAACTGGGATAGGGGAGCGCACGGGGGTGTGCAACCGCTCCCACCAGGGCTGCAGGAGCTCTGCCAGTTGCAGGAGGTTACGCCAGTCCATCCGGAAGTGTACCCTCCAAACAACATTGTCCCATCGTGTCAGGGCTCCCTCCCACCATTGCTGGGCCCTGTCCATGGTCCAGAGGCGCCTGTCGATGGGCATAGCAAGCATGATAGCACTTAAGAGGACCACCCTCCTCCAATAGTGGCATGCAGCTGCTTGCCTGAGGGCAGCTGGATGGGTGCATACAATCAGCAGTGCCCTGTGCGCCGTGCGCATGGCTTGGATGCGTTGGCACCTGTGGTGGCAAGCAGGCTGTTCGCAGCAAACAGGGCCAGGCATTCCCACACCCCAGCATACATGTCGAGCAGCTCTGTGGTGATCTGCTGGTGCTCGGTGTGCTGGCGGTACCACTCAGCTATGATCTCCTGTAGGAGCCAACAGGCACCCCGCTGGTTCGCATCCATGGCAGGTACCTGCGTGGACCAGGGCTGGTAGGTGCCCCAGGAGCGCCGGGTGGTGTCAGCAACACTGCTCAGAGGCACACTCCTGCCTCTGTGCTGCAGGTTGTAGCTCACTATAAGGGGCCTGTGGCCAGCTCATGCCCATGCACCACCGGCTGTCTGTTGGGCCCTGTACCCAGGTGCTGCGCCAATTGGTTGTGGGCTATGCATTACCGGGTGGTGCTGGTGGCACGGGGCCGCTCACCCGTCCCAGGGGGGCTCCACCTGTAGGTCCTGTGCCCCCTGGTGCCGGTCGCTACCGCCTATTGGGGTGTTGGGTGCCAGGTGCATTGGAGGGGTGAGGGCTGTGCCCCCGGCATGTAGGTGGCTTAACGGGACCTTGGAGGGTGAATGAACATTGTGTGCGTATCACTGCTGTCTATGTATAGGCTGTCCCCGGGCTTCAGTTCCTGCAGCTGTGCTGTGTTCGCTCCCCACACATCGCTTCCCAGCCATTCCATTGTGTTGCCCATACCCTTATCACATGGCCTTGGAGCTCCCCTGGTTGCCTCCCCTGCCTACCATGGTTTGAGGTACCCCACTGTCCATGATTCTCACACTCTCTGCCAGCTGCACCATGGCAGCTGCTGCTGCATCCAAGCTCCTGCTCAGCAGTTCGGCAGCCGGTCCGTGTTGGTGGACCTACAGGGAGACCATGGCTCTAGCTGACTTGTGGCATTCCCCTGGCATTCAGCTGTTCCTGGGCTCCCATGCTACCCTTCCTGATGCCTATTGGTGTCTGAGCTCAGGCCTCCACCGCTTTCGATATGTGGCTACTGCCTGAGAGTGCCGCCTCCATTCTGAGGAGCTGGGCCTCCTTCCCTTTCCAGATGGGCGCATTCCAGAGTTTAGGGGGTCGCTGGTGTTCTGGTCTGCTGATGAGATGGTGTCGGCTGTCTCTGTCTGTGCCTTGTCTGGCTTCCAGACCTGTCTGGCAGAAGGCGGCCCTGCCCTGGCTGTGTCCTACTTCTGCTGCATCCTAGGTGCCCGTGGCTACCAGCATTCCCGTGGGGCATTGTATTAACACCTGTTTAAGCTTGAGGAGCTGTTGTGGCCCCCTGCTGCTGACTATGCCTTGCCCGATCCCACCGGACCCGAGCTGCTAGCGCTGTCTGAGCTGTGGTCCCATGCCGATGTTCAGGTTGGGCTCACCAGTCCCGATCCTTTTGAGGCCTACTATCTTGTTGCCCACCACATGGCACGGATGGCACCACATGGCACGGATGGGCTTTCCCCCCCACTTCACTTCACTGAAACTGCCATTGCCAAGATCACCAATGATCTACTTGTCGCTAAATCTAAGCGCTTTTACTCCATTCTTGTCCGCCTTTACCTCTCTGCTGCCTTTGACACCGTCGACCACTCACTCCTACTGGACTCTCTTCACTCCCTAGGCTTCTGAGGCTCTGTCCTTGACTGGTTCTCTTCTTACCTCTCTGACCGCTCCTTTAATGTATCCCTTCCCAATTCCAACTCCTCCTCCCTCCCCCTCTCAGTGGGGGTTCCCCAAGGCTCTGTCCTGGGTCCTCTACTCTTCTCTATCTATACCATGTCCCTTGGCAAACTCATTGCCTCCCACAGCTTCCAATATCACCTCTATCTCTCCACCCCGCTCTCTCTTCCCTTCTGTCCAAGCTCACCTCATCAACTGTCTCTTTGACATCTCTGCCTGGATGTCCCAACATCAGCTCAAGCTCAACATGACTAAGATTGAACTCCTTATCTTTCTTCCCTTCCCTACCCTTCCTCTCCCTCTTCCCTGTCCATCCTTATTGATGGGGTCACTATCCATCCCGTTCCCCAAGCCCGTAGCTTGGGCTTCGTCTTCGAGTCTCACCTTTCCTTTAAACCTTACATCGACTCTGTTGCCACGTCCTGTCGCTTCACCCTCCATAACATTGCTCGGATTCCCCCCTTTCTTTCTGTCAACTCAGCCAAAACCCTTGTTCACGCCATGGTCATCTCTCATCTTGACTACTGCAATCTCCTCCTTTCTGGCCTCCCCCGCTCTCACCTGTCCCCCTTTATCTCCATCCAAAACTCCGCTGCTAGGGTCATCCACTCTGCCCGTCGCTTCGACCACATACAGCCTCTCCTCTTCTCGCTACACTGGCTCCCCCTTCCTGAACGCATCCTTCACGAACTCCTGGTATTCACCTACAAATCCCTTCACAACCTACCTCCCCCTTACCTCTCAGCCCTAATCTCCGTACACACTCCTGCACGCACTCTCCGCTCCTCCTCTGTCCCCTCCCTTGCTCTCCCTCGTCTCCCCTGCTCCCTTAACTGCCTTCATTACTTCTCCCTTGCTGCCCCCCATGCCTGGAACTCCCTCCCTGCCCACATCCACCTTGCCCCCTCCCTCAGCACCCTCAAATTCCTCCTCAAAACCCACCTCTTCCTTGCTGCCTTTCCCGATGCCTGTTTGAACTTTCCCCGCATATTTACTGTCTGCCCTCCCCACAGACTCCTGCCAACTGCAACCAAGCCAAGCACATGCACCTGCGACTTAGCATTTGCTTGAATGTTATTTATCCCTTGTCTCTCCCTATGTCTCCTCTCCTTGTCTTCCTCCTCCGTGTCTATTAGATTGTAAGCTATAGGCAGAGACTGCGTCTTTCTTGTTGTTCTGTAAAGCGCTAGGTACATAGCTGGTGCTATACAAATGCTTATAATAATAATAATAATATAATATTAATAATTAATTAATACCATTAAGGATTTTTTCCTTAGCAAGGATCATGGAAATTAAGGATGGTGAATTAAAAAAGACATTGGCCATCCATCATTTGCCAGATCTAAAAAGATGGTGAACAGATTTGATATTATGCCGCGTAATCGTAATTTTAAGAAGCAGTCTAAGATGTTCTGCTATGTCAAGCGGGGTGTTCCAAAAGGGAAGATTTCGTTTTGGCAGAGGCAAAACTGTGAAAATCAGGTTACACGGCAAACCCCATAAATTCTCAGGGGTCCCTAAGGGCAGAGAGGTAGAAGCCACCACCCTGGAATGTTGGTTAATTACTGCAGGGTTATTTACTTCAATAGGGCCCTTTAAAAGAGGGCAAGAACAGTTACAACCCTGCTGAGTCTTCCCAGGGGCAGTCTTAGAAATACAATTTGGGTGTGGCTGGGTGCCAAGTAATAGATCCACCTTTTCATTGACTAGATTTAAATGAGTGAACATAAAATGCAAGGCTTCGGTGGTCAGAACAATGTGATCTGTTAGAAGGTTTGTTAAGCTATCACCGTCATCCACCACTAGCACACCACCCTCTGGGTTAGCATGTGATCTAAAAGAAGAAGGCTCACGCATGGGCGATGAATGGGCTATTGTCTCCCGAGAACAATTATTCATACTATGGTGGATGTCTGCTATGACTGAAAAGTGGTTGCTTGTTGGAATATCAGTGTGCAAAGACACTGCCCCCAAGGTCTGAATAGCAGGGTTACTCACTAAGTAATTATCCAACTTCCTTTGCTTCGACATTTTTATAGGGGGGGGAGAGAAATAATAGCTGCCTCCACCCTAGTTCTTTTATGATTTTGCATAGCCAAGAATCTAACGCAAATCAAAAGCACAAGACCTAACACACCCAACCCACACCCAAAACCACCCACACACATAAACAAATAGTACAATTCAGTTAATGAGAATAGCACCGGATCCAAAACAAATCTGGCCCAGACTCAGTCTCACAAGCTTCTCCAGGTATGCATACAGAGTACAATACATAAACAATGACAGTAGATAAGCAACGGAAGTCAACAGAGCCAAGAGAACAAAATATGGGGGTTCCCCCTCCTCACTCTGTTTCTGGCCTGGACAGAGCAGATATTCAGGGTTCCAGGCAGTCAGTTTCCCAGTGTCACAACTGCCCAGCTCCACTCTCCTGCTTCCCCTTGGTCGCAAATCGCCTGCAGCAGATCCAGGAACAACTCCTTGATACCTCTGCTCAATCCCTCAGCAGCCTCCGCAGGTACTTCACCAATCGAACGTGACAAGGGCCGAAGATCAAAGGGGGGTGCCAACACCACCGTGTCCCCACCAATGGCTGACACCCTTTGGTGTCGCCCAAGGGCTGACGCCCAAAGGGCACCAGGCCCTGCTTAAATACCTGATCAGGAGGGAGGCAACTCCAATGAGTGGCAGACAGGGTCTCCTATCCCTACAGCTTCCCCTTGCACCACACTCCACACACAGGGAAAGAGCGCCAGGCCCTGCTTAAATACCTAATCAGAAGGGAGACAACTCCAATGAGTGCCAGGCAGGCTCTCCTATCCCTACAGCTTCCCCTTGCACCACACTCCACACACAAGGAAAGGGCGCCAGGCCCTGCTTATATACCTGATCAGAAGGGAGGTAACTCCAGTGAGTGGTAGGCAGGCTCTGCTATCCCCACAGCTTCCCCTTGCACCACACTCCACACCTATCTCCAGAATCAGAGTTCCGGGGTTATGGAAGCTTGGTTCTGTCTTGTTTATTTGGATCTGTTTCAATAGGTATTACCCACCAATGTGGGGGAGGTGCTTGGGGCGATGAGGACAACCAGTTGTGAATTAGATCCTTGCACATCCTGGCTGGTGAAAGCCAGCTGGAAGACACTGGGGCTGTTGCTGACTGGGGACATCAATGCCTTCCTACGGGAAAGTAGGTTGCCAGACTCCCTTAAAAGTTTGGTTGTCTGGCCCTTGCTTAAGAAGCTATCTTTAGATGTTGACTCCCCAGCCAGCTCTCGGTCTCTCTCTAACATTCCCTTTTATGGAAGGTTTTTAAACAGGTGGTTGCCAGACAACTCCAGGCTCATCTTGACACTATCTGATTCCTGGACCCATTTTAGTCAGGCTTTCATTCTGGGTATGGCACAGAGACTGCACTTGTGGCCGTGGTCGATGACCTGTGCCTTGAAATTGACAAGGGGAACTCTACTCTGTTGATCTTGTTAGATCTTTCAGTGGCCTTTGATACACTTGATCACAAGGTGTTCATGACACAACTGCAGGACCTGACAGGGGTGCGTGCAATGCTCTTGAGTGGTTCACCTCCTGTTGGGGAGGTCCCAGAGAGTGGTGATGGGCAATTGCTCATTGTCCTCTTGAGACCTCCCTTCTGGGGTTCCTCAGGGTTCTATTCTGTCTCCCCTCCTATTCAACATGTATATGAGGCTGGTGGGTGAGGTCATTCGGAGATTTGAGGTAAAGTGTCATCAGTATGCTGATGTCCAGCTCTACCTCTCTTTTTCATCAGACCCAAGCCCTGCAGTCTCTGTGATCACCTTATGCCTGGCTCATCAACTCACCACCTCAGCATCAACATTATAACACTGCCTTAAACTCTGTCTTTTCAAGCAAGTTAAAGTTATTAATTACATAAACATATAATCTTTTAATATGTACTTGAAAAGACAGAATTTAAGGCAGTGTTGTAATGTTGATGCTGAGGTGGTGAGTTGGTGAGTTTGAATTATTACGTATATCATGGATGATGAATAACTAATGATGGGAATAAGATGTAATTTTAGGAAGAATTCATAGAAAAGTGTAATTTTAACTGTAAATGTAAAAAATAATAGAAAGAATAAGTAATAATTGGAAGACTAAGTATTTATTGGATCAATGTAGAGAAGTAATGTTAATTTGAACCATAAAGTGAACTAATGAATGGGAAAATAAATAAATAGTAATTGGAATGAAGCAGGGAATGAAGTATAATTAATTTTCATGCTTTCTGGAGTGTAAGTTTTATTAAAGTGGATGCTAGATAATTTTCTTCAGGTTTTTTTTTGTTTTTTTTTATGTTATTTTTTTTTTTTAATTTTTTTTTCTTTTAATGGGGTTTTTGAAACGTATGTTTTTAATTAATATTTAATATTTATATATATATGAGATTTTCAGGCTTTTTGAGATGTGAGAAACAGAATGTGAATTTTTAACATAAAGTATTATCCCCCCCACCACCACCACCACAGATGGTAGCTTGCATAATAAGGAGGTGGTCGTGAGACTACAGAGAATCTGTGCTACTTAGAGACGATGATGCTGGTGTCTGCCTGGCTGAGGAGAAAACTTGACTCTGAAGCCAGACTACCTATGAGGAGGGAGGGCTAGGATATGCGAAGTTGTGTTACAACAGCAAAGCTACTTGCTTTCTCTCTTTCTGAAACCTCTGAAAGGATAGGACTAGCCTTTGCAGGCATTCAAACTTTCAATTCCCAGTGGCAATTTGTAGCAGGCAATTTGTAGGAGGCAAATTTGTAGCAATTTGTAGCAGGCTGCATTTTTCGTGGTGTCTATCATGGTGCTACGCTGTGGGTTGTGGTACGCACATTCCCCAGGAACTCAAAAGAACCGACATTATTTACAGTTCCACTTCTAGCTGTTCCATACTTGGGTTAAGGAATAGGCACACAGGCCTTAATGGTTCCTACTCTGCCTATCTCATGGCTCACAGGTCCACAGGTTATAAGTGTCCAAACAACATTTAAATCTGATTTATATTAAAGGAAGCACAGGACACAGATATGGTTAAAAGGCAGACTCCCATTTAAAACACATGAGGGCATGCACGCAGGGAGAGCGACAGATCATCCATGACAGAGATCCATGGTGCAGATTTATTTATTTATTTATTTTATTTTATTTTATTCAATTTCTAGGCTGTCCCCTCCTACTGCTGCAGCTCGTGGCGGCGTACAACATAATAAAAACATAAAAATATAAAACAGCAACAATAAAAATGGGATATAAATAACAATATAAATTACAATTAAAATACAACACGGCGGAATTCAAAGACCCTCCCACCCCCCTTCCAAGCCCCCAACCCATCACCCATCTCCTTCACCAAAAGCCCGGCAGAACAGCCAGGTCTTACATTGTTTATGGAAAGAGGGAAAGTTCGAGGCCAAGCAGACCTCCGTTGAGAGGGGTTTCCACAGCCTTGATGTGGCCACTGAGAACTCCCTTCATCATCATCACCACCCAAGAAACTTGGGGAACCCCAAGGAGGGTGCCCTTGGATGACCAAAGGTGCCAATCCAGGAGCTGGGGGGTAAGGCGATCCTGCAGATAATTGGGACCCAGGTCATATAGGTTTTTATAGGCCAAAACCAACACCTTGAATTGGGCCTGGAAAACTATAGGCAGTCAGTGCAGAGACCAGCACTCGTGTAATGTACTCGTGGTGACCCATCCCCGTAAGGAGGCAGGCCACTGCAATCTGTACCAGCTGCAGTTTCCAGACTGTCACCAAGGGTAGTTCCATGTAAAGCGCATTGCAGTAGTCCAGTCCTGAGGTGATGAAAGCATGGATGATGGTGGCTAGGTCGGAGTCTGAGACATATGGCTGAAGTCATGGCACCAGATGTAATTGGTGAAATGCTCCCCTTGCCACAGCCACCACGGAGCTGTGAGTCAAGAAACACCTCCAGACTCTGAACCTGAGGGACCAATGGCCAAAAGTCGGACTATAAAGTCTCCTTCTCTTTAATATATCCCTATTACACTTCCAACACAGAAGTTCAAACATAGATCCAGTTGATAATCAAACATAGATCAAACAACCCCCACTGTGCCACTGCACCCCCAATGAAAGCAGGGGTGAGGAAATTAACCTCAGCCCAAACAGAGCCCTCAGCAAGATTTTCTCAGTGTGTGACCCCTTTCCAGTTACTAGATTTGGGGATCTCAAGCACCGAAAATGTGATCAAACAAGAAACAACCCCAGCGCCACGATCACAGTACCCCTAGCCCTTTCCCCAGATGGCCCCAGGCCACTCTCAAAGCCCCCCAGAGGGGTGCAGCAGCACAAATCAGCTCAGATTCAGAGAAGGAGATGAAAAGGTATTGGTCTTTTGGGAGGGCTGGTGGTCAATCAGAGGCAGGCAGGCATAGGTTGTTAGGCAGGAGGAAACAGCAGGAATGTTCTGCTATGCAGGGTGGTGGCTCCCTTTCCCCCTCCAAGAGCCATTGGGGTCAGGGGGAGTGGAGGAAGCTATGCGGGGGTGTCAAGAGGGGACAGCTATGGGAGGAGGGGAGAGGGAGCAACCAACTCTCACACCCACACCCCTTTCTCTCATGCCCCCCCACACACTTACATCTCTCACACATACCCATGTTCTTCTCTCTCACACACATTTGTTCTCTCATACACAGTCATTCATTCTCTCTCATACACATGCTCTCACCTCTCACACGCTCATTCAGTCAATCACACACTCAGTGGTCCCAATCCTATATCCTGCAGATCCCATGCACAAGTTGCATGCGCGCGGGTACCACACAGCACAATTTGCCTCTAATGTAGATGTGTGTGGGTCCTTCATGACTGCACAGGCTCCCCACAGGATCTGCAGGGTATAGGATTGGGGCCATTCATGCTGACACACTCAGTCACACACATTCATTCTCTTTCTTGCACACATTCAATCACACACACCCCATTCATTCATTCTCTCTCTCTCACACACACACACATACTCATTCCATCAATCATACACACACTTAACTCTCTTTCTCTCTCTCTCACACACACACACACACACACACACACACACACACGGGGAACCCCCGATGTACTTTTATCTTGGGATTATTATTAGTCCAAAGGGAGTCTAAGGGGGTTGTAGGAGATTCTGCTGTGTTCTGTTTTTTTTGTCTTGTTTTGTTCTGTTGCGGTTGTACACTGTATTTTGTTATGAGTTATGGTTCTCCTCTTCGTTTGAGGTATTTATTTGCCTTACGAGGCGTATTGGTATGTACCCCCTTGTTCTGGAAATCTGTAAATGTGTAAGTTTAGAATGTGTGACTTTTGTCCTTTTATGTATTAGCCTGGATTGACCTGTTATTTTTACTTTGATGAGCAATGGCCTTTGGCCACGCTAAATAAATATGACTGACTGACTCACACACACACACACACACACTCATTCTTTCTCATGCACACACACTCATTCTCTCACACACTTTGAATCACAATAAGATTCATTCTCTCACACACATTCAATAGCACATACACATTCATTCTCTCTCTCACAGACATGCTCTGACCTCTCTCTCTCACATACACACACACACACACCCATTCAAACTCTCTGTCAGGTAGGGTGGGGGGAAGGGGCGAGGGATACCCCAGAAAGAGAACTCCGAAAGGGACGGCCGTCTCTCCGATGGCACTCTGAGTTGCCAATAATCCCCTCAGGTTCTTGGGTGGGCTTTCCTCCTGAGACAGAAGGCAACCCTTTTCATCACAGAGGAGGAGAGAATGTGCCAACCAGAGACAAGGGGGTATAGGCAGGGGAATCAACCACACACCACTGCACACTACCCAGGTCACCCAGGTGCGGCACGGGGAAGGGAACCCAGATGGAATGGGGGAAGTGGAAAGGGGCCAGGGGTGAGGAAGGGAAGAAGAGAGAGGGGGGGAATCCGAGCAACGGGGAATGGGGTAACTCAAACAATCCGAGGGAAGGCACACGGGCAGGGGAGAACAATCAGGTGGAACACAATATCCACAGGCCAATTATGGGGGCAAGGAGGGGGTGCAAGGAAGGGCTCGCTCACAAACTTACAATCAACCAAGGAAAGGATTAGCAAGGCAAGGTACAAGGTAGGCACAAGGAACTCACACACAGCAAGCAAGGCAAACACTTAACTTTCAAGACAGGAGTAGGAGGCCAGCTTCTCTCATCGATTACCGGCAGGGAACTGATGCCCCGCCGGCGTTTTTATTTATCCTTAAAGCTACCCAGGTGAGGGCACTTGTAAATGGGTCAGGGCCCCGCTCTCCGCCGTGCGCGTCCTGCCGCTAAGCGCGTGCTGCATCAGGATGGGGCCAGGGCTGTTGTCTGCAGGGCGCCCTGCCATGGCAGAGGGAGAGTCTGCATTGCGGTTGGGGAGGGAACCCCCTGGACTGGGGGCGGGGAGTTCCTCCCTCCCACATGGGTCTGTCGGGTCTCTCCCTGGGGCCCCCAGCACCACCAAGGCATGTCGCGGCACTGCAGCATGACAGTACCCCACCCCCGTCCAGGGCCCCCTCACCCCCCACCAGGGTACGGAGGCCCAGGCGGGAGGGGTGGCAGTGATGGAAGGCAAGAACAAGGCGGGGGGCGTGCAGATTGGCCGCAGGTTCCCAGGACCAGGACCATTCTGCCGTCCCATAATGCTTCCTATCCACCAAATAGTGCAGCCGGGATCCTATATAACGGGAGTCCAAAATAGCACGGACCTCATATTCAGGGATGCACTGGAGGAGAACAGGAGGGGGGGGGAGAGTCCCGTTGAAGGGGGTAGGGGGGGGAACGCCTTCTTTAGTAAGGAAACGTGAAAGGAAGGGTGGTTACGGAAATGGGGGGGGCGCCCACCGTATAGGTCAACTTGTTCAACTGCCGTCGAATAGGGAAGGGACCCATATAGGTGTCATCAAGCTTAGCTGAAGGGTGAAGGGATGGGTAATGTTTTCGTCGAACCCATACAAGGTCCCCTATGTGGAACACGGGAGCGGGTTTCCTATGCCTGTCAGCCATACTTTTATATTGCTGTCATGCCCCTTTTGAGACAGTGCTGTGATTTTGCTTGGATCAGTTTAATCCGATGCACAAGAGCTCCGGCAGCAGGGAAGGTAGTTGGGGGTAGTAGTGGTAGGTCTAGGGCGGGATGGAACCCATAGGAGACAGAAAAAGGTGAATTTCCTAGGGATGCATTTGGCCCGTTGTTATAAGTAAACTCGGCGAGGGGAAGTTGGTCTGTCCAATTGTCTTGTAGGTAGTTACAAAAGCGCCATAAGGTATTGTTCGATATGTTGGTTCGTGCGCTTGACCTGACCGTTTGCTTGGGGGTGGTAAGCAGTCGTTAGCTGGGTTTTAACCCCCAGGAGAGCGCAGAATGCCTTCCAAACTTTGGAGACAAATTGTGGACCTCGATCTGAAACGATTTCACCGGGCAGACCATGAAGACGGACGATCTCCTTTAATAGGTACTCCACGGTGCCCTTTGCTGTGGGGAGTCCCAAACAGGCTATAAAATGACCGATCTTAGTGAAGTAGTCTATTACCACCAGGATGGTGGTACAACAGTTGGAGGATGGGAACCCAACAATGAAGTCCATGGTAATCTTTTGCCAGGGTCCCTTTGGGGTGGGAGTTAATTGTAACAACCCTACAGGGAGTTGGTGAGGGATCTTGGTCCGTGCGCATACGGAACATCCTCAAACATACTTTTCCACCTCTTGCCTTACTCCCAGACACCAAAATGTTCATAGGATGAGGTGTAGGGTTCGTTGGAGTCCTGGATGTCCGGCTAAAGGGGAGTCATGATGAGCCCACAGCACTTGAGGGCGGTATTTGTGGGGGATGACCACTAGTCCCTTATGGTAGTATAACCCTTTGGTACGAGTGTCAATTGGGGTAGAGGATGTGAGCATACTTTCTTTTTGGAGATCTTGCAAGGAGGGAAGTGTAGCCACGAATACTCCATTTGGCAGGACCGGTTCAGGACAGGAAGGGGGGGGGGCGTCTGGGGTTTCCTCACAGCGTGATAGGGCATCTGCCATCGTGTTTTTGGAACCGGGACGGTACTGTATCTTGAAACAGAAACGGGAAAAGAAAAGTGCCCAGCGCGCATGTCGTCCTTTGGTTATTCGGGTGGTCTGGAGGTGTGTCAGGTTCTTATGGTCTGTTAAGACGAGGATGGGGTGAGGGCCACCTTCCAGGTAGTGCCTCTAAGTTTCAAATGCGGCCTTTATGGCTAGGAGTTCTTTGTCTAAGATAGTGTAATTCTTTTCCGCGGGGGAGAGCTGTCAGGAGTAGTAGGCGCATGGTAACCGTTTTTTCTGGCCTTCCGTGATTTGTGTAAGGACCACTCCGATGGCTCTATCGGATGTGTCAGCTTCTACAATGAAGGGTCTAGTGACATCCGAGTGTTGGAGCAATGGGGCGGCGATAAATGCCTTCTTCAGTTGTATAAAGGCTTGTTGTTGTGGTGTTAGCCAGTGGTAAGGTACCCCTTTCTTTAGTAATTGTGTCAAGGGGGCGGGTTTTTTAGCATAGTTATCGATGTACTGGCGGTAGTAATTAGTACTACCTAAAAACCATTGTAATGCCTTGACCGAAGGGGGGGCAGGCCATCGATGGATTGCTGATACCTTGCTGGGGTCCATTTGGATATCCCCGTGGATGACACGATGAAACCCAGGAAAGGCACTGAGGAAGCATGGAACAAACATTTTTCCAGCTTGCAATACAGTTTATGCGCTTGTAATCTGTAGAGGATGGTGCGGACATGTTCCACATGTTCTGCAAGGGAGGAGGAAAATACCAAGAGATCATCCAAGTACACTACAAGTAAATCATCCAGGAGGTCTCGAAAGATGTCATTTATAAAATGTTGAAACGTCGCTGGTATGTTTACTAGTCCATAGGGCATCACTAAATACTCAAAATGACCAAAATGTGTCCTAAACGCTGTTTTCCACTCGTCACCTTTGCAGATTCTTACGAGGTTGTAGGCCCCCCTAAGATCGAGTTTAGTGAAGATTTTTGCCCCTTGGAGTTTTCCCAATAGTTCAGAGATGAGGGGTAGGGGGTAACGATTCTTGACCGTGACACTATTGAGACCTCGATAATCTATGCAGGTGCGGAGGTCGCCCTCCTTCTTGGGTACAAAAAACAGGGGGGCCCTTGCTGGGGAGGACGAATGTCTGATAAACCCTTTTTCCAGGTTCTCCTTAATGTAGATGTGGAGGGTTTTGGTTTCCCCAGGTGCTAAGTTGTAGATCCACCCATATGGAGGTTCTGCTCCGGGAATCAATTCAATGGGGCAGTCATAAGGTCGGTGGGGTGGGAGGATGGCTGCTTCCTGTTTGTTGAAAAAAAACCCAAGGTCTTGATACACCATAGGGAGTCGGGAGATGCCGTCACAGGAACGATTCTCCGTGCCCCCCAAGACTCGTGGTACGGGGTGAAGACAGGTTTTGCGGCATTGGGGGGACCCAAAATACAGGCTTCTGCACTCCCAATCAATCATGGGGTTGTGGGGATGGAGCCACGGAAAACCCAGAACCAAGGAAAAGAAGGGGGACGCAATAAGGTCAAATTGTAGTTCTTCCTGGTGGCCCCAATGGTACAGAGTAATGGTGGGGTGCACTCTAGCACTGGGCCAGATGAAATAGGTGATCCGTTGATGGTTTGGACCAGCTCAATTCTATGTCATTCTTGTGCGGGGACCCCATGGTTATGTGCAAAAGTAAGATCCATAAAGTTACCGGAGGCCCCGGAGTTGATGAGGGTACGGACGACCAGGGAGGTAGAGGGTTCAGCAGCGCCATCATGGGAACAACCAGCTGCCGAGGTGGGGTAACCCGGAGTCCCTCTTGACCTGTGGGGAATAGCGAGATTACCGGGAGGCCCCCTGTCCTTCCAGGTTGTTGGCGTTTCCCAGCCCTGGGGGTCGACTTGGCTTCAGCGGGCACTCTCTGGAGACGTGCGTGTTTGCTCTGCAGTAGAAGCATAGGCACAGGAGGTGACGTCTCTCCTTCTCAGTGGTGCTTAAGGGGCCTCGAACTGCCCCGATCTGCATCAGTTCCGTTCCCCCATCCCCATCGGAGGGGGGGGGAGGACCCCGGGGAGCCTTTGGGATGTGCCCTTACCTTGTTCTCGCTGTCTCTCTTTCCTTCGTTCACCCAACCGGTCATCAATATGGATGACCAACGTGATCAGATCTTCCAACGTAGCGGGAGTGGCCGCAGCCCCAGCTAGTTGGTCCTTAATCTCATCGGCAAGACCCTGACGAAACAGGACCTGCAGGGCGGCATCACTCCATTTTAATTCAAAAGACAGACAACGAAAACGGGTGACATAATCATGGAGTGAGGATTTTCCTTGCTTAATGTGCAGAATGGCCTGTTCTGCGTCCCGTGTTCGATGGGGGTAATTGAAAAGGAATTTGAACTGTTTCACAAACCCATCATAATTTCGTAGAAGGGGATAATTAGTGGCCAATAGGGGTGTGACCCAATCCAGGGCCACTCCGCCTAATAGTCCTATAATAAAGGCAACTTTCATTTGGTCAGTGTTATACGAAAGGGGTTGAGTCTGAAAGGTCAGATTGCGAAGCCAAAAATCCCTGACAGGCCCTCCGGTCCCCATAGAACTTGTCTGGTCGGGGAGCCTTGGGTTCTCAAGGGGCTGGGCCCAGGACAACAGGGTTCGGGGCTGGGAGCAATGGAAGCGGAGGGGCCCGGGGAAGGGCTCCTGCCGCTCCACCCATGGCCCCCACCACCTCTTGTAAGAGCAGGTTCTTGGGTGGACTTTCCTCCTGAGTCAGAAGACAACCCTTTTCATCACAGCGGAGGAGAGAATGTGCCAACCAGAGACAGGGGGTACAGGCAGGGGAATCAACCACACACCACTACACACTACCCAGGTCACCCAGGTGCGGCACGGGGCCTGTCTCTTATACACATCTAGATGTGTATAAGAGACAGGGATAACTGTCGCCCCGCCGGCATTTTTATCTATCCTTAAAGCCGCCCAGGTGAGGGCACTTGTAAATGGGTCAGGGCCCCGCCCCCCGCCATGCGCATCCTGCCGCTAAGCGCATGCTGCGTCAGGGCAGGGCCAGGGCTCTAGTCTGACTCACTCTCCCTCATCTCCCCTGCTCCCCTAACCACATTCGTCCCTTCTCCCTTGCTTCCCTCATGCCTGGAACTCCCTCCCCGGCCACATCCACCTTGCTTCCTCTCGCCACACCTTCAAATCCCTCCTCAAAATCCACCTCTTCCTCACCACCTTTCCTGATGCCTGTTAGAACTTTCCTTTCAATATTTACTGTCTGCTCTCCCCGCAAACTCCTGCCTAACCACAACCAAGCCAAGTACGTGCACCTGAGACTTCGCATCCGCTTGAATGTTATTTATCCCTGTGTCCCCTCTCCTTGTCTCCCCTTCTGTGTCTATTAGATTGTAAGCTGTAGGCAGGAACTGCGTCTATCTTATTGTTCTTTAAAGCGCCAGGTACACAGCTGGCGCTATACAAATGCTAATAATAATAATATTAATAATTAATGGGATAATGAAAGCATGGATGATAGTGGCTAGGTCACTATCTGAAACATACAACCGAAGCCGTCTCACCATATGTAATTGATGAAACGTATTCCGCACCACAGCCCCCACCTGGAGATCCGTGTGGAGCTGTGGATCAAAGAGCACGCCTAGACTGCAAACCTGGGAAACCAATGGAGGGCGAATCCCATCAATGATGGGAGCCGCCACATCCACTGCCTTACCCACTGCCATCACCTCTGTCTTTATAGGATTCAACTTCAGTCGGCTCGCCCTCATCCAGTCCCCAGCAGCCACCATACATCGATCGGTTAAGCATCGAGACTGTTGGGTCTGGGTCAGATGAAAACAAGAGGTAGAGTTGGGTGTCATCAGCATATTGATGACACCACACCCATACCATCTTACGACCTCGCCAAGTGGCTGCATATACATGTTGAACAGGAGTGGGGACAGAATAGAACCTTGCAGGACTCCACAGGTGAGGTCTTGTGGAGATGAAAAACAGTCCCCGAGCACCACACGCTGAGGCTGTTTTTAGACGAGTGCGGCGGTGCCTGCGCTTGTTTTCAAAAGAGCCAGCAGCCTCGATGACGAGCCTCGATCATTGACCCGGTCAGTTCGTGGCCGGAAATGGATACGCATCGCCCACGCATGCGCGTAATTCGGTGGCAGCATCACGTGCGGAACGGACTGCTGGCTCTTTTGAGAAACAAGTGCGGGCGCCGCCGCGCTCGTCTGAAAACAGCCTGAGTTCTCCCAACTAGGAAGGAGTGGAACTAATAAAAAATGATCCCACCCACTCCAGCTCGATCCCGCAAGCGAGTCACCAAAATCTCATAGTCAATGGTATCAGAAGCAGCCAACAATCTAGCAAGGTCTATTGACCCTGATCTAATTCACGGCGATGATCATCGAGTCAACCAAGACCACAAGTGCAGTCTCAGTGCTATAGACCAGATGAAAGCTGGACTGTGAGGAATTCAGATAACCAGTGTGGTCTAGATGCCTCTGCAGCTGCTGGGCCGCAACCCACTCAGTAACCTTCCCTTTTTAGGTAAGGTTAGAGACCGGCCGATAACTGGCAAGGAAATCAATGTCAATGTCAAGTGATGGTTTTTTGAACAGAGATCACACCTCTTTGAGGCAGCCCGACACTCTGCCCTCCTGAAAGGAGGCATTGATCACTCCCGCCAGCAACGGCCCCACTGTCTCCTGGCTGGCCTTAACCAGACAGGATGGGCATGGGTCAAGTTCACAAAAGGTGGCCCTAACAGTCCCAAGAACATCCCCACCTCAGTGGATGACGTGACAGGAATTGATCCCACGAAACCAGACAAGATGGGTCTTCTACAACCTCTGGTTCACCCATTGCATTAAGTGTGGCATCGAAGTTGTGGTGAATCTGAGCAATTTTCTCTGCAAAATAATCAACAAACATGTCGCAGCGGGCATTAGATGACTCCGGTTCCAGGTGGAGGGAGGGAGGACCGACCAATCCCCTCACCACCTGGAAAAGCTCCTCTCGACAAGATTTTGCAGAGGCTATACGGGCATTAAAAAACTCTTTTTTTCCTGCCCATACAGCTACACCATAGGCATGTAAACTGGCTCTATGTTGCAATCTGTCAGCTTCAGCATGCGAACGGCGCCAACGTTGCTCCAACTGCCGCCTAACCAAAATGCCGAGAGCACTGCCTAATCCCGGGCAGTACTGGTTCCCTTGTCTGTCTGTCAGAGGAGAGCCACCTTTTGTCTCTTAACATACACTTAGATTGGAAGCTCTATACGGGAACAGGGGACGTCTTTTTATTCTGTGCTTTGTCCTAGCACAGCTTGTGGAGTTTGTAAATGCAGTTTTTCCCTTTAACATGGGTAGTGCAGGTCATGGCTAGCAGGAACTAACAGCTACAGCTGGGGCTGAACGCAAGCCTCCTTGCACACAAGTGGGTAAACCTGAACTGCTTAAGCAGCTGCAGCAGGCGGCTGTTTCCACTGACAGGCTGGGTCCTCTCCTTTCCTGTGTGAGCTCCGTGCTTGGATGTGAACCCTGAGAGCTCAACAGCCACAGAATCCCGTGCTTAGTGGGGCAGGGAAAGTGCTTTGGCAAGTCCTCAGCTTGGTCCAACTGAGCCATGCTGAGGTTGAGGTGAGGGATTGATCTCTCTCCAGGTTCAGTGCTTTACACAGCAGAGCAGAGCTGGGAACTTGCCAAAGGATTTTCATGGGGGGAAGGGGTCCAGATTGTTAAACTCCCCACCAGCGGAGCCAAGCTAGGTGCTTGCCAAAGAGTTTGGGGTCCTGATGTTGAACTTCCCACCAGCCACCTGGCTCCCATGTGGAGAGGGAGGTCATCTCAGCACTGAGGCTTTGAAGACATGCACTTGCTTTGGAGGGAGTGTAAGCTGTGGGGTGCCTGTGCAGTTCAAAACCCTCACATCCCCTTTAGTTCCCTGGACTTTCTTTGTACCCTCTCCTCTCAGTTCTGTTTACAGCCCCACTGCCCGCACCCTCATCCCACTCCCACAGACCAGACCTTCTGGGTCCCACATTAAACTGCCCACAATTCTCCTGGCCCCTGTGTTGTTGGAGGTGTCTGGGGAGAGAGAAGCCACAGCAGGGAATCTAAAGTGCAGGTAAGCTGTGAAAGACCCTAGTGTCTCTTTCCCCCTTGTGCTTGGCTAGATGATCCCGCTAGAATGGTGGCAGGACGGGAAGAGTTGGGAGCTCTAATCCAGGCACCCGCTGCAGGTTTTGGCTAGGAATGCAGGGTGACTGATGATGTGCAGAAGCAGTAGGGGTGCCTGTTATACAATTGGCTCTGCACCCTGCAGACTAGAAGCAGTACTAGGGAAGCTAGATATGATTCCTCCAGAATAGTATTCGCATAACTGGCTTGCTCTTTGCTTTAAAAGGCTACATAGTTCAGGCTATTGCAGCTTCTGGGTGGAACTGAAAAGTGGAATATCTACTGTTTCTCCTCTTCTGTTTCTATCCCAGTTTGCAACCCTTGCCACTAAGTAGCAACTCCAGATTGGTGAACCTTGGTCATAAAGGGTTAAACCAGGCAGTGCAGGGTGACCAAAAGTGTGCGTGTAGCTTCGGAGCAAGAAACCACTTAGAATGGTGAGTGAGGTGTCATTGAAAGAAGGGGTCACCCTGAATGAAATGGCACCATTCCTGCCACGATCCTCCCAGTACAGCTGGAGAGTTTAATTAAAAAGACCACTCGCTGTCTCTTTACAGCTATGTTAATTTCAAGGCGGTCCTGCCACTTCTCTCCGAGTAGCGAAGAGCCACAATGCTGCTGGCTGGAGCAGGGAGAAAGGAACCCCACTCACTTCCGGCATTAATTGCCTGTGGCAGGAGGGGCGGGATACTAAATATTTTTATAAATAAATTTATTATTATTATTATTATTATTATTAGCATTTGTATAGCGCCAGCTGTGTACCTGGTGCTTTACAAAACAATAAGATAGACGTGGTCCCTGCCTATGGCTTACAATCTAATAGACACAGAGAGGGGAGACAAGGAGAGGGGACATAGGGAGAGACAGGGATAAATAACATTCAAGCGGATGCGAAGTCTCAGGTGCATGTGCTTGGCTTGGTTGCAGTTAGGCAGGAGTCTGTGGGGAGGGCAGACAGCAAATATTGAGAGGAAAGTTCTAACAGGCGTCAGGAAAGGCGGCGAGGAAGAGGTGGGTTTTGAGGAGGAATTTGAAGGTGCAGAAGGAGGGGCCAAAGTGGATGTGGGCAGGGAGGGAGTTCCAGGCATGGGGGGGCAGCAAGGGA
This sequence comes from Sphenodon punctatus, assembly GCA_003113815.1. Classification (NCBI taxonomy): domain Eukaryota; kingdom Metazoa; phylum Chordata; class Lepidosauria; order Sphenodontia; family Sphenodontidae; genus Sphenodon; species Sphenodon punctatus. Next base: position 34,611 of record QEPC01013799.1, on the reverse strand, counting down.
GAAGGGACGAAGGTGGTTAGGGGAGCAGGGAAGACGAGGGAGAGCAAGGGAGGCAAAAGAGGAGGAGCGGAGAGTGCATGCAGGAGTGTGTAAGGAGATTAGGGCTGAGAGGGGAGGGGGAGCCAGGTTGTAAAGGGATTTGTAAGTGAATACCAGGAGTCTGTGAAGGATGCATTGGGGAAGGGGGAGCCAGTGAAGTGAGGAGAGGAGAGGCTGCACATGGTCAAAGCGACAGGCTGAGTGGATAACCCTAGCAGCGGAGTTTTGGATGGAGATAAAGGGGGGCAGGTGAGAACGGGGTTTTGGCTGAGGAGACAGAGAGAAAGGGGCGAATTCGAGCAATGTTATGGAGGGCAAAGTGACAGGACTTGGCAACAGTCGGTGGTGAGTGTCAAAGGAGTGTCGAGAGGAAAGGTGAGTGTCGAAGAAGAAACCCAAGCTATGGGCTTGGGGAACGGGACGGATGGTGAGCCCATCAATAAGGATGGACAGGGAAGAGGGAGAGGAAGGGTAGGGAGGAAAGATAAGGAGTTCAGTCTTCGCCATGTTGAGCTTGAGCTGACGTTGGGACATCCAGGCGGCGATATCAACAATTGATGAGGTGAGCTTGGACAGAAGGAGAGAGAGAGGGGGTGGAGAGATAGAGTTGAGTGTCATCAGCATAGAGAGAGGTGATATTGGAAGCTGTGGGAGGCAATGAGTTAGATAGAGAAGAGGAGAGGGCCCACGACAGAGCCTTGGGGAACCCCAACCGAGAGGGGGAGGAAGGAGGAGTTGGAATTGAGAAGAGACTAGGGACCCAAACCTGAGTTTGGGTTCGATGGTTCAGTTCAGCCGAGTTCGGGTTGGCCGAACTTGGCCAAACAATCAAAAATAGCACTATCGAAACCGAAACTTAACCGAAACTTACTCTTTTTTTCCCCCTGAAAAGACATTTTTCCTGCCCCTGAACTCATCCGAACTCATCCAAACACAACCGAACTGTTCGGTCATTCGAGAGTTCGGTTTGGATGTTCGGTTCGGATGTCCGAACAACTGAGTTCGATCCGAACTCTGAATATCCAAACCGTGTCCGCCCATTCCTAGAAGAGACACAGTGAAGGACCATTCAAGGACAGATCCGCAGAAGCCTAGGGAGCGAAGAGAGTGCAGTAGGAGTGAGTGGTCGACAGTGTCAAAGGCAGCAGAGAGGTCAAGGAGGACAAGAATGGAGTAAAGGCTCTTAGATTTAGCAACAGGTAGATCATTGGTGATCTTGGCAAGGGCAGTTTCAGTGGAGTGAAGGAGGTAGAAGCCCTGGAGAGGGTTCAGGGAGGAGTTGGCAGAGAGGAGATCCAGGCAGCGGGAGTAGACAACACGTTCCAGAAGCTTAGAGGCGAAGGGTAGGAGGGAGACCGGCTGGTAACTAGAGGGGCCAGAGGAGTCGAGGGTGGACGTTTTGAGGATGGGAGAGATAGTAGCATGCTTGAAGTTGGAGGGGAAGGAGCCAGTGGTGAGGGAGAGATTAATGACATGTAAAAAGGGGGGGGCAACAGTGGGAGTAATGGAGGTCAGGAGGCAGGAGGGGATTGGGTCGAGGGGGCAGGTGGAGGGGTTGGAGGAAGAGAGCAAAGAGGAGATTTCCTCCGTGGAGGCAGGAGGGAAGGAGGAGAATGGAGAGGGGGAGAGGGAGGTGGTGAGGGAGCGGGGATAGGAGATGGGTGGGAAGCAATGTCCTGGCAGATCTTGTCAATCTTTGAGGTGAAGAATGACGTGAGATCCTGAGCAGAAAGGGAAGAGGATGGAGGGGGGATGGGGGGCTTGAGAAGGGAGTCAAAGGTGGAGAAGAGGCGGCGCGGGACACGAGAGTAGGATTCGACTCAGGAGGCATAGTAGTGTTGCCTCGCCAGGGAGATAGCGGAAGAGAGGGAGGAGATGGAGAATTTATAGTGGCGGAAGTCAGGGTGGGAGCGGGATTTGCGCCAGAGGCATTCAGCAGCTTAGGTGCAGGAGCGGAGGTAGCGGATAGTAGGGGTGAGCCAAGGACAGGGGTTTGGGGGTCGAATGGGGTGGGAGGAGAGGGAGGCAAGGGAATCGAGGGTCGTGGCGAGAGAGGTGTTAAGAGAAGAGAGAGCAGTGTCGGGGGAAGAGGAGGAGAAGACAGGGAGGAGAGGGAGGAAGCAAAATCTAAAGTGTTAATAGCTTGCAGATCACGGAAGGGGCATGGCTCTAGGGAAGAAGATTGGGGTTGGTGGGAGAGGTTGAAGGAAGCGAGGTAATGGTTGGATATGGGACAAAGGTCAAAGGAGAGGTCAGCAACAGGACAGTTTCTGGAGAAGATGAGGTCGAGAGAGTGGCCGTCGGTGGGGGAATCAGTCCAGAGGCAGAGATCAAAGGAGGAGGTTAGGGAAAGAAAGCGGGAGACAGAGGGCTGGGAAAGTGCGTCAACATGGATGTTGAAATCACCAAGAATGAGAGCGGGGGTATCATCGGAGAGGAAGAAGGTAAAACTGCGCATGCTCACAATTAAGAATTAAAATTTCCGACTTTAATAACTTGTTTTCTACTTCACTGAACACTGCCCCTCCATCACAAGTGAATGCTAGACTGCTCTGGCTATTTCAATATCAATTTTCCAGGCATAACTCAGTAAAATAAGAAAGAAATCAACCCGTAAAAAATCTTCTGACTCAGGCAAAATGACATGAAGCAATTAACTTAAAATCATTCATAACTTTAAATTGGCTTACTGGATTCACTTCAAATTTTGCATATACCAGCCTACTCCCTAAAGCAACACAGTACAATTCTGGGACTACTACTTCAAGCCATTTGTAGGGGCATTTCAAAATTTCAGTCTCTAACATGGAAGTGTTCACCTTTAACTATTAGCCTTTGTGAGGGCTGAATAATGCCAAGCAGTGCACAGAAATGCAGACTAGCAAGAGTGAGGCAATCTCAAAAAGACAAACCCAAAATGTGCAACTACGTGCAGAAAGCCAAAAAAAGCCAGCAGTACCCACAGCATGACCCACCATCAGCAGTGCACCCACTTTAAAATAACTATGCCAGACCATCAGGCATAATGACACTCACAAAAAAACAGACATTCAGCTCCCCACAAAAAAACCTCCATTGTGCCTACCCACCTATGCAAGGCAACCTCCCTTCCCACACACCATATTATTTTAAACAGAAAGAAAGTATATCTCCCCTGTGCCCCATCTCAGTGGTTAGTCACATCCATTCTTGGCAAAATTGAACCCACAGCCAAAGTACAGTCACAGTGCCCACAAAAACCACAGAAAAAGTGATCCCACTCTGGCCTCTATAGTGTCAACTTGCCAACAAGCAGTGCAAGCAGTAGCAGCACCCATTTTAAAGTATATTATGCACTGACAACCGCAGCATTGCCCCCAGTATGGACAGCCCAGGCCAGGGGAAGTGGAGCAAGGCAGATTCCTCTGACCCCCATAGTGCCAAGCAGTGCGAGTAACAGGCAGCAGTAGCACCTGCTTTATTTTTTAAAAAGACATGGCATTGGTGTGGCACTAACAACCCCCCACCCCCGCATTGCCCCTACTATGGACAGCCAAGCACAGGGGAAGTGGAGCAATGCAGAGATCCCTCTGGCCTCCATGGTGCCAAGCAGCAGTGTGGCATGACACCCACTGACATGGTGGAGGTAACCCCCAGTATTGCCCCTATGGTCAAGACAGACACCCCTCTTTCACCCCAAGCCAAAGTACTTACAGATCAGCAGTGTAGCACACAGCCAAATTCACCAAAGAGAATGGAAAATGGTCCTACAGCCACTTTTATTTTACCCCTGCCTGCCAATCAAAACCTGTTCTGTGGCTTGTCCATCACTCACCTGTCCCTTCCCATACCCCCCTGCCTACCAAATATGTCACTAAGTTCTATTTCCTAGCTCAGAGAAGCTCGTTTCCTAGCTCAGAGAAGCTAGGGTCAACCGTCTGGGTCACTCAGCCACACGCGCAATGGTGCCAGCACTTGATCAAGTTTTCTGAGGACTGACCTTGGTACTTAGAACTTTAGGAATTAGTGCAATTGGCAGTGGAGTCCGTTGCTCCGTGAGTGGGTGGTGGGTGGAGATGGGTGTTGCGTGGGAGCATGCACACACCAACACCCACTGCAAGTGGTGTTTACACAGACACCTCCACCCATCTCCACCCAGAGAAATGCACCCCACCCACTGCACGTGGTGTTTACACAGACACCTCCACCCATCTCCACCCAGAGAAACTGGGTGGAGGCATCTCATGTGGTGCCCTGTACCATGTATAATAAAATGTAACACCCATTTTATCGGTGTTAGAGCATCTGTGTAAAAAGGACCTAAATTTTCTCCCAAGGCTGGAGGTGAGTTTAACAAAAAGAGGTAGAGTCAATATATCATCACATTGTCATATAAACTGGATTTTCAACAACATCATCTCTTTTTTTTTTTTTTTTGTCCTATAAGCAAATTCCATTTATGCATCATTGGTTACTTACTACAAAGCCCAAACCCACAGGAGTACTTTGATTGATTGATTGATTGATTGACTGATTAATTTAAACTTTTATCCCACCCTTTCCTAAAAAAAGACTCAGCGCAACTTACAAACAAAATATAAACATATAAAACATATATAAAAGCATATTTAAAAGTCCATTAATATAATAAAAAAACCAAAAACAATCCCAACCCTCCCACAAACCCCACCCAATACCACCTCCCCATTTCCCACATCCACCCTCCCTCACAACCATACCCCAAACCCACAAAACAACCCCCATCACTACCCGCCAAATGCCTTTACAAACAAGAACATCTTACACCCCCTCCAGAAGACATTCAGGCTTGGGCTCAAATGAACCTAGGGGGAAGGCTGTTCCATAACATCAGGGCGGCAACTGAGAACGCCTCCCTGCAAGCAAATGGTACCCACAAAGAGGCACTCCCGGCCAATCACAGGAGTCACAATGGGGCATAGAGGGACAGGTCCTCAGATATGTGGGACCCAGACTGTTTAGGGCTTTAAAGGTCAACACCAGCACCTGGTATGGACTAACTCCTGTCTTAAAATAGAATCTGGAAGTTTGAGAGTAGCGTGGAGGGGTTGATGATCACTATCTGCCCTTGTGATCACATAAAAGTCAGTGAAATTACTTTTGTATCCAACCCAGTTATGTCTTTTAGCAATACGCTCCCACTATTAGGTGAAATAAAAGTAAAATACCCCATGTGAGAGATGCACTCCAGGTTCCAGTTTGGAGGTGGAGGTGGGCTGAGAGTCAGATAAACCATTTTAGGCTGATTCCAGTAAAAGTGGATCATGTGCACCTAATGTCTGATCTACACAAAGGATGTTTTCATACGTGATGGCGCTTAGCACCACCACACTTTAATCCCACCACACAGAGTGGCTCCCAGGCATCTGCTGCCCTCCCGAGTCTCCCGCAGGTCTCCTTGGTTTACTGAGGGCCTGTGGTGTTTGAAGTGGGAGAGCAGACGGTTAGAGTGCCGGTGGCACCAGACTCGCGATGAGTATGCTCGATTGCAGCATAAGAGCAGTTTAAAGGCCTATGCTGTGGCGAAGGGATGGGCAAACAGAACTGAGTTCGGAAATTCAGTTCGGAAATTCGGTACGGTTTGAAAGTTCAGTTCGGTCAGCCGAACTATTCGAGTTCGGTCCAAACTCCGAATTTCCGAACAAAGTTCGGAAATTCAAACCCCATTGAACTAAATGGAATATTATCTTTTAGGGATGGGCAAACAGAGCCGAGTTCGGAAATTTGGTTCAGTTTGGTTCAGTTCGAAAATCGAGTTCGGTTCAGAAGTTCGGTTTGGTCGACCGAACTGGTCGAGTTTGGTCCGAACTTCAAACTTCCGAACTGCGTTCGCCCATCTCTACTGTGCTGCCTTGATTGCATCTGCAAAGTCACGTCCAGCAGAGCTTTTCCGGGTGGTGAAAGCGGTCAGTCCTGCCTGCCTCCACCTGTACCTGGAACAATCCAGTGACTGCTGTGACCAGTTTATCGAGTACTTTGTAGATAAGATCATTCGCATCCACCATATCGGTACCACAGTTATTGCAGAGGATCATCTTGGGTCGATGGATGCCCCGTCCTGTTTTGTGGGATCAGTTTCAGATGGTGTCGCCTGACAATGTGGAGTCCTTGATGGGATCTGTTCATGCCACCACTTTTTTTGGTGAAAACCAGCCAGGAGACGTTAGGGCCATTGCTGGCTGGGGTGGTTAGTGCCACCCTTTGGGAGGGCGGGGTGCCTGACTGTCTGAAAGAGGCTGTGGTTAAGCCCCTGCTCAAGAAACCATCTCTTGATGCTGATGCTCCTGCCAGTTATTGGCCGGTCTCTAACCTCCTCTTTTTAGGGAAGGTTATTGAGTGGGCTGTGGCACAGCAGCTCCAGGAACATCTGGACCACACGGGTTTCCTTGACTCCTCTCAGTCTGGGTTTCAGCCTGGGTATGGTACGGAGACTGCATTGGTGGCCTTGGTTGACGATCTCCATCTGGCGTTGGACCAGGGTCGTCAGACCTTACTGGTCCTGCTAGAACTTTCAGCTGCATTCAACACAGTCGATCATGAGATGTTGGTGACCTGCAAGGCGGCTTACTTTGACACATCTGCTTTTGCCAAAGGTAGACCTACCAATGCTGCTCAAACAAAAGTGCTGTCTGTGGTGCCTCCTGTTGTTTTTTAAAGAGAAGAACAGTGGTGCCTCCTGTTCTTTTTTAATAGGCATTCAGCCTATACTATCGTCCTCCTAACCAGGACCATGAGACTGACTGTGAAATGCTAAGGGAGATTAGACAGGCTATTAAAGTCAGAAATGCAGTAATAATGGACAATTTCAATATTGGCTGGGTCTCCTTACGGTGGGATGCAGATATAATATCTCTAGATGTCATAAATGACTGCTTCCTGGAGCAGCTCATCCTGGAACCAACAAGAGAAGGAGCCACTCTGGATCTAGTCCTAAGTGAAGTGCAGGATTTAGTGCAAGGGGTAATGGCACTGGAGCCGCTGGGCAATAGTGATCATGATATAATCAAATTTGACATACTCACAGGAGGGAAAATGCCAAATAAAACCACTGCGATAACATAAATTTTAGAAAGGGGAACTATGTAAAAATGAGGAACTAGTTAGAGGGAAACTTAAAGGAGCAGTTGCAAGAATTAAATGTCTACAGGCAGCGTGGAGACTATTTAAAAACACCATCTTGAAAGCTCAGATTAAATG
>QEPC01013799.1:13545-25342 GCA_003113815.1 Sphenodon punctatus | reverse complement strand
AAGGGATCAGCAGCCCGGGATCCAGCACAGTTCAGGGTGGGGGGTGGAAGAAAAAGAGAGGGGCAGACCGAAGTGTGGGAGACCCCTTAGCACAGACACGTACAGAGCAAACTGCACATATCTGCGTTCCAAGATTTCTCAGAGGTTGAGGGGAAAAACTGGACAAAGGATTTGAGAGAATAAGCTGTGCCGTACGGGGTGTACAATGGACTGATGAGGGGAAGAACCGAAACTTCTACTTCCATCACAAAAAGGGCTATTGAAGATGCATAAGATACTTTTGACACAGGGGAAAGAGTAAACAATAGTGGCTGGATGAGGCGACGGCTTAACGATCGACTCCCTGGGACACAAAAGGCGTGAGAGAACACACCTGGATTGCTTAAGGGGGGCGGGGGGTTGCTGCTCCAAGTTCCAGTCATCGGTGCTCTACTGAATAGGAAGAATGCCTCTTAATGGCCCCATACTTTACTCTAGATGTTTTCCTTTTTCCTCTCTTCCCCCAGGTTCAGGCTGGTATTTCACATGAGCGACCTACTTTCTGCTGGGTTCCATGGTGGCTGGGCCCAATCCTTTTTTACAAGCCCCTCTTTGCTATAGGGGCTATCCTTTAAAGCTCCCCTTTTCCACGTTTGCCGGCCCTTGGTCACCAGTGAGGCCCATCCCTCTAAGCCCTCCTGGTCCAGGTTTACCGGCCCTTGATTATACAGCGAGGGGGGGGGTTGTACCCATTTTAGGGAAGACTGAGGCCATCATCAGCAGCTGCCTGCCCTGCTGTGTATGAGCCCATGCTCACCAGAGCATGGTGAGCTGCTGCTGCTCACATATGAGCTGCTGCTGCTCACAATAGTGGTGTTGCTGCTGCTGAGCCAGCTGCTGGTGCTGGTACTGGTAGGGCTGGGGGCAGGAATAGACCCCGCTGTCTGAAAGGGGATATTGCTCCCATTCCCACCATCCCCAGGGGCATCCTGCTGCTGCTGCCGCGCACTCTCAAAAGCCTGCTCTGCCTTCCAGACCCTCTCCACCAGGTCACCCTTCCAGTGCCCATAGAGTGCTGTCTGGCATGCCACACTGTTCTGATCCGCCAGACCCTGGGGTCCAGCATAGCTGCCAAAATGTATTCCGCCCACTGCAGGAGTGCATCGAACCGTGCCTTCAACCCTGTCTTCAGCTGCCGCACCAGGGCAACCAACTCATCTGCCAGCTTCCTGCCCTGAGGGCCACAATCCCACCCCTGGAGAATCTCCTCCAGCCTCCTGAGGAGACTCTGGACCAGAGGGGTCACCTGGCTGATGGTGGCCGTGGAGAAGCTGATGGTCTTCGTCACGTCCAGGAACGGTCTGAGCACGAAGACCGTGTGATCCAGGATCTCCCATTCTGCCCCATTGTACCCTGGAGGTGCCCCCCAGTCCATCACCAGTTGACCCTGATGCAAGGCGGCTTTCTGCTTGAGAAGCTGCTTGAGCATCAGGAAGGTCAAATTCCACCGAGTGGACACATCCTGCACCAAGTGGTGCACTGGGGAGCCTTGCTCAGCCTGCTTCACCTGGAGGAGGTCGCTGTCCTTCACGCTCATTAAAGAAACCATCCAACTTCCTCCCCCGCTCGATCAAGGAGCTAAGGGTGATGGCCCCAATCCCCTTCTCCCCCAAGTCCAGAGCATCCCTGACCACCAGGTGAAGGGTGTGTGCGGCACAAGGGATGCTGGTGAAGCCCCCCTCATGGACTGCCCTCAGTATGTTGACTGCGCTGTCCATCACCACCCACCCCTTGGTGAAGGGCGTGCCTGGCATGACCCACTCCCTCACCATGGCGGTCAGGGATGACTTGATGTTCCGAGCGGTGTGGGGGCCGTCCATGACTTCTGCTTGAAGCAGGGCCCACCTATACCCTGCTTCAGGACCCCTCAAGCCACTGCCAAATGCTGCCTCCGGGTCCTGCCACCAGTGCGCCTTCACTGCTAGGTAGGCATGCTGCACGTTCCTGCTCGACCACAGGTCTGTGGTGAAGTGGATGGTGGCACCCCCAGCTCTTGCCCATTGCTCCCTCACCTGCTCCTTTAAAGCCCGGTACAGGGCTCAGGGTGGTGCATTAGGGCAGCTTAAACTGGGGGGCCGGAAGCCATTCAGGTGCCTAAACCCCATGTCCCTGACCACTGAGAAGGGCTGTCCATCCAGTGCGATCATTTCCCCCAACATGCACGTGGCTTTCAGTTGAAAGTTACACCGCCCTCCACATCCTGCAGCTGCCGATGGACTTGGCAGCTGCCCCCATCCCAGATCCTCCATGGTGCACTGACACTGCTGCTGCTGCTACTTTTGCTGCTGCTGCTGCTCCCCCCTAGCAGCGATACCGCTCCTGCTGCTAGAGGCAGCTGTTAGAGCAGGATGCTTGCCCGCTGATGGAGGCGGATGACTGGTAGCTGCAGTTGGGAATCCAGTGGCATCCAATGCCCCTGCCTGCCCGCTTAGTAGCACAGTGCTGTTACACGCCTTCAGGTGCCTTGCCATGGCAGTTGTGCCAAGGTTGGTGAGCACCTGTCCACACTTCACCACCTTCTGGCACAAAGTGCACTGCACCTCCCTGGGATCATCCACCTGCACCAACTTAAAATGTGCCCAGATGGAGGATTTTTTGCCCCCTCCTCCTTCTGGTTTGCACCGGGTGATGCACCACTGACAGCACTGATGGGAGGGACAGAACATGGTGGCAACACAGCTCTCGGAGGGACAGCCATCGCCTCAGCCCCAGACATCTCCACAGGACTAGTGTGTGCCTCGCTGTCCCCAATCAGAGTGATGTCCCGTGAAGAGGAGTACTGGGACCCTGAGGCTGATCGACTGCCCGTGCTGCTGCCACTCTCCCTGTGCCTAGTCCTACAAACACACTATAAAATATTAAAACTGAATCACTACAAAATATCTCTATCTCTATAAGTAATCTAACTCCTACAACTATTTATAGTAGCTATCCGTCAGCAGGAGGCCGCGGCGGGGGATTCCCCTCTCTCTGAGGGTTCCCCGGGGCTCTCTGAGGAACGCCCAACCCTCCACAAGCTCCTTGCGGGTTCTGCCGGTGCTTGCTCTGCCCCCGTGGGTGCTGCCAGCACTCACGGCGGGACCGCAGCACAAGTCCACGCCCCCTGCCATGACTCAGAGCCCAGGGCTTCCCCCGCCCCTGCTGCGACGCTCAGAGTGCCTGTGGGCTCGCACGGGGGCGGGGCATGCAATATAAAGGCCAGCGCCGCCTGGAAGGCGGTGCTGGTGATTCTGAGAAACCAGCCCCCTCCATGCCTGAGCCTAGCTGTGAACCTGACGAACAAGTGCAAGTGTGTATTCCTGGAGAGCGTGATTCTATAGCCCCGTGAGTGTGAGCCTTCCCAGAGCCCTCTCTTCCCAAGCGTGAGTCAATATTTGGATTGGAGCGAGGCTGAGGTGTGTGAGAGCCCCGTCCCTTTTCCCTCTCCTTCTGTGGAATCTTTCCTGTCCCAGGTGAGTGCCCTTCTTCTCTCCTTCGTGGGGTTCCCCCCCCCCTTTCACATCCTACCCCGTGACCCCACTGTTTGGCCCCTGCACTTCAGACATGGCACATGTGAACAAGTGTATTCTGGGGGTAGACCTTGGTTCCCCTGGATCAGTGGCGCCCAATGATGATAGAGGCCCGTTCTCTTTAATTAGAGGCAAGGGCCACCCTACTATCCTGATGGGCATTTTCTCCACGATTGTTCCTTGCCCTGGACAAGGTGAACCTTGGTTGTGTGTAAGTCCACGCAAGCCCCTTTCCCCACCCCAGTAACAAATCACCAGCCTTTTTTGACCCTGGTACGGGCTTCAGAGCCTTACGGATATCGCTAAAGAAATATCCCAGTTGGTGCATGCCATACAGTCCCTGGCCATTAAAGATCTTCAGGCTAAGCAGGGAGACTTGGTGGCAGCGGTATCGCAGCTACAAGGGACTGTGGCCACTGTGGGGCCGGCCCCGGTGGCGGTGGCTGCTCCCCCGCCTCCTCCACCTGTGCCAGTGGTGCCCCCACTGGGACAACAGGAGCCTAAGGGGCCTAATATAGAAAAATTTATCGGTGATAGGGATAAATTCCAGGGATTTATGGCATTGTGCCGACTGACTTTTAAAATACAGCCTGCCACTTACCAGACAGATGAGCAAAGGGTGGCCTTTATTATTGGCAATCTGGGTGGGACTGCCTTAGAGTGGGCTACAACCCTGTTAAAAGGGGACAGCCCCCTGCTTACTAAGTATGAGGATTTTATAAAAGAACTTACGTTTCTATTCAACCACCCCCATCGAACTAGAGATGCCGAGGCTCTCATTTTAACACTTCGGCAGACCAAGGGGGGGTTGTCGGAATACATCACCCAGTTCCAACAACTGGCGTTGGAACTACAATGGCCGAATAGTGTGTTATGTTTCATAGGGGATTAGGGGAGGAGATAAAGGCTCAATTGGCCCTTGTGGATCTTCCAGATATGTGGGAAGCACTAGCTAATCTTACCCTGCAGATAGAGGAGCGCTTAACTGAGCAGAAGCGGGAAAGATGCCAGGAATTACATCCTGGCCTGCCTAGTCCCCTCCCATTGGTAAACCCCCCTAGATCTTCTGACCCTGAACCCATACAGATCGGGGCGTCACGAGGCCCCTTGTCCAAAGAAGAGCGGGAGTGGTGGAGGGTTTCCCGCTCCTGCTACTATTGTGGAGAACCTTCCCAGTTTATTGGGGAGACCCCAACTCTCCCTCCCCATCGATGGGAGGTGAGAAACGGGCGGGGCCGAGGTGGACAGGGGTCGCCTCAGTCCTAACTTCTCCAAAGGCCCCGCTTACCCCATCCTGTGCAAACCCTCATTTGCAAGTCCCAGTCACCTTGACTCTGTCCCCGCGGGGCTCCTTAGTAGCCTGGGCCCTGGTGGATTCTGGAGCATCAGGCAAGTTCATTAATAATCACCTTGTGGCCAAATGGTTTATTCCCACACAACCCAAGACCCCTCCAGAGTCGATGCACTCTATTGATGGGTCCCCTTTAGTTTCTGGACCTGTGATGCTCTGCACGTATCCCCTGGAATGCGCCATTGGAACCCATTACGAACAACTCACGTTTGATGTGGTATGTACCCCTTTGTTTCAAATTGTGCTTGGAGCACCTTGGTTGCAACGCCACGACCCTCACATTATTCGGTCAACTCAACAGCTGTGATTCAAAGCTTCACACTGCACCCAGGGGTGCATTCGCCCCGCACCCATAGCAACCGCCTGTGCCCTGACCAAGGCCTTACCCGACCCCGACAATTCTCCACTGCCAGCTGCCTATCGAGATTTTCAAGATATTTTTAGCAAGGTGCAAGCTACGGAACTACCCCCACACCGTCCCTACGATTGCCCCATCGACTTGCTCCCAGGGGCAGAGCCTCCGTTTGGCCAGATATATGCACTAGCAGCACCAGAACTTCAGGCTCTGCGAGAATATCTGGAAGATAACCTATGACAGGGTTTTATCCGGCACTCCAGTTCCCCAGCTGGGGCCCCAATCTTCTTCGTAGCCAAGAAGGATGGAGGATTGCGGCCATGTGTGGATTACAGGGGCCTAAATAGCATTACGGTCAAGAATAGATATCCACTCTCACTCATCCCTGAGCTGCTGGACCGGTTACAAGGGGCATGGCTCTTCATGAAACTGGACCTGCATGGGGCATATAATCTATTGAGGGTGCGGCACGGGGATGAATGGAAAACCACATTCCACACACGCTGCGGACTATTCGAATACCGAGTGATGCCGTTCAGCTTGGCCAATGCCCAGCTGCATTTCAACACCTTATTAATGACATTTTTTGGGACATATTGGATATATACATCATTGCATATCTCAATGATATTCTCATTTATTCCCAGACCCTGGAAGAGCATATACAGCAGGTACGAGAAGTGTTGCGGTGTTTGAGACTCAATAAATTATATTGTAAAAGGGAGAAGTGTTCCTTCCACCTAACCACAGTGAGTTTTTTGGGGTTTNTGGCACATGTGAACAAGTGTATTCTGGGGGTAGACCTTGGTTCCCCTGGATCAGTGGCGCCCAATGATGATAGAGGCCCGTTCTCTTTAATTAGAGGCAAGGGCCACCCTACTATCCTGATGGGCATTTTCTCCACGATTGTTCCTTGCCCTGGACAAGGTGAACCTTGGTTGTGTGTAAGTCCACGCAAGCCCCTTTCCCCACCCCAGTAACAAATCACCAGCCTTTTTTGACCCTGGTACGGGCTTCAGAGCCTTACGGATATCGCTAAAGAAATATCCCAGTTGGTGCATGCCATACAGTCCCTGGCCATTAAAGATCTTCAGGCTAAGCAGGGAGACTTGGTGGCAGCGGTATCGCAGCTACAAGGGACTGTGGCCACTGTGGGGCCGGCCCCGGTGGCGGTGGCTGCTCCCCCGCCTCCTCCACCTGTGCCAGTGGTGCCCCCACTGGGACAACAGGAGCCTAAGGGGCCTAATATAGAAAAATATATCGGTGATAGGGATAAATTCCAGGGATTTATGGCATTGTGCCGACTGACTTTTAAAATACAGCCTGCCACTTACCAGACAGATGAGCAAAGGGTGGCCTTTATTATTGGCAATCTGGGTGGGACTGCCTTAGAGTGGGCTACAACCCTGTTAAAAGGGGACAGCCCCCTGCTTACTAAGTATGAGGATTTTATAAAAGAACTTACGTTTCTATTCAACCACCCCCATCGAACTAGAGATGCCGAGGCTCTCATTTTAACACTTCGGCAGACCAAGGGGGGGTTGTCGGAATACATCACCCAGTTCCAACAACTGGCGTTGGAACTACAATGGCCAAATAGTGTGTTATGTTTCATAGGGGATTAGGGGAGGAGATAAAGGCTCAATTGGCCCTTGTGGATCTTCCAGATATGTGGGAAGCACTAGCTAATCTTACCCTGCAGATAGAGGAGCGCTTAACTGAGCAGAAGCGGGAAAGATGCCAGGAATTACATCCTGGCCTGCCTAGTCCCCTCCCATTGGTAAACCCCCCTAGATCTTCTGACCCTGAACCCATACAGATCGGGGCGTCACGAGGCCCCTTGTCCAAAGAAGAGCGGGAGTGGTGGAGGGTTTCCCGCTCCTGCTACTATTGTGGAGAACCTTCCCAGTTTATTGGGGAGACCCCAACTCTCCCTCCCCATCGATGGGAGGTGAGAAACGGGCGGGGCCGAGGTGGACAGGGGTCGCCTCAGTCCTAACTTCTCCAAAGGCCCCGCTTACCCCATCCTGTGCAAACCCTCATTTGCAAGTCCCAGTCACCTTGACTCTGTCCCCACGGGGCTCCTTAGTAGCCTGGGCCCTGGTGGATTCTGGAGCATCAGGCAAGTTCATTAATAATCACCTTGTGGCCAAATGGTTTATTCCCACACAACCCAAGACCCCTCCAGAGTCGATGCACTCTATTGATGGGTCCCCTTTAGTTTCTGGACCTGTGATGCTCTGCACGTATCCCCTGGAATGCGCCATTGGAACCCATTACGAACAACTCACGTTTGATGTGGTATGTACCCCTTTGTTTCAAATTGTGCTTGGAGCACCTTGGTTGCAACGCCACGACCCTCACATTATTCGGTCAACTCAACAGCTGTGATTCAAAGCTTCACACTGCACCCAGGGGTGCATTCGCCCCGCACCCATAGCAACCGCCTGTGCCCTGACCAAGGCCTTACCCGACCCCGACAATTCTCCACTGCCAGCTGCCTATCGAGATTTTCAAGATATTTTTAGCAAGGTGCAAGCTACGGAACTACCCCCACACCGTCCCTACGATTGCCCCATCGACTTGCTCCCAGGGGCAGAGCCTCCGTTTGGCCAGATATATGCACTAGCAGCACCAGAACTTCAGGCTCTGCGAGAATATCTGGAAGATAACCTATGACAGGGTTTTATCCGGCACTCCAGTTCCCCAGCTGGGGCCCCAATCTTCTTCGTAGCCAAGAAGGATGGAGGATTGCGGCCATGTGTGGATTACAGGGGCCTAAATAGCATTACGGTCAAGAATAGATATCCACTCTCACTCATCCCTGAGCTGCTGGACCGGTTACAAGGGGCATGGCTCTTCATGAAACTGGACCTGCATGGGGCATATAATCTATTGAGGGTGCGGCACGGGGATGAATGGAAAACCACATTCCACACACGCTGCGGACTATTCGAATACCGAGTGATGCCGTTCAGCTTGGCCAATGCCCAGCTGCATTTCAACACCTTATTAATGACATTTTTTGGGACATATTGGATATATACATCATTGCATATCTCAATGATATTCTCATTTATTCCCAGACCCTGGAAGAGCATATACAGCAGGTACGAGAAGTGTTGCGGTGTTTGAGACTCAATAAATTATATTGTAAAAGGGAGAAGTGTTCCTTCCACCTAACCACAGTGAGTTTTTTGGGGTTTATCATTAGTCCAGCAGGGGTGATGATGGACCCTCAAAAGGTGGAAGCTCTGCATGACTGACCTCCGCCCAAGGCTGTGAAACCTTTGCAGCACTTCTTAGGAAGTGCAAATTATTATCGTCAGTACATCCCTAATTATGCCGAAATAACCTCCTCTCTAACGCAACTGTTAAAAAAGAACCAACCTTATCACTGGGGATCGGAACAACAATGCAGTTTTGACTTCCTCAAGCGAGCTTTTACCACTACCCCATTGCTGCAGCACCCAGACTTAACGAAACCCTTATATGTTGAAGCTGATGCATCAGGATGGGCCATCGGAGCAGTGCTTTTACAACCCGCCATGGATGCTGATACCCCTTTACCCTGCACATACTACTTGCGGCAACTCTCACCCGCAGAGCGCAACTATTCCATCCTGGATCGCGAACTTCTTGCTATCAAGGTAGCCTTAGAAGGGGCGCAACACCCCAAGGTAGCCTTAGAAGGGGCGCAACACCCCATTATTGTGGTAACGGATCACAAAAATTTAACCTTCCTCCAAACAGCATACATTACCAATGCACGACATGCGTGATGGGCCTTGTTTTTCACCCGCTTTGACTTTTGTATCCACTATCACCCAGGCCGGCTACAGGTGTTAGCTGATCCCCTTTCCCATTATCATGAGAAACAACCTACAAAACCTCTACCTCTGGAACTTATTCTAGAAAAAAGAACTTTTGCAGCAACCTACCTGTCTCTTAACTTCGTGAGGCTACCCAGCGAGAACTGCCTCCTGGAGAGGCCCCAATGACAGATGCTTCAGATGGGTTGCACCACCACCAGGGGTGGATAATAGTGCCCCCCTCGTGCCGATCTCACATCCTATGGGCACAGCATGAGGCCCCTACTGCAGGACATCCTGGAAGTGAAAGAACGCAACAGTTGATTCAACGCTCATTTTGGTGGCCCACCCTGGACTGTGATGTTCAGCAGCACGTGTCCAGATGTGCCACCTGTGCATGAACGAAAATACCATGCCACGCCCCTGCGGGGCTCTTACAAGTCCTCCCACTGTCACAGGGGCCATGGCAGCGGATAGGACTGGATTTTGTGGTAGAATTGCCACCCTCATGTCAGTACACCACAGTCTTAGTCATAGTGGATCATTTCACTAAACTCGCCCATTTCATCGCCTGCAAGGGACTACCATCGGCGAAACGCATGGCTCTTCTTTTTATCCGTCACGTTCTTAAACTTCATGGGTGTCCCCTCGAAATCTTCAGTGACCGAGGAACACAGTTTACCTCCAAATTTTGGAAGGCACTATTTCACTCCCTTCATGTTGGCTGCGTACCAATGACTGCGTACCATCCACAAGCAAATGGCCAAGTGGAGCACGTGAATCAGAATATGGAGCAATACTTGCGATGTTATGTAAACTATTTACAAGACGACTGGTATACCTGGCTCCATTTAGCCGAATTTACCTATAACAGTGCCGCAAATGCTTCACTCAGAAATTTCCCCTTCTATGTAACCTACGGGTTTCACCCTCACATCGGCATCGTAGAAATGCCTGCAGCCGTAGTTCCAGCCGCGGGAGCACTCGCCCAACAAATCCGAGAAGTTCAAGTCATAGCCCGCTGAGTCCTGCAACAAGTACGCCAACGTTACAAAAAGCAAACCGATAAGCACCGTTGTGAAGCTCCCCCTCTTCACCCTGGGGACCTAGTATGGATTGACCGTCGTCACTACCCATCAGTCCGTCCCTCCCCGAAGTTAGATGCTAGATATATTGGACCATTTCCAGTACTCCACCAAGTCAATGAAGTGACTTACACAGTGCAACTCCCTCCCCATCCCCATATCCACCCCACATACCACGTCTCCCTGCTAAAAAAGGCCAGTTCCACCCATGTGCCCGACCCAGCCACATTGCCCGGACCTGTTGAGAGTACGGCCACCAGCCCCGAGTTCAAGGTCTGGGCGATACTCGATTCCAAGGTGGTAAGGGGTTGCCTCCACTATTTAGTAGACTGGGTTGGTTATGACCCCTTGGAATGCTCCTGGGAGCTTGCCTCCCATGTGTCCACCCCCCGATTCATCCGTGCCTTTCATCTTCAACACCCCCTTAAGCCTGGGCCCTCTTAGACTGGCGGCTGGCAGCCTCGAGGGGGGGTTACTGTCAGCGGGAGGCCACGGCGGGGGATTCCCCCCTCTTGGAGGGTTCCCCGGGGCTCTCCCGGTGACCCCCAACCCTCCACAAGCTCCTTGCGGGTTCCGCCGGTGCTTGCTTCTCCGCTGGCACTGCCGGCACCTGTGGCGGGGCCGTGGCCCAAGACCATGCCCCCCGCCATGGCTCAGAGACCAGGGCTTCCCCCGCCCCTGCTGCGATGCTCAGAACGCCTGCGGGCGCGCACGGGGGTGGGGTATGCAGTATAAAGGCGGCGCTGGTGATTTGGAGAAACCGGCCCCCTCCTTGCCTGAGCCTAGCTGTGAACCTGACGAACGAGTGTGAGTGTGTATTCCTGGAGAGCGTGATTCTATAGCCCCGTGAGCGTGAGCCTTCCCAGAGCCCTCTCTTCCCAAGTGTGAGTCAATATTTGGATTGGAGCAAGGCTGAGGTGTGTGAGAGCCCCGTCCCCTTTCCCCCTCCTTCTGTGGAATCTTTTCTGTCCCAGGTGAGTGCTTCTTCGTGGGCTCCCCCCCCCCTTTCACATCCTACCCCGTGACCCCACTGTTTGGCCCCTTCCCTTCAGACCTGGTACATGTGAGTGAGTGTATTCTTGGGGTAGACCTTGGTTCCCCTGGATCAGTGGCGCCCAATGATGATAGAGGCCCGTTCTCTTTAATTAGAGGCAAGGGCCACCCTATTATCCTGACGGGCATTTTCTCCACGATTGTTCCTTGCCCTGGACAGGGTGAACCTTGGTTGTGTGTAAGTCCACGCAAGTCCCTTTCCCCACCATGGTCACACTATCTAATATCTATATCTGTACACAGGAATGGGGAGGGAGACACAGACAGCTCACAACAAACAACACAGGGAGAGGTACAAAACTGAAATGAAACCTAAATCAATCTAATGCTACTCTAAATAAATCCAGAAACAGGGGAATGGAATCAGGGATGGAATATATACAGGGAGGAGGGATAATTCAATGGAGGGTAGGGAGAAAGAACACAGGGATGGGTAAAGAATAAAAATAACACCTAAATCTATCTAATCTAATCTATATAATAAATGAAACTATGGAGGTAAATGTGTGGAAATGGGTAAAATAGGAGGAGGATGGCAATGGATTGGGGAGATGGAAAATGCTGGGTGAGGGAGCCTTCTGAAACGCCTGCTG
>QEPC01013796.1:12640-26523 GCA_003113815.1 Sphenodon punctatus | reverse complement strand
GAAGTTCCCCGGAAGGCCTAATAGCGTGCTGAAGCCGGCAGCCACAGTCAGCGCTGAAACCTCCGGACCGCCGACAACACCGCCCGGAGCTCAAGGTAGGTGATCCCTGGGTGGGGAGGTAGGGTGATTCCTGTGGTGGTGGGAGTGTTAAACCCCACCCCACCCCAGGGATCAGTACAGTACCGTACTTACCTGCTTCTGGTGCTGGGTCTGGGTGGGCGGTAGCAGACCAGAGCCCGGTGCACTAGGGGACTTAGGTGAATTTTTTTTTAAATCCAGGCTGGGCTAGGTGGGTGCGGGGTGTCCCCCCTTCCACCTGCACAGCCTGGACTCGGGGAGGGAAAGTGTTTGGGGACTTTTTCTGTTTGTTTTCTTTACATTGCGGCCATTCATTTGAATGGCCACAATGTAAAAAAATCCAGCACGGGGGATCCGGTACCGGACCCAATAATACCGGAATAATCTGATACTGCCAGTACACCAAAATACCGGCAGCATCAGATACCGGATGATCCAGTAGTCCCACCCCTACTGAGTACTATCTCACAGACACAAAAAGATGAGAAACCTCCTGGGAGAGGAGATTAACCAATCAGGTCCTAGCAAGAGTAGAGTAGAGTGTATGGGGGAAGGGTTCCCTGATCTGACTACCTACTCCTGATGTTTCTAGCAAACAAACAGGATATGGTGCTTAGGGGGGATGCAACAAAAGGAATGTATTTCCAACAATAGCCTCAGCTGGTATCCCTCGTGGTGTTCTAAGTAAAAGTTGAAGAAATTTATTTTGGGGGCAGTTAAGATCTCTTGGGATAGGAATTGCGCATAAACCTGCTTCATATAAAAATTTCGATCTCACCTTGGTGTCAAAGACTCTCATTGACCATGCTAAATCAGATTTTCAAAAATACCCAAAAAGTCTTGCTATTGCTAAAGGAGTTCCTCCTAGAGCCAATTTGGCAATCTGGTTGTGTCTAGTCCATTTGGTGTTTTGTTGGAAAGTGATTCCCAGATACTTAAATTCCTTAACTTGCTGAATCACCTGTCCATTGATGGACCAGGGATATACTTTCCTCTCTTTGGTGAAAATCAAAAGCTTTGATTTATCGTGGTTAATTTGTATTTTATTTACCCGACAATATTGGACAAAGGTTTTTAATTGGTGTTTTATCCCCACTCTTGTCTGGGACAATATGACCAGGTCATCAGTGTAAAGAAGACTGTCTATTGGCCTTGATGCTATTTTGGGAGGGGTGGAATTTAGTGTCCACAAGGAGTGTACCACATCATTGATGCATATGTTGAAAAGGGCTGGGGCCAAAAGACAACCTTTTCTGACCCCTCTCTGTACGTCTATTTTATTGGATAGGTGCCTCTGGTTGTCCAGTTTAACAGTCATAGCAGTCTGCTTGTATAGATTGTGTATTAGCAGGAGTAGACGTGGTTCTATTGAAAGAGGTCTTAATTTTCCCCAAAGAATTTATCTGTTGACTGAATCAAATGCAGAGCGTAGGTCCAGAAAAGCTACAAACAATCTCCTGTTAGCTTTGAGGTATTTACAGGCTAAATGATAAAGTACCACACACTGATCTATAGTGGACCTCCCTTTTTGAAATCCTACTTTCTCTAAATGGATTATATTGCAAGTATTAAGCCATGTTGTCAATCTATTCAACAAAATTTTGGAATATAATTTGCTAACTACACTTAATAAACTAATTGGCTGATAGTTGGCCGGATCTGACCTGGAACCTTTTTTATAGATCAGTGACACTACAGCCTCTCCCCAGCCCTCAGGAAAAATTACTGTTTCATTTATTGCTGTAAACAGTGCCGCTAAATAGGGTATCCACCAGTTGCTGGATGCCTTTATAAATTCTATTCTTATACAGTCCGCACCTGGGGCCTTATTATTGCGGAGAGAATCTATTACTTCCATGACCTCGAGTCCAGTGACTGGCGGCCATGAGCAAGGCCATACTCCTGGGTCAGTTTCCTGCCCTTGAAGATCCTGTCCACCAGAAAAAAGACACTTGAAATGGTCCTCCCAAGATCTAGAAGTTATTGGGTAGGTTCCTATATTCCTTTCTCTCTTCAGTGTGCCATTTACAATGAGACAGAATTTTCTTGAGTTATTTATTTTCACGGCTTCAAACAATGCCTGCCAGGTTCTATCAACATACTCCCTTCTTTTGTGCTTTATTAAAGAATGATATTGTTTTTTGAGTTCGAAATAATGGACCGGTAATTTCTTAGCCTGACTCGTCTGATAATTATGGTAGATGGCCATAAAGGTCTGTCTAGCATGATGACACTCTGCATCAAACCACTTCTGGTTCCCAGAATGGCAAATATTTGAAGTGCTTGGTTCCCTACTTAAGTAGGGGGTCAGGAATTTCATCAATTTCTCGAACTCTCCTATTAATAAATGCCCGGGATTCATGGATAGTGCCTTACTTCTCATGGCTATGGCAAATTCACTGCTCAGAACAATTTCCAATTGTTTTTCCAATTTCTGATCCCATCTTTTGCGTAAGTATCGATGTTGATGATCAAGGTACCTTATCTAAGTATTCTCAGGAGGAACATTTTCAACCGAGTCTACCCTAAGTGCCAAGAGCAATATCAAAGGTAGGTGATCGCTAAGATGGAGGTTGCCTACCTGGAAGTCTGCCATATATGGGTGAGCTTCAGTATTTATCATAATTTAGTCAACTACACTAGAGCCCTGAGGGCCAAGAAAAGTAAATTCACCTGGATGATCTTTATGCCATGTTCCATTTAAAATGGTTAAATTTAATGTAGTAGCCAATTCTCTAAGCTTAAGTCCTGACTCATTCATTCCAGCGTCCCGTGATAATCGGTTTTTAAAGTCTCACAAGCAGTGCTTCAGACTGGGTATGTCCGAAGGCAAATAGTCAATCAAAGCCTCATCATCTGTCACCAATCTAGCATTTAGGTCACCCTCGAGTAGCATCAGTGCATCTGGGAAGCTCAGCAGCAGGTCTTCAACATAGGTTTTAAGATTATCCCACAAACTCCTACTAAAGGAGGTTGCATTCACAGGAGGGATATAAACTGAAAAAAAATATCAATTTAACCATCTCTATATCCAAAACTGCTCCATGTGCAAATGGGGGTAAATTTAGTTCCTTGACAACAGTACAATTCAAAGTACTTGCAACTAAACAAGTGATCCCTCCACTCGGGCGTCCTTTCTTCCTATATGAAATAGCTGAAGATGAGTAGGAATTAAACCCTTCTAATACTACTGGGGTCTTAGCCCAGGTCTCTTGTAAAAGTACAATGTCAAATTTACTAATATATTGGGTAAATAAAGAGTCGTCCTTATGTGACTGCCATCCTGCAATATTCCAGGAGCAAAGTGAAATAATAGAGGAATCATGGTACGTATTTTGTCAATCACCAATAGTTGGATGCACGGCAACCAATGTTTCATTTGCAATAAATGGTTGATCTATTTTATTGATAGGGAGCGATCAGTACTTGATTGACAGGGAGCGATCAGTACTTGATTCAACATTATTTCTGTCTGTAGAAAACCTTGTTTCGCTAGATGTACATAGGACAGGATCTGCCTCCATACCGTTACTATTAATGGGAAAGAGGATTTCGTTGCCCTGGGGCAGAACCTCTATATCCATGATATTTGTATCAGGGAGCGATTTTGGAGGTAAACCTCCCTCGGAGGGGAGCTCAGGGGTAATCCCAGAATTTGTCAGCTCTCTGTGAGTTCCTTGGCATGGCAATATCCTGCAAGCGAACACCAATAGGCTTCAGTAAAATTTTATCCCCGGTTTGACTCTGTGGGGGAAAAAAATATCTTTTTCCTTGCAAAAAAAGGGCTGTGGCTCGACCATGTCCGGGCTGGCTGTTACTGGTGGAGATGCTCTCTAAAAATGAGTTGATCAGTGGATGTTTAACTGGGTTCATGAAAACCTTCCCCACTACTACCCCCCAGGATTGAAACAGATTGAAATGATCAATTATATTTGATGCCAACTTAGGGTTATGAAAATATATGATCAAGTGCTGAAGGTTATAAAGAGAAGGTAGTTTTTGAAAGGAAGCTATTTGCCATAATGGTATGTGAAATCTAAAGATATCCTGCAAATGCTGCTGGATATCAAATTTAGAACCCCAAGAAGGAAAAAAGCCATTTGGTAATGGAGGTACATGAAAGGAAATGGCTCTGGGATTTATGACAATGGGTGATTTCAGACGTTACGGCCAGACACTTTCACCACGGGTCATGGGGTGGTTCGGACTATGGCCAGGGGTGAAGGGGCGCACCAACAGACATGTGCCCCACTGTGCTACCCGGCGGCCCTCCCCCCTCTAGACGGGCAGCGGCCAATCCGGTCACTACTGCAACCACGGGCGGGGGTAACTCCAAGTGACCACGGTGAATGGTAAGTAACCAGATGTTACTTTCCATTCACCACAACCGTGGTGGTCTTTCACCACACCGCTTGACCTCCTCGCATCCGGAGGTCCAGAAGTGTGGTGAATGCAAACATGGACTGCGTTTGACTGTGGTGCACATCTGGCGGTGAGCCAACAGACGTGCACCACAGTCAAACGCGGCCCATGTTTGACCGTGGCTTAGCCGGGGTGAATTTCAGACGTGTAATGTCTGAAATCACCCAATGTCAGCATGATTAATTGAGTCTCTTTCCTTTATGGCTTCCTTATTTTGATTCTTCACTAATCTCCTGTCCCGAGCCCTATTTGGTTGACTCTGGTCTGGGTTGAGGCAATATGTGGGTTTTGTTTCCCCCTAGATAATTGTTGGCCATAAGAATGGAATTTAATTTACCTTCTTTGACTTCTGTAACCAAGTCAGTCAGGGTATGCAGATGAGCATTTGGGGCTGTTAATAGCCATGCACCACAGCTGCCTTTAAGGTGTTCTGGGATACAAGCCATGCCTAGTGTGCACGCTCGGACCCTGCTGTGTGCCTCTGAGCTGCGGTGGCTAACAAAACAAATCCCGGCACCTGTCACAGCACGGTCCCAGTGAGGCTCCTCGGGGCTGTTCTGGCATTCCAGGGCCAGGGGCAATCCCTCAGGCATGTGTCAGCACCGCTGTGTGCCATGGCTGCCTTTAAGGTGTTTGGGGAGACAAGCCACACACAGTGCGCACACTCGGACCCTGACATGCACCTCCCAGCTGCGGTGGCTAACAAAACAAATCATGGCACCTGTCAGAAGCATGGTCCCAGTGAGACTCCTCGGGGCTGTTCTGGCATTCCGGGACTAGGGGCAATCCCTCAGGCATGTTGGGGGGTTGTCTGATGTGGGTCTCTGGGAGGTGGGGGGGAGGTATAGGGTTAGGGTATTATCTCTCAGCCAAGGGCCTAGTCTACAAGGTAAGACTGTTCTTACAAATAAGGTAACAGAGAGGCTGTCATGGCCTGTTACATCATCTGTAATTATTATATAATCTTCTTGCACAGTAAATGGCTATTTGGTTGCACCTTTAATGAGGCATGCTGTTGTGATGTTATTGCTTTGGATAGTTGCTCACTGGGTATAATATTACCCGGGAGGGAGTGACTCCAGGGTGTACATACACACAGGGAGGAGGCTGTTGTGAGAACCTCAACTGAAGGAGGGGTGGATTTGTGGTAGAGAGGCCCTGGAGGGGCTGGCCCAGGACAGGGGGTGCTTAAAACTACAGGGCATAGGTAGGGTACAGAGAGTACAGGGAGCGAGAGGGACCAAATGTGCTGCTAAGGGGGACTGAGAAATGGGGATTGCCTATACTGGGGATGGGTTGGGTACAATGACTGGGTGGAGGGCTCCAGAAGTGGGTTGAGGTCCAAAGAGCATAAGGGGGAGGGAACATGGTCAGGTGCCCCTCCAAGACCATGTAAGCCCTGAGGAACTCTGGTGGGCTGCCAATTGGGGGCTTCCAAGACCGCTTTTTTCACTGTGATGTCCTTCCTTCCAGCAGGGCACCCAGTCCCCCCAAACCCTCTGCTTCTGAACGGGGTGATTTCTGGTGTTTGGGGGACAGTGGCCTCTGCTGACAGGGAGACAGAGCCGGGTAACTGCTGTAGGAAGGGGGCAGGGGCTAAGGGGGAGCCATTTGGAACAAGGTGTCCTTCTCCTTTCCCCATGGAGCATTTCCACTCTCTGCCTGAGTCCTAGAGATGGGGGGAATTAGGGGCGGGTTTAACCCCCTTGGAGGAGGGGTGGGGGGAGTTTTGCAGCACCTCTGCCAGGATGGTGTCCACCAACTATACTGGGTTCTAATAGTGCACTCTCCTGCTCATCTGAGGGCTTGTTGCTAGCTCACCATCTTTGAAGGGGGTACCTTCAATGAGGTACCTGCTAATACCTGCAGCTACTGAAGGGAGAGTGGTGAACCCCACTGCCTGCCAGTTGGGCCCCCTTTTTCTGGCCCTCTGACCTGAGACACCGGGGGCTATTTTCCAGGAGGGGAGGAGGAGGAAGCTGTCAGATAGCCACAGAACATGGCTCCCAGCCACAGAACCCCTATTCCCTAGGATCTAGCCAACACCCACACAAGACTCTTCACCAATCAAGTGAGTAGGCTTGTGGCCAAGACTCCCCAGAAAACACCCCTCACTCCAGGGCCAGCTCCCCTGCAGTGCATCACTGTGCACCCTGATCAAAACAGCACCCCAGGCCACAGGCCTTGATGGGAGGGGGACAGTTGACAGGGCAAAGGGACCTGTTCCAGTGTACTTACACAGTGCATGTGTGTGGTGCTTGTCTAAAGACAAATTCCTGTGGCTCCCAGTTGCCTCCATAATCTAGCGACCAAAGCAGATCAGGCGGGGTCAAGCTTAGGTACTTTCATTCTCAGTCAGTCTGCATAGGGCTCCAAAATGAAAAACTGGGGTGTGGGTGGTTCTGGGATGGCCAGATTTCTGGGAGATCGCTTTTCCTATCCTTTCAAGGAAGTGAGTCCCATAGGAACGGCAGACAACATGGGAGGGTTGCGATGTGGTTGTCACAATTTGTGTGTGACATATGTTGTTCTGGAAGCAGCTAGCAGTGGGGCACATATAATCATGCACCCCCAAATCACCAATTATGGCTTGCCTATGACAATAAGGGGATTGATGTGGGATCCCCTGGAAGACCAGCAGGGCCATAAAGAGCACTTGGACCTGAGTGGGAATGGGTGACAGACATCATGTCCTATTGCACTGTCACCTCCAGGGCACCTTCCTGCTCTCATTACCGGTCTCTTCATGCACCCACCCCAACACCCATCCACACCACTCTCCCTGGCACCCACCCCCAACACCCATCCCCTAGCCACCCATTCAATGGGAAAATAATGCTAAAACCCGGTGCACACGAGTGGGGATTTCACATGACCACACTAACATGAGTTAAACTCATGTTAGTCCCCACCCCTCCCTGAACATTGGCAAGCAGCCTCTGTGCTTGACTGAGGACAAGAAAGATTATCTGCAAGAGAGTTAGGCTGATCTCTGCCCAAGGTGCTGACTCCCAGGCTGGGCAGCTAAAGGGAGCCTGATGTCTGGGCTGCTGGACTCAGCCTGAGAAATGCCTACACTCAACACTGTCCAAGGTCTTGAAGACAGCACAGGTGAGTGTTGAGGATCCCTGAAAACTCTAATGGACTTTGGGGTTTGTTGTATTGTCTGGGAGATTGCTGGGCTCCAGAGGAACTGTGCCTGGACCAGAGACCCACAGAGACTGGACAGAAGTGAGTAAATGCCAGAAAAAACTGTTGCAGAGACTGCATTGATGAGACTGTGTATATATTGAAGATACTAAATCTAATTCCTTGAAAGGGAGTGACTGTCAAGCTTATTCCTAAGAACGTGACTTGGCGGGGTCTAGTCCTACATGGACTCATCTCAGGAGCCCGGATCTGTTACAGTCTGTTTGCAGTCAGTGTGCTGGCTGGAGTAAGTCCTGGCAGGACTGACTCCCTCACTGGCTAGCATACAACCACTAACAGCTGCAGCCAGGGCACATGCTTGAGTGCAGCTAGGTCTCATTAGGATTAAATAAACAGAAAGTCCCAGAACAAAAGGGGAGGGCAGATGCACTGACGCTGCTAGCTGGGAGAGAAGCTGCCTGAAGCCCAGGGGCTTGTGACCTCAGGTGGTCCTAGGAGCATGAGCTATTGAGAATATAATATATATATATTATAGCATCTGCGTGATCTCACAAAGTTCCTGAATTTGCATAGTTTGTCCCCTTGCCTTGTACAGATGATTCAGATACAAAGAGCTCAAAGCAATGACACAAAACCAATTTGGACACTGCTTCATTGTTCATGAGAATCAAGTCTTGACAACCTGCCAACTCTGCCTTTCCCTCAACAAGAATTTCTTGAAAATTTGTTTTCACTAAGAAAGGTCACTCCCTCAGGAATATGATTCTTTCCAGTAATTATTCTGATGCTGTATCATAGCAACATTTCACCTAATTAGTACTACACTGATCATTGCTTACAGCAAACCATTATTATTAGGGTGCAACAAGGTGTAGCAACTTGGCGTGCTAGTCATGTGTTTTTTGGGCATACCATTCAAAACTTTCTACTGTACTTTTCTCCAGTTTGTAGACCAAAAATGAAAATTTTCTTAGAGCTTCATATTGAGAAACATATGGCAGGCAGGGTTAACCCAAAACTCTACCTTGGTACATGATGGGAGGTGTGTAGTTACTCCACTGTGGGTCCTCCTTCCTAGAAAACTGCACCTCCCATTATGTATCCCTGTAGTTATCATTGGGGGGGGAGGGGCAGAGGGAGTGACAACTCCCCAAATTGGGCTTCTTTTCTTTGAAGGTTCCATTTTTTTGTCGGGTGGGGGTGTTGGAGGGCTGGGTCATTTTAAATTTGCATTTGAGTAAATATAGTATATTGACTGTAAAGGTAAGTGTATCAGAGAGACAAAAAACTTCAAAATTTTTCTGAAAAGTGTATCTAGTCTGCAACTTTCAGACAAAGGAGGACCAGTCCATATTTACTAGTATCTAATACAATCTATTCTAAAATTTCTCCACTTATCCTGGGAGACAAGCTGTGGCGCTTATTGTAACAGGGAGGTGAGGAAGCTCCCTATCCCCATGAGTCAAGGCCCCTTTAAGAGCAGAGAGCAGGGCCCTTTAAAGCTTAGAGTGCCCAGAGAGAAAGGGAGGGCCCTAGGGTAATCTCAGAACACAGGGTGTTTTCAGATGTGATGGCTCCTGCCACCAACATGGACTTCTCCGGGCAGGGGTGGGAGCTGTCACTCTGGCTGGGACTTGGCCCAGCTGCCAAACAAATGTGATGGCGGCTGGACCGGGGACACACACAGACGTGTGTCCATGCAGCCCTGCCCCCACACTGCACACAGTGGACTGCCCCCTCTCCCCTCCCAGATGACAGGCAGCTACGGCAGCCAATAGTGGCTGTCATGGTGCCCGGCACTGGGGGGAACCCCAACTGGGTTGAATAAAGCAGTTGTACATCCATAACGGCAGGGATGGGGTTCCTGAAGAGCAGATCCAGGAATTGGAAACGAGCCAAATAAAAAATCACAGTGGACCAGATTTGCCCCAGGGGTCAGAGGAACCCCATCCCTGCCATAAACCTTTCCATTAACAACAAATCCTGTCCCTTGGTGAAATTGGCAACCTTTCTTCAGAAGAAAATGATCACTAAACAGGTGTAGAAGGATTTATATGCTCTGGAGTTATTATTGGTAGATGGAACATTTTTATTATTGATTCAAATATTATCTAATGGTGCAGTCTTCATTATTCCAAGTGATCGAAAGGTTTGTGTGTATTTTTGTTGCATGCTGAAGTGCTGCACTGGATGCAAGTAGGTGACAAATCTTGATTTATGCATGGGGCATTCTTGTGCAGAATAACCAGAGTCTGCTGCTGCCTATACTGTGGAAGCATGGAACAGAACTCTGTACCTAGGGCATTCTTACAAGTGGTCTGTCCTCACTGAAATGCTGAGCATAAGGGGTGAAAACAGACATGATGCTAACTCTACTTTAACACTGTTTTAACATTCCTTATGCATGTTGCAGGGCTGTATTGGTACCCTATGCAGCCCTGCAAATGTTTAAACAGTGTTAAAGTGGAGTTAGCATCATGCCTGTTTTCACCCATGTGCTGAATTCTGGGAGTGACCCTCCATCTGAATGCAAGAGTGAGTGTAAATCATGGGTAATGATGCCTCTCATGATGATGGACTGGACACCCTCTTAAGTCTAATACAGCACTTAGAAGCATTCTGGATGAATGAGGATGCATTACTTAAGACTCAGCCTTTTTAAATCATATGCCAGAGCATCAGGACTATGGACAGTGTTTAATTTTTGTGAATGTATATATCTCTGCAAGTCTGAGCCAGTGGCTTGTAGTGACTGGAAATTGTTAGCACAAGGAGGCCATTCAGTGGCATGTGTGAAATGAGTTGATGGGTCTCACTAGCCCCCAGTAACAAGCAGCCATATATCAAATTCATCACATTGCTTGGCACATCTTCCCATTAGGTTTACCAAAGAAACTGATGGATCAGTGAACTGAACCAGTTTAACAGACATCCCTCCAGTGCATGGCAGAGAGACATACCTGCTGCTACCCTTGTGGGGTGTGGCCCAGATGGGAAGACTAGGGGGAGAGGGATGAGAGGGCTAAGGTTTGGGGATTAGCCACAGCCCCTCCAAGAAGGGATAAGCTTCAGAAGGAGAGGACGTGACTCCTCCTGGTGAGTTATGGAGTGGGGGTGGTTGAGATGATTGGGAAGAAAAAGGGAAATTAGATGGGGAAAGGAGAGAGGACTCCCTCAGGTGATAGAGGAGAAAGTGGAGTATATATAAAGATAGATAAATATGATTTACTTATATTTTATTAATAGGCTCTGTTAACTTGTTGTGCACTAGCACTACCCTGAACCATGTGGATAGGACAGAATATAAATCCAAATTGTATGTATGTATGCTATCCCTTTTCTTATCTGGATTAAATAAAGATGTGAAACAGAGGGTGTTTTCAGACGTTACGGGGCTGCTTGGCCGCGTACCGAAAACAACCCATTCATTCCCTGCCGTGGTCACCCCGTCACGCCATATCAGACGTGCCGGGGGGATCCCGGCAGGGAATCTGAGAGGGGGCAGGGCCGCGCGGCGCAACGTGTGGCCGCACGGCCCCGCCCCCTTCACACACCCCGCCGCCCGCCCTCCGGGGAGACGGGCGGGCGGCGGGGCCAATGCGGCCGCCGCGTCAGGCCGGATGCGCCATGGCCCGGGATCCTGCCGGGGATCCCGGGCCGTGGCAACCAGCCAGATGTTACTTTTTTTTGGTCCCTGCTGGGGATCTTTTTGACCACGCTTCCCGGGACATTCCCCTGGCTAGCCCGGGAAGCGTGGTTCAAATTGACCCCTTGCGGGTATTGACCGTGGCGAACATCTGGCGGCCACCAACCAGACGTTCGGGACACAGTGACCACAGGTGGGTATTCACCGTGATTCACTGTAATCTCGTAACATCTGAAAATACCCAGATTCACTAAATCAATTTAAAATCTTGTATGAACATTCAGACTGGACAAAGTGTGGTTTGTTCTGGATTATTTTAACATCTTTAGGAGAAGAACAAACTCAATAAACCATTCTTGATCTAAACAAGAGTGGTCACATTGTGTGACCCTCCGGCCCTTAGAACTGGTGTGTATCTCTCACGTCAATAAGACATCTGCCAACACCACCATGCCAAACAGACTTACAATTATGCTCTAAATCTGGTTCATGTAATCCAGAGCCATGTTCCATGTAGACATACTTTGTGATGATCACAAGCTCTCTGAATATACCTTGTATAGAGAAAAGAAAGGATCTCTTTCATTGACTTAATTGCAGACAAGATTTTACCCTCAGTGTCCAGAGCTGTCTATCTTGTACCTTTCAACAGTGCTGGGTACCACAAGTGAAAACAAAACATTGCTGTTTTCATGACATTTCTACCCATTTTACCTGTCTATTAGGGGTGTGGAGCACTTATTTATTTTCATTTTCATTTACATTTTATGGGTTAAAGACACATCTGTTTTGGAGGTTTCATAAAAACCCCATTCATCCCCCCCTTAAAATAATAATAATAAAAGTAAAATAAAATAAATCACTTTGCATGCACAGAATGGCCGCCAGGGCTGTTCATTTTGGAAATGGTCTGTGACTGTTTATGTACAGACTGGCTGCTCTTTTCCAAAATGGCGGCAATACCACCATCACCCATACCTATTGGCCAAATGCCCTATTTCTTGAGTCAATTCTCTGAACTGGAAAGAGTGGGTCTCTACATGCCTGCTTATATAAAGGCTGTGGTCAAGTTGTCTGTAGCTATGTGGGCTATACTGCTACACAGAAGGGGTTGGAATGCTATGTCCTATGAGAGGCCTTAGAATGGGTATGATCTCCAAGGGGTTTATGTGTAAATGTCTCTTCACAGGTCCATAGACAGGTCACAGTTGTAGAAATAATTTTGCTCCGCAATCCAGAAATTATTAGGCTACAGTGGAAAGAAGAGAATATCCTTCAAAAAATAAATCCCTAATCTAATCATATAGAAAGGGAGGACAGTACAGAAAAATGAATTGTCAGTTTCTTCTTCATCTGAACATTTAGCACACTGGGTTATAGGCCCTTTTTACAGGGATGGTGGTGGGTGGGTGGATGGGTGTTTTGGCGTGGTGTGTGGAGGTGTGTGTGTGTCCCCCTTTACACGGACACACGCACACCTCCACCCATCTCCAACCACCTCCAACCACCCATTAAATGAATGGGGCTCCATTCATTTTAGTAACTAATCAAAATGAAATTAATTGCACATCCCTAGTCTATAACTACATGTCTATAATCTCAAGACTCAATGATCAGATCTGGTCACCACTATCATAAATGGGGTGCTATACAAACATTTGCATCTGCCTACTTCACATGCTGATTACGTGTCTTTACCATTTAAACTACTTTCCTGCCACTTATCACAGCTACAGTTCCTTGTGCACCAAGCTGATATTCACATTTCAGGGAAAACTAAAGACTATGCCAGGGATAAATTTAACCTATCTTGTTCTCCCCTCAGTTATTTTTCCATAAACAAAGGTGATTTACGCAGACCTCTGAGGACAAACAACAGGTGCTGTCTAATAGTGCTCAGCAATGTCTTCCAAACAGTGGTTTTGGACAGGAAGTGAAAGGGGAAGAAGACTGTTAACCCACCTGAAAAGGGTTGCAGATTTGCTACCTGTGGATAATATCCATATTTTCAAGTACCACATTGGTAATTCAGAAGCCCGTCTAGTACCCAATCAGGTACCTGGCAACTCCAAAAATTGGTAACTTTCAGTACTATTTTTTATTTATTTATTTTTATTTTTATTTATTTGCATTTATACCCCACCCCTCCTGAAACAGCTCGGGGCAGATAACAATATAAAAAATAAAAACACAATTATAAAACATTTTAAAAGCACTCATAAAATCAACAATTAAAGCATGGCTAGGGAGCATAAAAAGTAATACAATAAATAATTTTTTTATTTATTTATTTTTTTATTTATTTTTCAGATTTATATCCCGCCCCCTCCTGCAATGCAGCTCGGGGCGGCTTACAACAACAATAAAAACAATTAAAACAGTTAAAATATAAATATAAAATACATCAAAAACAGGGTTAGGAAACAGTAATAAATAGATAAATGGGCAGGGGATTAAAATCACCCTCCCCCTCCCTCCCTCCCAAAGGCCTGGGCAAACAGCCAGGTCTTACAGTTCCGCCGAAATGTCAAAAGGCTTGGGGCCAGGCGAGCTTCCTCCGGAAGGGAGTTCCACAGCCGCGGCCCTA
>QEPC01013789.1:205673-223168 GCA_003113815.1 Sphenodon punctatus | reverse complement strand
GTTTTGTGGCGCGGTAGAGGGTGTGCCTGAGGAGCTCGGGATCGGCGCGACCGGCTATCCGCGCATGCGCATTGGCCCCCCAGACAACGCATTTTTCATGTCATTGTTCTATCCTCCTTTACTTCAGACATCCTGAATGAGCCTTTTTCTCTTGTAGCCACAAACTAAAGTACTGCCATCAAATTGTCAGTTCCAACTATCCAGAAGAGAAATGCCTTAATAGTTCAGAAGAAGCAGGAAATATGTGAGTTTCATCATCTGCAACAGCACTTTGAAATGTGTCCCTTGGGAATGACTACACTAAGTAACAAAAATGGAAGGACTTCAGAAGCAAAGCATGCCCAGAATCCTTCAGAGCACTTGTTATTGTTTTAAATGAATGGTTCTTAAACTCTGTCTGTGTGACCCCATTTTGAGACCTAGGTACTTTTTGCACAGATGCCCCCCCTCACCCACATGTGCAGGTGGGTGGGCGGTGGTGTTTGTACGACTGCCACGGTGGCTGGGCGTGTAAGCTCCCACGCTCCACCCACCTCCACCCATTGCCCATGCTTGGACCAATGGGCACCAGTGGCCATTGTTCTGTGCGTGGAGGTGTGTGTGTGTGTCCATGTAATGGGCTGCCCATTCACCGCCCACTCGCCGTGGCCTCCACCCACCCACCCCTTACACTGCCAGCCCATTTGATAAGGGCCATAAATATAATCCTGTGACCCCCAGATAGCAACAAAGACATGTAGAGTAAGTGGAGTATCAGCAGGTGTTGTGAACCCATCTGTAGATGGTGTGAGGCCACGTGGGGGGCATGACCCATAGTTTGGGAATCTGTTTTATACCAAAAAGATAATTATGTGAAGAAGAAAATTGCCTGGAGGTCAATGAGAAATAAAAAGGTGGTGTAAGGGTCCAGCTAAACAGGTGTCGGCATCACAGAAAAACAATCATTACAATTGTCAGGCCTTTGTAGTAGGGTAGTTAAGTATTGCATATGTACATAAACAGAGCTATTTTCTTGCCCTTAGGCAAGGACCATATTCACTGTTTTCCCCATTGCAACTAATGGGCAAAATGCAGTGAACACAGGTCCCTGCCATAGGATTTGTTTATATGAGCACCTGTTTGGAGGGAATTACTTCCTAACTCCCTTTAACCTTGCCTGGGTTAACATGAGCATATGGTTTAAAGAAAGAAGAAAGGGGTGGTATTTAATTACCTCTCCAAACAAGTGGGATTAAACTTGGGGGAGAAAGCTTCTAGTCCTGGGAGGCAAGATTGTGTGTACAGTTGAGAGGAGTCTTCCTTGCTTACTTTCGCTGGGGTGGCAGAGGACTGCACAGAAAAACCTCAGTACTTGCTTTTGTGTATTCTTCATACAGTGACTGATCATTATTCCAGCCCTGTCCCTCACCCAGCTGAAGTTCCAAAGGAGGGCTATCTGAGGAGGGGGAGGAGGTTTTTTAATCCCTGGCATGTGGAAGCAGAAGCAAATAGCTACTTGCGAGTAAAAACTGCAGCTCAGGTATGCTCAGGAGAAAACCGATGGAGACAAAGTAGTTCAGATTATATCTTTTATTGAACCAACTTTTGCTGGTGAGGGTATGCAAGCTTTTAAGCCACATGGGACTCTTCATCAGGTGATGGATAAGACAACTAAAATGAGCAACTGCAACAAGGGCATATATATATATATGCCCTATATATTCAAGGATCAAAAATACCTTCAGTTTAAGAGAGGAGCTAAGGCTCTTACAAATTCAACCAAGCTCCAAAAAGCATGGAAATTGTAAGTTATGTCTCCTGCCTTAACTTGTGTGCCATGTGAGCAGTAAAGACATTGTATAGTCTTCGTGCTCACTTACAACTTGGGCTCCATGCACCCACATTTTGCCTTGGTCTTTCAGCTCCAATCCTATTCCTCTGCAGGTTGGGTCCAACACTGAAGCCCTATATGTTTTCATGTGGGTTGGGGAGAACAGGACAGCTGAGTACTGGGGGACTGTATATGGATGGAACAAGGTTGATGGATGCAGGGTGTCTACAGGAGACAAGACTGCGGGCAGCCAGGCAGTGGGGGAAGTGTCTGTATGAGGAGGAGGAGCCAGGTGCTGGGAGAGTGTTTATGGGGGACAAGGCTGAGAAATGGGTGATGTGTATGCACAGAAGAGGCTGGGGGGCAGGCAGGGGTTGGGGAAAGTGTATGTTTTGGTAACTGTCAGACGAGTGCTCGGAAAAGTGCAGGGACAAGCCTGAGAGATGGGTGATGTGTATCCATGGACAAGGCTGGGGGGCAGCCAGGGGTGGGGAGCAGTGTTTGCATGGGGAGGGAGTGCCCAGGTGCTGGGGGGTATATATGGGGGAGAAGGCTTGCATTAAACATGATTTTGACTCTGCCCTTGGGACAGTGCCAGAGCCTGAGGTTAGGAATGCCCTGTCTGGTTCATATTTGTGGGATCACTTCCAATAGGTGATGCCTGCTGAGACAGGGGATGTGCTTGTGTCTGTTTGGGCCACAATGTGTGAACTTGATCCTTGCCTGTCCTGGCTGGTCAAGGCCAGCTGGGAGACGGTTGGGTCGTTATTGACCAGGGTTATCAACATTTCTCTTGGGGACGGCCGACTGCCTGAGTCACTTAAGGCAGTGGTGGTTCAGCCACTCCTTAAGAAACCATCTCTAGATGATGATTCCCCGGTGAGCTATCAGCCTGTTTCAAACCTTCCCTTTTTAGTGAAGGTTATTGAACAGATAGTGGCTCATCAGTTGCAGGTGTATCTAGACTGCATTGGTTTTCTGGATCCCTTACAGTCTGGCTTTCACCCGGGTTATGGCACTGAGACTGCACTTGTGGCCTTTGGCTGCGAACCTGAGAATGGAATTGGACAGGAGGCGTTCGACCCTGCTGGTTCCACTTGATCTCTCAGTGACTTTTGATACCGTGAACCATGAGGTGCTGGTGACACACCTGTGGTACCTTGCCGGGGTGGTTGGGATGGCTTTGCAGTGTTTCCACTCATTCCTGGCTGATCAGTCACAGTAGGTAGTCTTGGAGGAATACACTTCACTGCCCAGGGGTCTCCCCTGTGGGGTCCCTCAGGGTTCCATTCTGTCCCCCCTCTTGTTCAATGTGTATATGCAGCCGCTGGGGGAGGTTGTGCATCAGTGGGGGGTATGTTGTCATCCATATGCTGATGATATTCAGCTGTACCTCTCCTTTTCATCTGACCCAGGCCCGGCAGTCTCGGTGCTTTCCTGGTGTTTGGTGGCTGTGGGGGACTGGATGAGGACTAGCCGATTGAAGCTGAATCCTGACAAGACAGAGGTGATGCTCGCTGGTGGGATCGGTGATCTGGGTGAGGGGCTTCTCCCATCATTGATGGGGTCTGCCCAGTGTTGTCATCTTGCATTTGGAGCTTCGGGGTGCTCCTGAATCCACAGCTACGCATGGATGTCCATGTGTCGGCTGTGGCCAGGAGTGCTTTTTGCCAACTGCATCTGGTGCAGCAGCTCCATCTGTATGTCTTGGACTTCGATCTTGCCACCATCATTCATGCATTTGTCACCTCGAGGCTGGATTACTGTAATGCCCTCTACGTGGGGCTGCCCATGGTGATGGTTCGGAAGCTGCAACTAGTGCAGAATGCCGCAGCCTGTCTGCTTACGGGGATGGGCCGGTGGAAGCACATTCAACCAGTGCTCCGGGCTTTACACTGGCCGCCTGTTGTCTTCCGGGCCCAATTCAAGGTGCTGGTTTTAACCTATAAAGCCCTAAACGGCCTGGGCCCTGCATACCTGAGGGACCGCCTCAATTCCCATGCCCCGGAGTGGCCCCTGCAGTTCCTCACTATAGATCGGTGGAGGCTGACAGGCGGGCATTCTTGGTAGCTGCACTTGTGTTATGGAACTTGCTCCCAGTGGGTGTCCAACTCAGCCCTAATCTTCTCACCTTCCGGTGCCAATGTAAGGCATGGCTCTTCTGCCAGACCTTCAGTGATAGGGAGGGGTTTAGGGGTGGGTCGATTCTTATATTATTTTGCACACCAGAATAGGTTTATTTATTGTTTTTATTTTTATTGTTCTTATTGTCTTATATTTGTAATTTATATCTGATTTTATTGACTGTGAACTGCCTAGAGCTGCCTGAGGCAGAAGTGGATGGGATAAAAATTAATAAATAATAATAATAATAATTAATAATAAAAGCTGAGAGATGTGTTCTTCTGGCAGCACCACTTTGTAGCTTTTATGAGTTCTGTGTAGCTTGTTATGAGGGCTGTACCTGAGGGGAAAGCAGATGGCAACCAGTTCTCAATCAGGAGCCACAGCCTACATACAGTCAAATCCCTTTCCAATACAGTATAGTACTCCTACAATGCATGATATACTTGGGCAGATATTTACCAGCTTTTAATCACCTGTGTAATGCCTACTGAAATTGTGCCTACAGTGGAGACAGGGATCGGGTCCATAATATTGGGGCAGGGAGGAGTTTGCTGTCCCCAGCTTCAGTGTTGCCCTTAACCTGCAGAGGAAGAGGTCTGGAGCTGAAAGATCAAGGCAAAGCGTGGGTGCATCAGGGGTATAGCTAGGTTGGAATGGGCCCCTGGCCAAGAAGTCAAGATGGGCCCTCCCTTGTCCCCTTTGTCTCCCACCAGCGGGCCTGGGGGCGCCGCCCAGCTCACATGCATGTGAATTAACTTTAAAGGCACTTTTGTCCTTCCTCAAAATGGAGGTTGTCTGTGCTCACTGCACCCTCAATGATGGTTTACAACTGGGTGTTTCCCACAGTTTGAACTACAAGCATTCCACAAGCAGAAAGAAAGTAATAAACCGCGCGTGCAGAGCACTAAATTCCAAATGGCCAAGTCACAATCAAACACACAAGACACCCCAAAATGCAGCCTATTAAGCACATTATGCCATGCAAAGTGACATTCTTCTAGATATATAACCAGTTCATTTGTGCCCCCATAATCAATTCATGCTGCACCCCACCCATATAACCAGTTCGTTTGTGCCCCCATAAATTCACGCTGCCCCCACCCAGAACCAGTTCATTTGTGCCCCCAATAATCAGCTGCTCCCACCTGCCCCCACCTACCCAATAATCAGCCACCCTCACCTACCCGTTTTTTTTATCCTATAATTTTTGTGGTTTTTATTTATTTACTTATTATTTATTTAGTTAGTTATATTTCTTAGCGGCCCCCTCATGCCCATGGCATCTCGAGGCGGCATACAACATAAAAAATAACAAAATTCCTCTTTTTGAAAGAGGAATACAATAAATTCCCCCTCCTGTAACACTACCAACCTTACTTTCATTACAAGTCACCCAGAATGATACAGAATTACTTAAAAACACAGCTGAGCTTCAAATTGTAGAGAATCTTGAAATAGCCTTTACAAACAATGGGTATTTTCAGACGTGACAAGATCACAGTGAACCACGGTCAGTACCCACATGGGACCAAAGTGCCCTGAACATCTGTTAGGCGGCCACCAGATGTTCACCACGGTCGATTCCCACATGGGGTCAATTTCAACCATGCTTCCGGGGCTCCCTGCCGGACAAGCACCACAAGCGTGGTCAAAGAGATCCCCGGCGGGAACCAACAGAAAGTAATGTCTGGCCGGGAACCATGGCCCGGAATCCCCAGTGGGATTCTGGGCCATGGTCAAATCGGGCGGGTGCTGCGGCTGCATTGGTTGCGGTGCCCGCCCATCTCCCCAAAGGGCAGGTGGCGGGGGAGCGTGGGGCTGTGCGGCCGCACGTTGCACCACGCGGCCCCTCCAATTCCCCGCCGGGATCAGCCAGCACGTCTGTTGGACATGCCGGAGTGATCCCAGCGGGGAATCATTTGGGTGATTCCGGGACGGGGTGAATGCCTCCCCGTCTCATCTGAAATCACCCAATGACGTACAAATGTAAAGAAATAGTACTGTCTGTCACTAATTTTCCCAATAAATATCTCTACAGAGATTAATAAAAACTTTAGCCACAAAGTGTTCCTCAGTGTTACAAGTTCAAATCTCTACGTCTATGCATAATTTCTCCTAAATTCTCTCAAGATAAACTAAAGCCAAATCATCGCATCACTGAAGTTCAAGTGCACCTGTCTCATAACCAAGACATAAACTTCTCATTAAACTTAAAGTGATGAACATACAATTTTCTACCGCCACTGCATCAATGTACAGCAATGTAGACGCTAGGCTACCTCCTTCATTTTGCGCAAATCTTTTGCACATACGACTTTTCTCCCACCACTCTGGAAACATACATACACCAACATAAGTGCAGGATACCATACCCCCTTGTATGTACTTTGGAGAAAACATACCCAAAGAGTACGTACCTAATTATCAATTTTTTTTACTATAGGTTTTTTCCCCTACTCTAACCTATCTTAACCTAAAACCTAACTAACCAAACAGAAATGAGGTCACATGGTACCCCGGAAATCGTACAAAAAATTCATAAAACTTTTTAGCAAACCAGTACCACTTCATATTTCATGTATTCCTGAAACCAACACTATGAATTAGGCCCGGAAGACTATTAACAGTCAGTGCAGCAGAGATCGGTGCACTGGTGTAATGTGCTCCCAGCGGCCCAGCCCCACCAGGAGCCAGGTCGCCGCATTCTGCACCAGCTGCAGCTTCTGAGCCATCACCACAGGTAGCCCCATGTAGAGCGCGTTACAGTAGTCTAACCGAGAGGTGATGAAAGCATGGATGATTATGGCCAGATCTGGAACCAAAACCAGCAGCCGAAGCCACCGCACCAGATATAACTGGCGGAAGGCACTCCTCGCCACAGCCTCCACCTGGAGATCCAGGTAGAGCTGTGCATCGAGGAGGACCCCCAGGTTCTGCACCTGGGAAGTCAGTGGGGGGCAAACCCCCTCAACCGAGGGGGCACTGTCTCCATCAACTTACCCACTAGCATCACCTCCGTCTTGTCAGGATTCAATCGTAGTCGATTAGCCCTCATCCAGTCCCCCACAGCTGCCAAACACCAGGTAAGCACCGAGACATCCGGGCCTGGGTTGGTTGAAAATGAAAGGTAGGTTAGGTGTCATTCGCATACTGATAACACCTCACCCCGTACTCCCGATCACTTTGCCAAGCAGCTGCATACACACGTTGAACAGGAGAGGGGACAAAACAGAACCCTGTGGGACTCCACACGAGAGGTCTCGGTGAGATGAAAAATAACCACCGAGCACCATCCGCTGAGTTCTCCCAGTCAGGAATGAGCGGAACCATTCAAGAACAGTCCCGTCCACCCCCGCACTGTCCTGCAGATGTGTCACCAACATCTCGTGGTCAACAGTATCAAATGCAGCCGACAGATCTAATAGGACCAAAAGGGTCGATCAACCCTGTAGCAGGGAGCAGTCCACGGGAGCTGTTACCCCTTTAAGAAGGGGTGTGTGGGCACCTGTCAGAGGGCTGGGTGCACACAAGGGGTGTGGCAGAGCCAAACCCAGAGCTGGGGATCAGCCTGAGGGGGTATAGGCTGAGAAACCCTGGGACAAAGTGGGCAGGTTAGTGGCCCTTTAAGGCTGAGAAGTAGAAGCCTGGCCACGCCCACTCTGCCTGTATAAGAATAGACAAGGCAGAGCGGAAGACAGTCTCTATCAGAGAGGCAAAGGAACAACACCTTCCAAAGAAGCCTTGCTGCTCTACGCTCTCCAGGGTGCTGACGCCTGGAGAACCAGCAGGGACCCAGGCAAGGTACAGAGTCTGTGCCCAGGAGGGAGCTTCTTGACTGGGGAAAGGCTTGGCAGAGCCTGGGGTTGTAAGGCCTGGCTGAAGGGACTTTGGGACTTGTGGTTAAGGTGCTCCAAGACCTGGACTTGTGGTTAAGGTGCTCCAAGGCCTGGATTTGTGGCTGGGTTGCTCCAAGGCCTGAGAGACAGGGACCTGGACCTGTAGGGTGAAGGTGGATGAGCCGGCAGCCCCAGTTACACTGGACACAAGTGGTGTCCCAATAAAGGACTATAAGGAAAGACCCTCTGGACTGTGTGTGGTGTCCTGAGAGGTTACCCCCTGCCTGGAAGGAGGGGGTTCTGCCAATGCTGTAGGCGGACACAGCATAGCAAGGGGAGAGCTAATTCCCCTGAGTGACACCCCAATGCCCCGTGTGGCCCTGGGGGACCCCACCTGCTACAGAGAGTGGTGCAGAATGTGGGCATAGCACCACCCGCTGGTGCAGAGAGGAACTGATTTTGTGCGGAGAATCGGAGGTTGCTTGTTGGAACTGCGCCGGTGTGAGCTCCAGAGTGAGGTGAGCCCCGATGCCAGAAGCAGATGGGATGAGAGTACTGTACCCAGTCTGAGAGAGCATTCAGGATCAGACGTTGGGAGAGAGCTGGAGAGCTTTTCGCCTGGACCGGATGTGAAGACTGCAAAGTATGCCAGGAGTAGCTGGGGCCAGAGCGGGCCTGGAACGAGGTGATGGCGGCAGGATGTGACTGCTGCAGCTGGTGGCATACTCCAAGGATCCTCAGCCTATGGAACTTTGTTGAGCCGGAGATGAGGAGGCGTGACCAGTGGCCCAAGTGGATTGTAACACGCAAGTACTGGGGACCCAAGGTGGGAGGTACTGTGGGGCTGTGTTATAGTTGTGGCCAGCTCAGACATTGCTGGAGGGCCTGCTGGAAGACAGGGCAAGGCCTCCAGACTATTGAGACTCTGGAGGTCTGGAGAAAGAGAACCCTTTGGGCCAAAGCACAAGGGGGCCAGTCATGAAGGGTACAGTGCTGGACATGTGGGGTTGTGGGACATGTGCACAGGTTGTGTCCCTATAGAGGGATGAGGGACACAAGACCTGAACCAGATGGGGTCAATCTGGGGGCAGTGTCCATCCCCCACTCCGGTTCAGGAGAGGAACTGGAAACCGAGACCTCCTAGGAGGTGTTGGGTGTGCCAAGCCCTGGGACACGTCAAGAGGGAGTGTCCCGGAGGGAAGCCTCCTAAGGAGGGTCAGAGGTTATCGGGGGGAGACCGAGCCAGCTAACCCAAGGAGGTAGCAGGTTAGCAGGGGGGCGACCAAGCCGGTTAACCCAAGAAGGTAGCAGGTTAGCAGCGGGGTGACCAAGCTGGCTAACCAAAGAAAGGAGATCTATGGGCACCCAAGTAGAAGGGGGGTGCTTTAAGGACACAGACACCCTGGAAAAGGCAGGCAGGCAGGTTTTGCATGATAATACCTGCCTCTTGAAGGAACTAGAGGCCCTCAAAGAGGGGCAGGTGGTCTTGAGGCCTGAGAGGAAGGACCAAGAGACCATGACGAAGATTTCTAGTGAGATGATAATCCAAGTAGTCAGAAACAGGTATGAAACGGTGCAAGATAACCTAGGTCTCCGCAAGGAAGTGGAGGAGCTACAGGTTGCGCTAGGGGAGTCCTGGAGATCAGTAGACAAGGCTGGGGAGGATGCACCTGCCTCAGAGTTAAGCCCTGGGAGAAAAGGTTAAAAGGATGCTACAGGAAGGTAGCTATTAACCTGCCAGAGGAGTCTGGCTGTAAGGGTCCCAGGGTGGGATAGTTGGAAAGGAAGGGTGGGCCACTATCCCAAAACCCTGGAAGGGGAGATTTGCGAAGCAGGTAAAAAGGCCGGAGGGCTTAAAGGGGTGGTAGGGTGTAGGCAATTGAGCCGGCCATCAGGCAGGAACCTCTGCCTTAGTGAAACCCAGGAGGGTGTAGGCGATTGAGCTGGCTGTGACCAACTGACA
Source organism: Sphenodon punctatus (assembly GCA_003113815.1). Lineage (NCBI taxonomy): Eukaryota > Metazoa > Chordata > Lepidosauria > Sphenodontia > Sphenodontidae > Sphenodon > Sphenodon punctatus. The sequence goes on along the minus strand of QEPC01013789.1, from coordinate 213,432 downwards.
TGATGGTGCCAATAGGGTGCAGGTGATTGAGCCAGCCACCAGGCTGTGCCTTAGAGACAGAAGAGGGACCCAGCAGGGTGTAGGCAATTGAGCCGGCTGGGGTCAACTATATATAAAATCCTATAAGGTTGGTGGAGAAATGCAAGGGGCTGTGGAAATCCCCTAAGTCTGTCAGGTGAGTGGAGAAATGCTCCCCAACAGGCAAATGTAAATTCCCTGTAGCAGGTTGGGTGGAGGTGGCTCCCAAACTGCTAGTGTGTATATAAAATCCCTAACGGGTTGGTGGAGATGTGTAAGGGGCTGTGGAATCCCCTAAAAGCCTTACGTTGGGTGGAGGTGTGCTCCCCCAACAGGAGTAGTCATTCCCTGAAGCAGTTGAGTGGAGGTGACTCCCCAACTGAGAAACCCTAGAGGAAGGGGTTCAGAGTGGAACCTGGGTTGAAGTTGTTCCCCAGGGAGAGGAGTAAAGACCTGGTGGTACGAGCCAGCTGTGAGGGGTGATGGGAGGCCGGGAGTGGGTGTTAAAGCTGGTTTTGGGGTGCTAGACCGTGTGGTTGGGGCTAGACCCTATGGGGAGTAGCTGCACCCTGCTAAAGGATAGAAGCCAGTCTTCTCCGAGAGAAGCCAGTCTCCCTGAAGGGAGAGGGGTGTAGCAGGGAGCAGTCATGGGGGGCTGCTACCCCTTTAAGAAAGGGGCTGTGGGCACCAGCCAGAAGGCTGGACACACACCACGAGGGTGGCAGAGCCAGCCCCAGAGCTGGGGATCAGCCTGAGGGGATACAGGTTGAGAACCTGGGAGAGAGTGGGCAGGTTAGTGACCCTTTAAGGCTGAGGACTAGAAGCCTGGTCATGCCCACTCTGCCTGTATAAGAAGAGACAAGGCAGCGAGGAAGACAGTCTCTGCCTGGGAGGCGAAGGAGCAACACCTCCCAAAGAAGCCTTGCTGCTCTACGCTCTCCAGGGTGCTGACGCCTGGAGAACCAGCAGGGACCCAGGCAAGGTACAGAGTCTGTGCCCAGAAGGGAGCTTTTTGGCTGGGGAAAGGCTTGACCAGAGCCTGGGGTTGTAAGGCCTGGCTGAAGGGACTTTGGGACTTGTGGTTAAGGTGCTCCAAGGCCTGGACTTGTGGTTAAGGTGCTCCAAGGCCTGAGAGATGGGGACCTGGGCCTGTAGGGTGAAGGCGGATGAGCCGGCAGCCCCAGGTACACTGGACACAAGTGGTGTCCCAATAAAGGACTATAAGGAAAGACCCTCTGGACTGTGTGTGGTGTCCTGAGAGGGTAGCCCCTGCCTGGAAGGAGGGGGTTCTGCCAACGCTCTAGGCAGACATGGCATAGCAGCGGGAGACCTAATTCCTCTGAGTGACACCCCAGCGCCCCGTGTGGCCCTGGGGGACCCCCCTGCTACAGACCCTTATCCTTTTCACGGCGCAGATCATCGACCAATGCCGTCTCAGTGCCATGCCCTGGATGAAAGCCAGACTGCGAGGGATCCAGATACAAGGGGCCAAGACCATGAAGGGCCTTATAGATCAATACCAATACCTTGAACCTGGCTCGGCGCGCTATTGGCAACCAGTGCAGAGTTCGGAGCACAGGTGTTATGTGCTCCTGGCGACCTGTCCCCAACAGGAGCCAGGCCACCGCATTCTGCACTAGCTGCAGCCTCCGAACCAGGCACAAGGGCAGCCCCACGTAGAGCGCATTGCAGTAATCCAACCTTGAGGTGACGAAGGCATGGATAAGGGAGGCCAGGTCCGGGCCGGAGACATACAGGCACAGTCTCCGCACCAGATATAACTGGTGGAAGGCAGCCTTCACCACCACCTTCACCTGTCGGTCTGGGCAGAGATCTGCGTCCAATACCACCCTCAGACTCCGAACCTGCTGAGTTATAGGAGGGTGAACCCCCCCCAATCAGGGGGGCCGATACCTCCCTCGCTCTCCCCACCACCATCACCTCTATCTTATCCTAACCCTAACCCTTAGGGGCGTCTTGGAGCCACCCTGTCAATGGCCTCCCCCAGCAAGCTGTTCCAATGCTGGACCAGCTCATCGACCGAGTGGCCATCCAGGTCCAAGGTTAACTCCATCAGGACCTCTTGGAACCGCTGAGGTTCCATCAGCCTCCGAGGGCGGAACAACCTAACTGGTCCATTCCCTTCTGAAGGTGGCACGCTGAGAAACTGGCCTGGAGGAGATAATGATCCGTCCATGACAAAGGCATAGCCCTGACCTCCCCCACTACCGGACCACCCACCTCAAGGCCAGAGCCGAAGATCAGGTCGAGTATGCCCCCCCACGTGGGTCGGGCAGGTGACCACTTGGGGCAAATCCATGGCAGCCATGAATTCTCGCTCTGCTCCTACAAGGCTGGCATCGGCATGAATGTTGAAATCTCCCAGGACCTAGCGCCACCTCCGAGGCCAGCTCTGCTAGACCGGTAAGGGATGCTGCCAGACAGGAAGGGGCCCGATATACCAGCAGCACTCCTAGCTTGCCCCCAGCCAAATCAAACACCACATGGAGGGCCTCAATACCTGCAATCTCCTGAATTTGATATCTCCTGACAGGCCAGTCTTCTCTAAAAATAATCGCTACACAACCTCCCCGGCTGCCTATGTGCAGCTGGTGCTGCATGGCATACTGGCCGAAACGCGATCCGCTAAAGTTGGTCCAGTCATCACGTCGAGCCAGGTCTCCGTAATACATGCGAGGTCCACAGCCCTGTTCGAGATTAAATCTCAGACAATTGGGGCCTTGTTGACAATGGACCTCGTGTTTAGCAGCAACAGCCCCCCACCTGAGGACCTTGGACCTAGCTCCTCCCTCCACCCCAGAGGGGGGATGGCACACCGCACCTCCTGTAGGCACCTAGGCACTTTAACTGATTTAATAAATGTGGCAGTGACAATGTCATTGAGGGTGATAAGTGATGGCTATAATATCAATTTTTATTTCAGTTAAGACCTAATTTGTTGTGGGGTGTTTTTTTAGTGTAGATCAGTGATGTATGAAGAATGTGTTGAGTAATACACTGTTCTGAAAATGGTTGTATGGTTGGTTGTTGGTATTTGAAAAGGATTAATCTATATTGGTTCTGTAAGTTATTTTTGGAAAGGAAATAGTCCTTTTGTATAGGGAAAGTAGCTTGGAGGAATAGGAATGTATGAGTAATGTGCCCTAATGTTCAATTTACTGTTATGGTTATTTTCAGGTGTGACACCACCGCCTGTGCAGGTGTGGCCACTGGTGGCCTGCAGACACTTACCCAGTGTCGCCACTGGTGGTGGTGTCATGTCTGCTTCCACCCACCAAATGTTCACCATGGGCGGGAGCAGAGGTAACCCTGGGCCATGGGAGGGCTTAACCTGAGCACATCCTGGGTTAAGCGCTGCCACAGTCCAGGGAAGCCTACCCCAGACCATGGTAGAACAAGCCATCATGTCCGATGGCCCCTCCATCTAACCTTGGCTGGTGAGCGGAGCAGTTCAGGTGGGTGGCCGCCACACCCACCCGTCGGGGAGGAGGCAGGGCCACACTGAGGAGCGTGGGGGGCGGAGCCATGCAGACCCACATCTACACATCTACTGCCCTCTCCCCACCCCAGCCCCCGGAACATTTGTTCAGCAGCTGGACAGACCTCTGCACGGAGTGAGGGCTCTCATCCCGGGCAGGGTTTAAACATGGTGGCTCACTGAGCTGTCACGTGTAAATACCCCATGTTAAAGTCTGATTGAAGTGGAATGCCACCTTAACTAGGTTTTTAAACCAAAGGTTTTTTTGTATTCTGCCCTGGTCAGGATCATTTCCCATTGTAAACTCTGAAACTTTCAAATGTTCCTACAAATAAATGGGTTAAGCTGTGTTTCTGAAAATGTCTTTGTATGTTCTCTTAGGGGATAGGGTGGTACATGCAAAACTTCAAGTAGATTCATTGAACCAGTCCAAAGTTATGTTTTTAAGGGTAATCAGTTAATGTTTTTTTCTTGCCAAGTCTTACCACTTTTCCCAAGAAGACATCCTTCTCATTTGAGTGAGTTCTGCCTCACAAATTCACATATATATAGCCAGAGCAGTCCATCAATTGCTTAGGAAGGATGGACTATTAATCTTTGGTGAAGTATTAAAAGAGTTATTTAAGTTTGAAAAATCAGTTCTCGCAATCTGCACAGGATGGGCAGAGAGAGCTCTCCAAAGGCTCATTTGCAGCTGGGAGTTTAAGGCACAGCAGGCAACACCCTGCAACCCCACCCATTGTTTGTGAGTTGATTGATTTTAATCTGTAAAACAAAGGGCTTGGGGCAATAAGACATCTAGTGCAATTATGTCCTCATTGAAGTCAATGGCTCAGCTCCCATAGACTTTGGTGGGAGAGGAGTGCTCTCTTAGTCTCGGAATCTTTATTCTTTTGGGGAATAAATTGCAGATTTGAGGATATAGCTCTTTCCCAGAGAGAAGTCCTGACCAGCTCCAGGAACAGGAAGCTCTGAAACAGTTTCAGGGTCTAATACCCAATCTTTGCTTAAAGGGTGTCTTAAAAAAACAACACGCTGGCAGAGTGACTGCCTGATGTAAAGTCAGCCCTCTGGCCACAAGCCATTAAAATAACTAGGCAGTCTTTTGAACAAGGAAAATGGCTATGGGCCCTTTAATGGAGATTACCTGCGTTGAACAGGAAGTGGATGGGCGTGACTACTGGCCATAAAGGCAGAGGCAGCAGTGAGGGAAGGCAGTCTGCGTTGGGCTCCTGAGAAGGAAGGAGCTACTGCCTGCTGGAAGAAAAGAGCGTGCAGGCTGCTAAGCTTGCTGAGTCATTATGGAAAGACTCCTCTAAGCCTGGAAGGAACTGGGACAGTGTCCTTGCAGACAGCATAGGAGAACCAGGTGGGGTTGTTCCATTACAAGGGCTTGAGCTGAAGACCAGTTGAATGGGAAGAGGACCCAGACTTTGTGCCCAGTTGGGGAGGACTTTATATTGATGTGTGGGACTAAGTTTATATTGGGGACCCATTGGATGGGAGAAGCCCCTACCTGCTGGACCAGCAGGTTGTAAGGGGAGCAGGGAGACCTGTGGCAAACTGCCAAACAAATAATCAGAGCAGCTTTGCGGGGAACAATTGATGGACTGAACCCCAAAAGAAAATTGGATTTAAGGAACCGATTTTATGTGGTGGGGTGCTAATTCCCCAGGACCCCAGATTGTGAAGTGGGGATCGTAAGTCCCATCCCCCCCAAAAAAAATTCAGCATTAGAATCACAGAGTTTGAAGTGACCGTGAGGGTCATTAAGTCCAGCCCCCTGTTTGGTGCAAGGGTATGCACACCCCTCCTGCACCTTGCATGCACCCAGAGTATATATGGAGATATACTAAAACAAATAAGGATTGCCCATTGGAAACAATAGATGCAACATGAATGCCAATTGGAAATAATGGAGCTCTGTGAATGCCAGAAGCCCTTACTGGGCAGTAAAGCAATACAATGGAAGTATCTTTTATTGGACTAACTACATTTGGTGGCGTTATGCAAGCTTTCAGAACTCAGTGGCCTTTGTCAGACAAGTCGGCTTACATCAACTTTTGCAGTCAAGTAGCTGATCTCTCTGTTTCCCAAGTCCATTTTCTAAAAACAGTATTTGATACATTAGTGTCCTATACTGACACAATGGGTATTTTCAGACATTACGAGATCACAGTGAACCCCTGTCAATACCCACATGGGGTCAAAGTGCCCTGAATGTCTGTTTGGCAGCTGCCGGATGTTCGCCACAGTCAATTCCCACATGGGGTCAATTTCAACCACGCTTCCGGGGCTCCCCACCGGACAATCCCTGAAAGCGTGGTCAAAGCGATCCCTGGTGGGAACCAACAAAAATTCACGTCTGGCCAGTGACCACGATCCGGAATCCACGGCGGGATTCCGGGCTGTGGTCAAATCGGGTGGGCACTGTGGCTGCATTGGCCGCGGCACCCACCCATCTCCCCAGAGGGCAGGCGCCGCAGGATCGTGGGGGGGCGGGGCCATGCGGCCGCACATTGCATCACGTGGCCCCGCCCCCTCCCTGATTCCCTGCCGGGATCAGCCAGCACGTCTGTTGGATGTGCCAGAGTGATCCCGGCAGGGAATCATGTGGGTGATTCCGGGACGGGGCGACTGCCACCCCATCTTGTCTGAAATCTCCCAATGTATCAATGTGTGCACGATACAGTGAATCATTGGATGATGCAATGTATTGATTACAGGCTAGGATTTGGCCGAGTCCAGCTGCAGCTGGATATCCCAGCCCTTTTTCCTCATGGGTCATCTGGCTTCAAAAGTGAGCTTTCTCCTCCACCAGGTGGATAGAAGCATTGTCGTCGGTAAGTGGCAGAGATTCTCTATGGTCTTGGGAGCAGCTCCTTATCATTATACAGGCTACCTTCTGGGGGAGGGGGACAGGAATACTATTGTATATTAAAAATTAACATTCCATTCCTCACAGCTAAAAAAGCTTGGAAATGTTCTTAACCAACAAAACTCAGTTTACAAAAACATTAAATGCAGGATCATTTAAAAAAAAAAAAAACTTGCATAAAAAATACATTAACACAATTATTTAACAATATGCACTATGACAAAATTTACATTCCTAAAAGTATGGAAATTAAATGATGCTTATTTATGTAAATTAATCCAATAACTATTTATTTACAGTTCTGATCATTAATACGACTTACATTTATATTTAAATGTACTTCTCTACATTGTTCCAATAAAGACTTAGTCTTCCAATGATTAGTTATTTATTCTTTCCATAATTACTTATATTTAAACTCACCAACTTGCCACCTCAGCATCACAATTAATACACCGCATTAAACTCTTTCTACATGGGACAGTTTCAGACTAATTTTATTAATATAAATGTATGTAATACGTTATGTTATTTGCAATGTGATGACCTTCAGTCAAGCTAATAAAATTGAAATTGAATTGAATGTATGTAATTAATAACTTGGACTTGTAACTTTTAAAGTAATTCTATAATCCAGTTCTAATGTGCTTGAATATAAGCAAAACTTAATTTCCATGCTTTTGGGAGTGTAAATTTTGTCATAGTGCATATCATTAAATAGTTGTGTTAATAATGTGGGGTTTTTTTTAAATGTAAGGGTTTGTTTTTTTGTAGAAATAATTCTGCATTTAACCAACAAAACTTTCAGTTTACAAAAATGTTAGGGAAAGTGCTGGCATTCCAGTATAAATAACAGAACACTAACATGAGAAAACACTCTTAGAGATGGTCTCTCCAGTATAACGGCTGAGTACTGTACTATGTAAGTAAGCTTTATTCGGCACTGGCAACTGCCATGTCCGTAAACAAAACAAAAACAAAACAAACACAAAAAAGCAAAATATAATATAAAAAGTATAAAACACAAAGGAGCTATCTAGAGTTACAGGTATATCAATTTTCAAATTTCCTTTAATTTCATTACCCAAAGGGGGATATTATTATGTCATACCTTCATTTACATTTTCCAAGAAATTACAATACAATAGATCATAACTGATAAACGCACTTCTGAGGTTCTATCTGCAATTCCTGTATCTTTCTTCTCTCCTTTTCCATTATCAAACCAATATAAGCCATTTTCCGTGTTATTTTTTGACATCTACCAGAGAGTAATAATACTATTTTCCTCTCAACTGGGAGATCCTTTTGAATATTGGTTTCCTTAAATAGTCTATCCTGTAATCTATCAAATTGTGGACATC
>QEPC01013789.1:171810-190681 GCA_003113815.1 Sphenodon punctatus | reverse complement strand
CCCCCCCCCCCCCCCCCCCCCCCCCCCAGGCAAGGATGCCGGACGGGAGCTGGAGGTACTTGGGTGACTTGTCTTTGCCCCCCCGTCACCTCTGGGCTGCACCTTTGAATTCTCACCGGCTTTCTACAAGAAGAGGGGGTTTCTTGTCGAGGCGAGAGGGGATCACACACCCTTCTCGTCAAGAACTGGCGAGACAATTAAGCCGAGTTTCAGCCCCAGTTGGGAGCCGCTGTGCTGGGCTCACCCCTGGGAAACAACAGCTGCCCAGGCCCCAAGTACCAACAACCCCATCCCCGAGCGGGCCAGGACTTCCAGACAGGGAGGGAGTGAAGAGCGGCCTTCCCTGGGGCAGGGCCACAGGCACGTGCCACAGGCTGTGCACTGAATAACCATGGTGTGGTTTGGTGTGGCCCTTAGGTGGGGACCAGGGTGATTAGGGGGGTTGTGTGTTCTGGGGGCTACTGGGGCCCCTACCTGTAGGGGGGAGTGGGTTGAGCACAGTGGATGGTGGCAGTTGGATTAATTACGGGGGGGGAGGTTGGTGAGGGGAGGATAGATACATGCTGGGTGTGGTGGTTTTCCCTACCCCAGTGAGAGTGGGGAAGGGAGGGACTGGGTTAGGGGAGGGGAGGGGGCTTGCTTCTTGGTGTGAGAGGGAATCATGACCCCAGGGAAGGTTTTCTATGCCACCCGGTGAGAGTGAGGTATGTGGGGCAGGGTGGGGATCTTCCTCACCATCTGGGCGGGGCAACCAGAGGTGGGGAAGTCTGGATGGGGGATTTGCTGGGAGGAGGACCCCAGCCATTGGGGTCATGATGGGGCGAGGGAAATATGGTCCTGGTGGGGGATATGTTCATTCTGTAAGGCAGGACAGATGCTTGGTTTCTGTCCCCCTCGCTTCCATCCATGCAGGTGGTAAGGTTGTCTATGATTGGGGTGGCCCCTGGCCCAAAGCTGATGCTGTTGAACACGAAATCAGTGGTTAATAAAGTTACAACTGTCCAGGAACTGATCCTGGACCATGTGGCCGATCTCGCGTGTGTTACAGAGACCTGGTTGGACACCAAGTCGGGACCTCTATTGGCTGACCTTGTTCTGGCTGGGTACTCCATGCAGCATCAGCCACAGCTAGAGGGATGGTAGGGAGGTGTAGCCGTTGTTTTTTAGGGAATCATGGTCTGTCATGAGGTATCCAGTGCAACAGATGCCAGGTAGTGAACATCTTGTGATCAATGTGGCAGGAGACCGATTAGGGGTACTGCTGGTATACCATGCACCTCCCTGTATGGCAGCATCCCTACACGCTCTGACTGAGCTGGTGTCGGAGGTGGAATTGTGATCGCCAAAGACATTGGTCTTGGGGGACTTCAGTATTGACGCCGACGCCGATCTTGGTGAGACGGAGCGTGAGTTCATGGCAACCATGGGCCTGTCTAAAGTAGTTACCGGCCCGACGTGATAGGGACATACCTTTTTTATTTGATTTTTTGCACCAGCCTTGAGGCGGGGGGGTCCGTTGGTGGGGGAGGTGTTAGCTGAGCCCTTGTCCTGGATGGATCATTATGTCCTGCAAACTTGTTTCCTGGCACACATTGGCCCCTGGAGAAGTGTGGTACCAGTTTGGCTGGTTCGCCCATGGAGACTGATGGAACCAGAGAGGTTACGGAATGCCCCTGGGGAATTTCCGAAGGATCTTTATGACCGTTCACTCGATGACCTCTTTACCTTTTCGCACGCTTTGTTGACTGAGGCCATTGACTGGACAGATCCCAGGGGACCACTTTCCTGACATTGGCACTGGAAGTTTCCCTGGTTTACTGAGGACCTGCGGTGGCTGAATCAGAAGGCGCAGTATTTGGAACGACGGTGGCGCTCATCTTGTACTGAAGCTGACTGATTTTGACATAGAGCTAGTTTACGAGCCTATGCTGTGGCTATGCAGGCAACAAAGGAGGAATTTTTTGCTACCCTTAGCATCTGCAAAGTCTTGGTCAGCAGAACCTTTCCAGGTGGTGAGGGGGCTGGTCAGTACAGCCTCCCTCTGCCTGGAACCTGAACCATTGGATGCCCGCTGCGACCTGTTCGTTGACTATTTCGCAGATAAAATCGCCCGGATTCACTACGACTTTGAGACTGCGCTTTATACAATGGGAGAACCAGAGGCTGTGTCTAGAGGACAGCCATATGATATGAATGGTTTAAGGAAATTAATAAAACAAGACAAAGTTGGCTGGATAATCTAGAAAGTAGCAAAGACCAAGATGCCTACGTTCAGAACAAAATCGACATTGGATGTTTTACTTCATAAGAACATAAGAAGTGCCATACTGGGTCAGAACAATGGTCCATCTAGCCCAGCATCCTGTCTCTGACAGTGGCCAATCAGGGTGGCTTGGGAGAAGCACCCAACAGGTCACAATGGGGGATCCATTCCCTGTTGATTACAACCACTTCCCCTCATGTTCCCTGATCCTGTCTGTTAACCTATCTTCCAGAAACTTGTCCAAACCTCTTTTAAACTCAGCTATAGTACTGGCCCTTACCACAGCCTCTGGCAGTAGATTCCACAACCCAATTATACGCTGAGTGAAAAATATTTTCTTTTATTTGTATTAAACTTGCCACCCATGAGTTTCATGGAGTGTCCCCTAGTTCTAGTACTAGCTGAGAGGGTAAATAACTGCTCCTTGTTTATTAGTTCCACACCACTCATGATTTTATAGACCTCTATCATATCTCCTCTCAGTCGTCTCTTCTCCAAACTGAAGAGCCCCAACCTACCAAGCCTCTCCTCATACGGGAGCCCTTCCATGCCCTTGATCATTTTTGTTGCCCTTCTCTGTACCTTTTCTAGTTCAGCTATGTCTTTTTTGAGATGGGGCGACCAGAACTGCACACAATATTCGAGGTGCGGTCGCACCATTGATTTGTATAGAGGCATTATGACATCCTCAGTTTTATTCTCTATCCCCTTCCGAATAATTCCTAACATTCTGTTTGCTTTTTTGACTGCTGCTGCGCACTGCGCTGTGGATTTCATTGTATTGTCCACAACCACCCCCAGATCCTTTTCCTGAGTGGTAACTCCTAGCTTAGTACCCAGCATTGTGTACGCATAGTTTGGATTATTTTTCCCTACGTGCATCACTTTGCACTTGTCCACATTAAATCTCATTTGCCATTTAGATGCCCAGGCACCCAGTGTCGTAAGATCCTGTTGCAGTTCCTCACAGTCTGCTCGTGTTTTAACTACCTTGAATAACTTGGTGTCGTCTGCAAATTTGATCACCTCACTCTTAACACCCTTTTCCAAATCATTAATGAATACATTAAACAGCACCGGTCCCAATACAGATCCCTGAGGCACACCACTTTTTACATCTCTCCATTGTGAAAACTGACCATTTAGTCCTACCCTTTGCTTTCTATCTTTTAACCAGTTTCTGATCCATAGTAAGACACTACCTCCTATCCCATGACTTTTTAATTTTCTCAAGAGTCTCTCATGAGGGACCTTATCAAATGCTTTCTGGAAATCCAGGTACACTATATCTACTGGGTCTCCCTTGTCCACATGCTTATTTACACCCTCAAAGAATTCCAACAGGTTAGTGAGGCATGACTTACCTTTACTAAATCCGTGTTGACTCTTCCCCATTAAGCCATGTTTGTCAACATGCCCTGTAATTCTGTCCTTAATGATGGTTTCCACCATTTTGCCCGGCACAGACGTCAAGCTTACTGGTCTGTAGTTTCCAGGATCGCCTCTGGATCCCTTTTTAAATATCGGGGTTACATTTGCCACCCTCCAGTCCTCGGGTACAGTGGCAGATTTTAGTGACAGGTTACAAATTACTAACAGTAGGTCTGCGATTTCATATTTGAGTTCCTTCAGAACTCTGGGGTGAATGCCATCTGGCCCTGGTGACTTGTTAGTATTCAGTTTGTCAATTTGCCCTAGAACATCCTCCAACGTCACATTGATTTGTAACAGCTCTTCCAATTCCTCGCCCACAAAGCAAGGATCCGGCGTGGGTACCTCCCCAAAATCCTCCGCAGTGAAGACCGACGCAAAGAACTCATTCAGCTTCTCTGCAATGTCCTTATCCTCCCTGAGCGCCCCTTTTACTCCCTTGTCATCTAATGGCCCAACTGACTCCCTAGCAGGCTTCTTGCTTCTGATGTATTTGAAAAAGTTTTTGTTGCTTGTTTTTGCCTCTTTAGCAAGCCTCCCTTCAAAATCTCTCTTGGCCTGCCTTATTAACACTTTACATTTACGTTGCCAGTGTTTATGCTCTTTCGTATTATTTTCATTGGGACTAGCCTTCCATTTCTTAAAGGATGCCTTTTTGGCTCTAATAGCCTCCTTCACCTCCCCATTTAGCCACAGTGGAAGACTTTTGGTCTTCCTGCTTCCTTTTTTAACTTGCGGGATGCATTTAATCTGGGCTTCCAGAAGGGTGCTTTTAAACAGCCTCCATGCCTCTTGCAAACTTGTAGCCCTTGCAACTGTGCTTTTTAGTTTCTTTTTAACTAGTTTCCTCATTTTGTCATAGTCTCCCTTTTTAAAGTTAAATGCTACTGCTGTACTTTTGTTTGTCTTTCTCACTCCAGAAATTATGTCAAATGTGATCATATTATGATCGCTATTGCCTAGTGGCTCCGCCACAGTTACTCCTTGCACCAGGTCCTGCGTGCCACTCAGGACTAAATCTAGAATAGCTCCTCCTCTCGTTGGTTCCAGAACCAGCTGTTCTAGGAAGCAGTCATTTACGGCATCCAGAAATTTGACCTCCACGTCCCGCCCCGAGGAAACATTCCCCCAATCAATATTAGGGTAATTGAAGTCACCCATTATTATTATGTTGCCGACTTTAGTAGCCTGTCTAATCTCTTTTAGCATTGCTTTATCAGTCTCTCCGTCCTGGTCAGGGGGACGATAGTATAGCCCTACTGCGATACTCTTCCCCTTTATACCTGGAATTTCTATCCATAGAGATTCTAGGGAACAGTTTGCATCCTTTAAAATTTTAATTGTACTTGACTCAATGTTGTCTTTTACATATAGAGCCACCCCACCACCAACTCTATCTACTCTGTCATTCCGATATATTTTGTACCCTGGTATTACAGTGTCCCATTGGTTATCCTCATTCCACCATGTCTCTGTGATGCCTATAATGTCTAGATCTTCATTTAGCGCCATACACTCTAATTCTCCCATCTTACTTTTTAGGCTTCTAGCATTTGCATATAGACATTTATGTGTATTCTTTTTATTCTTCTTACTGTGCACATTATAGGGGACTGTATCAGGCACCCTGGAATTGTTATTTATCTGTTCTCCAGCGAATTCCACCTGAAGTCCCTTAATTTTTATCCCTTCCTCAGTCTTAAGCAACTCTAAATCCCCTAAGTTCACATCCTCCTGCATAGATGCCACAGTCTGAACTGTGCACTCCACAGTACCTGTCGGCTTTCCCCCAGTCTTTGACTTTCCTGCAGTGAAATAGAGCAGTGGTTGGTTGTCTAGTGAAAATGTTGAGACGCACAACTTTGGGCGCAAACCGTGTAGTTATTTGCTTGAAATGTTCTTGCCAGCTGTGAGATGGAACTCCTTTCTTTTTTTCTAAAGTATGAGTTGACTATGACACAGACTCCAAGTAGTAATGATACATTCTAACCAAGGTGTACAAGAGGGTAACTAGCACTCCTAAGGGAGGTGTGTGTGAGAATGTGAATGAGCCTTCAGAATGTGAGTGTGTGCCACTGGCCACTCTAAAAACAATTCTGTGTGATTGAACTCACCTAGTGAGGGGATATGCCTGCTTGGTTCTCTGCAGCCCAATTAATATAATTGCCAGTCATCTCACTCCAAGAGTTGATTGGTAACCTAAGCTAATATAAAAGCTGGATGAAGAATACTAAAAAGCCTAGCTTTTGAGGGATGGGTTCTTTGAAGTAGACCTAGGGGAAGAAATGGCCACAAAACTGGCCAGAGAGCCCTAATCAAGGGAGAAGAACTTGATGCCATCATAGAAGGCCAATGCTGGACAACACTGACCAAGAAGGGAGGTATTAAATGTATACCTGGCCTGGGAGAGCCTTGTCAGACTATCTGGCTACAGAGAGAGACGTCACTTGCTTCTGTCAAACGCTCTTAATAATGACCAGCTATAACTCTTTCCATGTAGCACCTCCTACACCCCCCCCCACCCCCCCGAATGATATGTGAATGAGCTCGCAGCATGGTATGAAATCCTTTCCGCTTCCTTTATTCCTTGACGAACCTCTGTCAAGCAGGAGTGGTCTGATCAAGCTTCAGTTCCTAATATGTGATTTTATGTTTCACTTCCTAACTCATGGAGTGGCCAGAGTCCTGGAGCAAGGACTGTCTCCTCCATTCTGCGCTGCTTTCTGAATATTGCATGTAAGGATATCACAAGTGCATTCTTCCCTATGGTTTGTATTGTGGGAAATACAAACTGTGCGGGAAGGGCTAGGGACATGACTGCATGGCTATAGAAAAAGGCACACACATTCATGAATTCGTGTCAATGTGCCTCTATTCTGATTAGCCTGAGGTGCAAGGAGCATCCACCATACATGGGTGAGTGAGAAGATTCTTGTCCTTTCTGTTTAAAGTGGTGGTTTTCTTTTGAACTGGGTTTGTGTTTGAGCAGTATTTCAAGGATCTGACCTATGCTCTGTTTAAAATTTTTAAAAAAGAAAAATCTGAGTCTGCTTTGTAGCTTTTAAATTATTATGGTTCTAATCTTCAAAAGGATGCACTAGAGAATCGGAGCCTAAATTATTCATGCAGATCAGTGAAGTTATCGAAATCATTGCTTGGGGAGTTCAAATTCCTTATTAAGAGGGAACAATATTATGGCTCTGGTCTTCCTAGCCAATTCAGTCTTGTACTAGTGCACCATTTTGAGAATTGGCTTTGATTAGCATTCCTATTTACTTTGGCAGGACTTGTGCTCCTCTAACTGCTAGCGTGCAAACTGTTCACTTGATGGATCATGCTGTTGTGAGCTAGTGTGTGTCATTGTTCTTGTTCAGGATGAGGCTTGGGGTTTATATATTCTCAAGCCTTTCTGAAATGCCAGCATTGTCTGAAAACCATCTTTATCAAACGGCACTTTAAGATGTGTTAGGAAAAGCATTCCTTCAGGGGTGTGTAGTTCTTTCATAAACCTGAGATTTTAAACCAAACGCTTTTGAAGGATATTATGGAGTTAATTTTTCACTTGCACATCACGCATGTTGCATAATGCTGTTACTCTTGCTTTGCAGAGTCGAAGGGTGATGCTGTGAATTAATCATCAGTGATGGCAGAACATCCGCCACTATTGGATACTGCCCAGATTCTAAGTAGCGAAATTCCTCTTCTACCTGCCCCTGTTGTTAGTGGGGATGGAGCACAACAGGCAAGTACCCTTTGGAAAAAAAATAAACATTATTCCATTTTATTTCTTATTTATGCAAGGGAGTTATTTACCAGTCGAAAAGGTGAGCGGTTTCCCAAGCTCTGTAACCCAAAAGATACCAAATTAATTTTTCAAAGAGGTAGTGAAAATTATTATTGAATAATCTTTTATATAGTGCCAGCAATGTGCCTGGTGATGAACAGTTGTAATTATAGAGATAAGCACCTTGGGGCAGGGACCTACAATCTAGAATGGATGCGGGAGGAGGCAAGCTGCAAGCTGTGAAGCTGCAAGTGTATGTTTAGCTTAGTTACAAGGAAGGAGGAGAGAGCCTGAAGGATGGGACAGCATAAGTAGGAAGCATAAAGGAACAATCTGGGGGGAAGGGTGCGATGGAAGGCTAGTGGAAGAGGTACAATTTTAGGAGGGATTTGAAGATTGCAAAGGAGGGAGCAGTGTGTATGCGTTCAGGAAGAGTTTCAAAGATAAGGGCTGGGAGAAGGTGCAAAGAAGCTTTAGGGATGGGTGAGGGTGATGATGCAGGAGGAGCAAAGGTGCTGGGTGGGAATGTAGTTGGGAATAAGGATGGAAAGATAGGGAGGAGTAAGGCCCTGAAGAGCCTTGTGGGTGAAAATAGCCACACCACTGTGACTCTCTTGGTAAGTCAGTCCAGAACCAGGCTATAATACAAGTAGGTTGTATTTCTTATAGGGCAGTCTTCTGAATAGATAGTTTAAGTGTGAGTCCCAATCACTTGCTTGGGAATAGCTATACTAAATGCTAGGGCTGGCACTATCTTCTTGGAAGAATGTGCCCTTAGGATCTGGAATAGTAAAACTTCTGTCTGCAGAATGAAGATACCAGATTGTGATTGAGGATCTTGCTTTATGAAAAGTTTGATTATAGAAGATGTAAATATTGTCAGAGTGCTTGATGGGAAAGCCTGTTTGCCCTTGCCCTTGCTCCTGCTTCCACTGTTTTCCTCTTTGGATAGGTCCACTTTTTACTTTGAAAAGAGATGCACCAATTAAGGTGTTCTTGCTTTTCACGTTCAGATTGTTCTCGTGTTGCTTGTCAGAGAGTCTAGGAGGGGTTAGTCAACAAGCTGTGGCTTGCAGAAAGAGCGAGCTGTTTCTTCTTCTGCCCGCCATAGTCTCCTTGTAGACTAAAAAAGCATTCTTGGAAATATATTCTGAACACTTGAAATGATCCAAGAATCTCTTACTGTGCTACAATTTGAGTTCACCTAGTTCTTCACAGGCCAGCTAGAATTAAATCCATGCAGCTGCTGTAACGTGTTCTCCATCGGACACCTTTCCCCCCAAGAAAAGTAGCTTGTGCATTACTTTGGATGCTGGTTTTGGTATTTGTCCATTTCTCTTACCGTGTAAAGAGTACGGTTAACTGTTACTGCAGTTATTTGTCCGTACGGGCCTGAAAATTTAATTAAATTGAATTAATTTCTGGGAAGAAAAATAGTATTGCTAATTTGGCAATTTTTATTAGCTTCATGCTCAACAAAGCAATGACTGGTGGCTTTAGGGATACCAACGTGGCTCCTTTAGGAAAGTACTGTAGGCAAGCTAACATTTCAGAACAGAATATACTACTTGCAATAGAAAATGAGTACTCTTTACTCTAGGGTGTAATCTTGTGCTAAGTTAGATGGACTGGATGACCTACTGGCTGTTACCTGTATATGTTGATGTATCAATGAAAAATGAAGTCCCTGAATTGATAAAGTTGGGCTATTGGGATGTCTGCAAGTATTGCAACCCCTCCCCTTCAAATGTTAGTTTAAGAAAGTCCGTACCTCTGTGTGTGCATATAAAATATTGTATGGGCACAGAAATGATTCTGAACAGAACTTTTCCTTTAGCAATATGCTTTTCACTGCTTTTACTAAAAACTAAAAACTAAACCGTTCTCTCCCAATAATAAATAATCCCCATGAATTATTCCCAAGAGAAAACTGAATAAAAGTAATAGACATACAAGGTTCACTGCACCTTCATATGCCAATATTCAGTACCTCCAGTTTGTCCACTTTTCTCCTTTGTAATCACATCTTCTTGTCATTTCCTCTATTAACTTCCCTTTTTCTCTCTCCCTGATTCTCCCCCCTGCCCCTTTCTGCTGAAACCGTCAGGTACCCATCCTCCACAAGCAACCTTTCCTGATTTTTACATCCCACCACTCCTCAATTTGTCCAGTATTTTTAAGAAAAAGCCTATAGGGTTTAGAGAAATTTCAGCTTTAGAGTATCCTTGGCAGAACTTCTATGAAAAAGAAATATCACTCACTTTTCTATTACACAAGACAAAAAGGAAATAACTTAAATTAAGAACCAGAAAAGATATTAAATTACGCCTCTTAACACTTTTTTTCAGGGGAGGGAAGTGCATAGTTCCTTCAGGAGCTTTCTTTATAAAGAATCATACGTTGCAAACTGTACACAACCTTTCAGATCAATAACTGTCGAGTTTAAAGGAATACTACAAAAGGAGTTAAGCTGAAAGCTTAAAGATAATGTATCCCATTTCTCATTCTCATCAAATTGTACACTATAGCATAAATTTTATTACATGCATTGCTACAGTTTTAGTATCCTACAAAGATTGAAAGCT
Organism: Sphenodon punctatus; assembly: GCA_003113815.1. Lineage (NCBI taxonomy): Eukaryota > Metazoa > Chordata > Lepidosauria > Sphenodontia > Sphenodontidae > Sphenodon > Sphenodon punctatus. The sequence continues at coordinate 180,618 of QEPC01013789.1, read as the reverse complement.
TGTATGATTAGGCATTTTTTAAAAACACACTTCTGTGGTTGTAATACATGGTTCATAAATGCTTTTGCAAATTTTTCACATCAGGAGCCTTAACCAGAAATGCTTTCTACTCCTAATAAGTTGGAAATCCACATTAAACAAAAAATATTTTATGTCTGGAGATCATAATCCAGAGTTGCAGCTATTACTATGAGTGTTTTTAGACAAGCGCCTCCCCACCCATCGCCCACTCATCATGCAGTTTGCAGGGCCACATCGGCACCCCATGCAGCCCTGCAACATGAATGATGGGTTGGGGGGGGGGGCGCTTGTCTAAAAACACCCTATTTTTATTAGCTAAACCAACTCGGACCTGTGGTATAAGAATCAGCTAATTCTTATATGGTTGAAGAGCACGTTTTGATGAACAGAGGTAAACCAAAGTAACTACTTTTGATTTAGTTAAATCAAAAGTAACTACTCAACTAGCATTCAGATGAGCAGCATAAACCAAAGTAGTATTGTGAGTTTCCCCTTGCATAGCCAGAAAGCTTGCATGTTCTCACCAATTGTCTCCCATCAGTTTTCCCCCTAGCAAAGGTGTAGTGATCATTGTACTGTGGTTGCTACCCTCATGCTGATAAGTGTTCACACAAACAGTTAGTTTGAAATACAAACCAAAGGGGAGGATGTGGTCAAATAATGGGCTTAAATTACAGGTAGTTTTTTGACTGAATATTAGTATTACTGGAGGCCCCCCAAAAGAGGCTTGTCAGTCATCTATTGGGGATTTTGTAGCTGTAGTCATCGTGCATCCAAACAAGGGGTTGGATTTGCTGACCCTAAAGGTCCCTTCCAGTTGAATTTTTTTATTCTGATTTTTCAGACGTACTTGTTTTCCTACTCTTTAATAACATTGGTTTAGCGCTCTGTTTGTGTGAACACTTCAAGAGTAGAGCAGAAATAAGGTCCAACTACATCAAATCAGTGTTAGCTGAAATGTGACCTAAGATGTCTTCTCAAAAGTTTTGTGTTCCACGCTTGCTTGTGTCAATATAAGAATATGATCTATTTGTAATGCAGTATTTTGTGAAGTTAATAAGGAAGCATCATAACTTGTACTTTACTTTTATTACTGCTGTTTGAAGGTATACATTTTAAGTGCAGTTTCAATGTAGTTCAGTCTTGTCCCATTTTCAGTTTTGTTTTTTAAATGTAAAGCTATAGTATTAGCTTGTATTGCTAGTGGGTTTTTGTTTTTCTATATTATGACAGTTTATTATTAATGTGACATTTTTAGAGAAGCAGAATGAAATCTTTTGTTGTAATTGTGGTGTACAAGTAAATGCAGGGTCCTGAGAACTAGCAGTTCCACATGCTTAGCTATTAGACAAACAGCCATGTGTTGCATTATTTGTGTTGGGATAATATAGAACTTAATGACTTGAAAAATCTTGTTTTTAACTGGAGAATACTGGTACTGCTATTAAAAAGTTTACATCTTGCTGGAGCTCATAGTGGTGCGGCATAGTGAAGAAAGCGTAAGGATTGTTCATGTACTGAAAAAAGCATACAAATTGATTGATAGTGACCTGGCCACATGCTTAACACATTCCACTGTGGAACCACAAAATTCAAGCCATATGGAGTCAATGTTAAATTGTACATGTAAATATGAACGGTCATGTATGTATCCAAGGTGTGTAACTGGACAACAAAACATCTATTGACTTCATTCCGGATTTGGTAGAAAATAGATGATGGTAGGTCTTTCTTCCTTTAGTAGAAAGGCCTCAAAGTACCATTGTGCCCTTGACTAAGGAGTCTTTCATCCCAAAGACTCAATACTGAGATCCCTGATTATATCGCTTTCGACTGAAAACAAGAACTATGGTTATAGTGGCATATACTCTACCATGTGTTAATCACATCAAATAATCAATACTAGCGATGTAGTCTGATCAATATTGCATTGAATTATGATAACATTTACATTATTGTATTATTCCACAGATCGTTGTACTAACACATAATGTAACACACACCATTGTACTAAAACTGCATGTGGTGTTTTTTTTTATGTTGAAGGAACAATGCGCCTCCACAATATGAATGCCTGCTGAAGTATATGCCATGTTATCCAGAGAATTTGGGTTTACAGTTGTATTCTACTAAGTACATTTAGTGCCTAGTGCAATGGAATCTAAGAAGATTGCACTGATAAAACCAGAGTCAATAGCATGTACAAGTGCGGTTTGATCTCCATCAGTTCCAGCAGTTAATTATGATGTGTGCGTGATATGCCAGAGTGATGGTAACAAACAATTAACCTGCCCTCTGAAGTCCAGGAAAAATGATGTTGGTGTAGGCTACAAAATACTTGCAGAGAATGTAGCTGAATTTAAGAATTTAAGTGCTGTCCCTAATGAAGTGAATACATCGCTGCTGATGTTTGAGAATGCCACAGAATGCAAGTAGGAATGGAAAACACATGATGCAAAGTGGCATAAATTATGTAGAACCATGTTGAATGCAACTAAGCTAGCCCGTGCAAAGAAACGCAAAGAGACAGACAAAGTTGGACAGGCAAAGACAGCTAATTGTAAATGGTCTGAGACCCTGGCGCGTGTGTGTGTTTCTTCTGCAGTGAGTAGGAATCCCCTACAGAGCCTCTTCATTAAGCAATGACATTCGATGTAGATGAGTGAGTCCACCACTGGGCTTCATTGATAAAGGACTCAGAACTGATTGCACAGCTCAGCGCAGGAGATATGAGGGTCATCGATGCTCTATATCCTCTGAAGTGCCTTAATGCTTTGTATAACAAGGCACGGGCTGTAGAAAGCAGGATGCTGAAAGAGAACGAACAACAAAAACATGAGAAACATTTACATGGCCTAGTATTTGGGGAGCTAGTAGAGTATGTTTGTGAATCAGCAAAGGACAGTTCAGTGGCAACAGTGTTTAGGTTAGCTGATTTTGCAAAACTTTACGCATCTCACTTGGATCAGCTAGGAATTCCCTGTGAGCAGAGGGTGAACACCACTAGACTGAAGTTAAGACTACCTGCAGCTTGTCTAGGACTACAATCAGAGCAAAGATGTTTTTCTAGTGTCCAAAGATGACATCGGATTAGTATTTAACACCATGATGCAATCTGACTGACAATGATTCAGTCAATCTTCCTCGTGCAACTCTAGTTGTTTGAAAGGACATATTTAAGACGCAGTAATTTAATGGGAAATTCATGCCTGGATATCAAGAAGAGTCCATTCCAGCGGGTCTTCTTGCTTTGGTTCAAATGATACCGAAAGGACGAAGTATTAAAACACAGAATGAGCAGTCATGCACACAGTCGGCACTATTCATAGCACAGCTGTTAGTCTACTGCACTGTTAGGCGAGAGAAAAGAAGCGATAGTAAAATACAGCAACATGCTGCGACAAGGGAACCACCCCTTCCTCTGTATGTAGATGCATTTGTTCACTCTTGCACTTGTCAGAGGGAACTTGTTGATCAACTTCACCACCCTGGAATGAGTGTCTTGTATGATCATGTACTACGGGTGGCTGCAGAACTCGGGAATGCAGTTTGTACTCAGTTCAACAGGGAGGAATTTGTGTGCCCAACATCACTTTGCAAGCATGTGTTTACAACAGCAGCAATAGACAACATCAACCGTAACCCAACATCTAAAACATCCAAGGAAACATTCCACAGCACAAGCATATCCTTAATACAGCATCCAGAAACACATTCACAAGGAGAAGAATGAGAGGGATTTGTCATAAGTTGATCTGCCATTGGCAAAACTGTGCATCCCCTTTCTAGTTCCTATACAACGTTGCACTCAGCTTTACCCACACACCAGGAAGTCTCTGTACCAAAACTACAAGGATCCCTAGATCTGCAAAACAGGAACTCACTTGGATGGAAGGAAGTTAATCAATTGGAACATGCCTTACATGGTCAACTTACCACTGCAAGAAAGAGGAAGTGCCATGTACACCTTGTGTATCCACACTGCTTCTCCTTTTTCATGAACCAGTAAATTCAACTGCCATGTTGTTGCATGGCAGAGGTAGTCAAGAAATGTGTCACATTTCTTAATCCTGGGCAGACACCGGTGCTTACCGCTGATCAGCCTGTTTACGTTGCATTGAAATAAATACAGTGGGCACTGCCAGACCAATTTGGTGAAGATACGTTGGTTGTCATTGTTTGGGGGCTACACATTGGAATGGGTTTCTTGCAGTTGTTGGGACAGTGGCTAGATGAAAGAGGGTGGACTTATGCTGTCATGAAAACAAATATTGCCGTTACTGAAACTGCAGACTCGTTCATCCAGGTGCATCATGTGTCGAACCTGACATGCCCATTAAGTGACAGCTATTGCACTTTACAGACTGCATCAAGAAGCTTATAAGGCATTCCAGACAAATGACCCAGTGCATCCCCCGGTATCGTTTGAAGAATGTCATAAAGAGTCCAAGACATCACCTCTATTTCAGTACTGGGACTTAGTTCTTGAACTGCAACTCCTCCTCATTTTTGTGCGAGTGCAGAGAATGGCCAACTTCACCCTGTATGTAAGCGACTTGAGGTGAATGGCTCCATGGTTCCACACACTCAACACCATTCGCTATACTCGATGGCTGTCATGCCACATAAGAGACTTGGTGATTCTAAAAACAGTTCACCCTGATATAGCTAAAAGCTTCCAGCAAGGCAAGTTTACTGCTCAGAAAATAAAACAGTATTTTTCTGCCATGGCCCTAGATCAGGTGCATGAACAAAACACAACCAGCTCATCAAGGAGACGGGTGGTGCTGCCTCTGCATCAGATCCTGGAGAATTTTGCTGTTGGAGTGTTTCTGGACCTGAAGTTGCTCGTATCATAAAAGAGTTTGAAGAGTGTATGGGCCACATCTTCCTCAATGAGGATCTGCAACACTATCAATCATCACCATCTGCCAATTGATCGCTTTGCTGCACAAGTTCAGATGTCTTGTAATGCTGTGAATCAGATGGGAAATCCTTTCATGGAAGAAACAAGTGATTTGATTGCTCTAGACACAAAGAAGTGGCTAAGTCTGTCATCAAGACTGTCCGGAACATCCATGACATCAGTGAGAGAGCTTATTGACTGTTTGTGAAAGACAGACTGGTAGACTGCACCTCACCATTGCTGGAAACACTCGATAAACACAATCTTTCTCTGCTCAAAACTCAAAAAGCTAGAACATGTACAAAGGTGCACGCCCATCTTGCCTCCATTAGGAACGATTGCAGCCTCTTCTCACAGCTGTACATCAGCTGTCTCACACATCAGGAAAACTTGGGTAACTTTTTTGTGCATGAAAACCAGCCATTCTCACTATCTCTTGCAGACTGCGGGAAAATCCAATTTGTAATGAAGTCTGATCTCCGCTGCTTTGAAAAAATTTGTGACACTGTGATTATCATGCCTCTAAGAGATGCATCACTTTATGCTGGATCAGTGGTTGTGCAGTTTTTGAAACCTGGAACTTCAAAGACCTTCCAGCAGTATGCTCAACATATTTTCGTACCATACATAGTAAGACAACTGGAAACTGTTAGATGGTTGGATGTGGTATGGGAATGTTACTTAGAGAACGGTCTAAAACAGTAGCAAGAGAGAAAAGCGGGGCAGTTGTCAGGTGACATGTTCTTCCGTCCACTGCTATCCCACGCAACTGGCAGGACTTTCTCCGAGTGGATAAGAACAAGCAAGAGCTTTATCAATATCTGTCAAGGGAGTTGGTAAAATGTGGCTGCAGTCATAAGCAACCAGGAGGTAGTTGCCACCAACAACACCAATGTGCTGACAGCCAACCGAACTGCTAATACAACGTTGTTTGAAACTTGCACTCACAAGGAGTCCAATACAAGGCTGCTTCTGCATGCTCTTGATGCTACTCGTCAAGGACTGACCCACTTGCTCACACGGACAGTTGACACGGATGTTTTGGTTATAGCTATGACCATATTTCGTTCCCTTCAGCAAGCTGGGCTACAGACTTTATGGGTCATGATGGGGGTGGGGAAAAATACATGATGTTTTCCTGTTCATGAGTTGGCAAACTCTTTGAGTTGAGAAGTCAGAGGCACTTACATTCTTCCATGCTTTCACCGGCTGTGGTGTAGTGTCATCATTTCACCATCATAGGAAGGAAGAGTGCATGGAATGTATAGAACATCTTCCCAGATGTAACATCTGTTCTCTGAATTAGGAAGGATTCCTACGAACTTGGGCACCTGCCAACTGGAAGTGATTGAAACCTTTGTGACACTGCTTTATAATCAAACAAGTGAGTGCACCACTGTCAGTGAAGCAAGGCAACACCTTTTCACCAAGAAGGGATGAGCAATGGAGAGGATTCCTTGTACTGCAGATGCTTTGCTTCAATATACTAAGAGAGCAGTGTTTGCTGCTGGTCATACATGGGGACAAGCTTTGATCACAAATCAGCTGCCTTCCCCCTAGTGACTAGGGCTTCGTGCTTTTCAGTTGATATACAGTGGGAGCCATTGTGGATGACACAACCAGAAATCTTAAGTCGTGCAGAAAGTTCACCCATTGCTCTTGCAAAGCAGAACGTAGAAAACCAAACGCACAGTTCTGAACAGCTTTTGTGCTGGATTGTGTGCATGTGATGGAGAATGCTAACATGCACAGTTTCATTGTTAATTTTTTATAATTTCTATTCTTCCTTTTCAGCTATAATCACTTAATGTATCATATATTCAGTATGGTATTTAAATTATAATCCTGTTGTATGTACTAATATGAAGGTACAATTCAGTCCTATCTCTTTCATATCCGTTTAGTTACCACTCGTATACTAGCATTTCGTAATAAATCTGTTTCTGGGCACTGAATTTGGTTTGGACTACCAATGTCTCTTACTGTGAGGGGTAAACGTTTTATTTTGTACTTCCAATATAGGCAACAGACATGGATCCCTGATACACTCCCATAGTCTGAGAAGATGTGGTTCAATAGTCTACATTATTCAGCAAACAAAACTATGCAAACCCACAACTTTCCATGCTTTTTTCACTACTGGAACAATCTTTGTGTTATGCTGCTCCACTACTAAAGATTTTAACACAGGGGTTTCTTGCCAGCAATATCAGGGTTGTTTGGCAGCTCTGCAGCAGGCTGAATAAGAGGTCCTGGGTGCAGCACTGTGGGTCAGTCCCCAAAGCGAGCAGAACTCCAGGGATGGTGGGGGGACAGTATCTTAGTCAAGTTAGAATTAAAGCAGATATTTTGGTATCGGGGAAACCACAAGTAATTAGAGACCAGAATCCTGGGACATACCAAAATGAACAACATAGAATGCCCTTTATTATTTTTATTATTATTATTTATTTATAGCACCAGCAGTGTACATGTCCCTACTCCAAGGGGCTTACAGTCTAAGAAAGACAAGGGGGTGGGGGGGACACAAGGGAGAGGTGAATATTGGGAGAGACAAAGATACATTTACAAAGTTGCAGGTGCATGTGCTTAACTTAGTTATAGGGAGGAGAGTCTTATCACTCATGATGAGCCAGGGAAAGAAGAGGTCGGTTTTCAGGAGGGACTTGAAAGTTGGGGGAGAGGGAGCAGAACAAATGTATCCAGGGAGGGAGTTCCAGACTGGGGAGCAGTAAGAGAAAAGGGGCAAAGGTGTTTAGAGGAATCGTAAGCAGGCAAGCGTGTGGGCAGAGGAGGAGAAAAGCTTCCGGACAGGAATGTTGCAGAATATAAGAGAAAAGAAATGTGTTGGAGCAAGGCGGTGAAGAGCCCTGAAGGTGAAGACCAGGAGCTTGTGTTGAATGCATTCCCGTAGGGGGAGCCAGTGTAGGGTGAAGAGGAGGGGCTGAACATGGTCAAAGAGACTGGCAAGGTGGATGATTTTGGCAGCAGAGTGTTGAACAAAGATGAGAGGGGTGAGATCCGAGCAGAGGCGGCCAGTAAGGAGGAAGTTGCAGTAGTCCAGGCAAGAGATGACTAGAGTGTGGACTAGGATTTTTGCAGTGGCAATAATAAGGTAGGGCTGGATTTTAGCAATATTACTTCACCTAGAACCTTGTCATTGTTTGTCATGGTTTTCTTCCTTTCATTCCAACCAAACCCTTGTCATTCCACCCATTCCTTGTGAACTCCTCCCTGTCATTCTACTCGATCTCCCTGGTGCCTTCATTATTGTTGCATCTCCCTTCCCCCCACTCCCAAAGATGCAACTCCATTGTATTGCTTCACAGCCAATTAAAGCCTATTGTCATTTGCAGTTACCATTATTTCAATTGGCATTCAATAGGCATTCAATTGGCATTATTTCCAATGGGCATTCTGTCATTCAATTCAGTATGTCCCCAGAATTATTATTATTTATTTTATTTATAGCAGAAAGGTGGGGGACGTCAGGCCCAGGAGCCAAACATGGCCCGCAGCTAGTTTTTATGAGGCCCTTTTCCAGTGCCTGGGTCCAGTTCCTACTCCCAGGCACCGAAAAACTGAGCTCCAAGGAGGGGAGTGGAAATGAGGGCATGCATACAAGGACAGAGGATGGATCCATGGTACAGATTCATGATCTGGACCCTCATCTTATTATTATTATTATTATTATTATTATTAATAAACATTTATAAAGCGCCAGTTGCAACCTGGCGCTGTACAGAACATACAGTCAGATGCGGTCCCTGCCTGTGGCTTACAATCTAAAAGACAAGGAGGGGGAGACAAGGAGAGGGGACAGCGGGAGAGACATGGGAGAAGACAAACAAACATTCAGGCGGATGCGAAGTCTCAGGTGC
>QEPC01013789.1:121821-161063 GCA_003113815.1 Sphenodon punctatus | reverse complement strand
ACCCCTACCGCCCTCCCCTGCTCTCAGCAGGTGGGAGGGACACTCCACAGCCTAAATATATATATTCTCCCTCCCACCAAACACTAATAACATCAGGCCCATCTGACGGTCCCCTCCAAAGGGCACAGCCAAAGGGTAGGCCCCTTCGGCACGTGCCCCCGGCACAGCCGCTGGTACGGCTGTCGGCCGCTCCCAGAGCTTGTAGGGGCGGCCTGGAAGCCGGTCTCCCCAGGCCCCGCCCCCTTCCTCTATGTGGAGGTGGCGGCATCAACCTCCGGCCCCTAAGCAGACCTTCCTGAGCCCACCGACACCCGGGCTCCCAAGGGGGAGATGACAGACCCCTCTTGCTCCGCTCTTTGGGGTGTGTGTGTGTGTGTGTGGGGGGAGAATGGTAGCTACCCTCAACAGTCACATCCCCACAGAGGAGGAGAGGGAGCTGACAGCCCTTCTCCTTTTCTCCAATTTCCACACTGGGGCAGGATCCATACACCCCCACACAAAGTCTCAAAGGGGGGGGCTGGCTGTTATCAAGCCCCCAGTCCTGGTCAGACCCCATGCCCCCCACATCCACATGGGCACCATCGTTACTCTCACCAACACAGGTCCCACCAGTGTTCCTCATTTCACCGCTGCCGCTATTGCCGCTCCCAGCCTCTGACCACACCGGGGATGCTCTGCTCACTGCCTCTGCTGCCTCAGGAGATGAGATACTCCTGAATCTCCAGAGTTAATTGAGCACTTTGTTCCCCTTCCTAAGTCTCTCCCCCAGCTCCTGTCTCTCAGATTGTAAGCCCTAGGGGCAGGGACCGTGTCTATTTCATTACTTTGTAAAGTGCCAGGTACACTGCTAGCACTATATAAATGTTTGTTAATAATAATAATAATAATAACACTACAGTTAATAAGTGCTAACAAAAATAGGTTTTATGGAGTCTGATGAAAAATCTCTCCCCTTCCCAATAGCATGGCTCGCAGCCCTTGCAATGGCATAGCTTCATCAGCTCTCCAGTTGTTACTGAGTCTTCCATTTCAGACACCTGAATAATGAATATAGAAACCCCACCAGGAGGTGGTGATGGTCATGAGCAGAGCAGGATACGTCTCTTGCCTCTGGGAGACATAATTCTTCAGGCCTGTTCTCTTCACCATGGCTTGAGTGGTCCCTCTGATCTCTACTGTTCCAATCCAGTTATATCCTCATGGTGGAAGGAGAAGAGGACATTGTCCCAACCTCTCTCAGTTCAGATCCTGTCAGGTTCATCCTCACCACTGATCCCACCACTGCACTGATGCTGTTCCCGAGTGTCCTCTCCTCCGTCGCCAGATGAACTTGCTTGTGCTCCAGTCTGGCGTCCGTCATCTGCTGCATTCTGCTCGCTCTCGGCCGCTCCGCTGCTGCTGCTGCCGGCCAGCGCCGCCTCAGCACCTCTCTCACACCACGTGACGATGTGATGTTTGGCACGTAGTGCTGGCGAGGCGGAGCCAGAGCAGCAAGGCAGCGTCGGGGCGAGATGAGGAGGTACTTTGGCATGTTGGGGGTGATTTAAACAAGGGTGTGGATGGATCTGTGAGACAAGTGGCAAGGGGGATGCTATGTGTGGGGAAGCTAAGGGGTAAAAAGTGCTGGGACTAAAAAGGGCCCAAGGCATAGATATGATGGACATTTACGCAAAATATGCGAATTTGTGTATTTGCATAAATGGGTGGGGCCTAATGATGCAAACTAGGTCCCGCACCAAGACTTCGCACATGGCCCCACAAACCCTAGGGCTGGCCCTGTCTTACAATTCTTGGTTTGTGTTGCAAATGCTATAAGGCACATGTTAGTACATCCAAAATCAAGTTACATGCTTGGGAAGTGAGTAACAGTGGAAGAACAGGGATAGGGCGAATCTTTATCTTGCATATGTCTTAAGCCAGAATCCATTACATCCCTATATATGGTGGTTCTTTCTGTATTTCCTTCAGACAGACCAGATGCGTGTAGCTGTTATATATGTCCAGTAATTATTTCCCAGCAGAGATTCCATACCACAAGAACTTCTCCAGTTTGTCATGGATGTCTGCTGCTATGTGTTCCATGGAGGCCATGAACTGCCTTTGGATCCATTCTGCTGTCGAGGGGCTGGACACACTCTTCCATTTCTGCATGATGGAGTCCGTGTATGCCTGCTAGAAAGAACATGGCCTGCAATCTTGTAATCCCCCCCCCCCCCTTCTTTATTTGTACATCTGTTGCCAGGCTGCTCACAGTTTTCCTTTTTTGTGAAGATTGAGGCAAAATCCAGGCTTTTATTACCTTTCGGTTAGACTACTGCAATACGCTCTACGTGTGGCTGCCTATGGTGACGGCTCGGAAGCTGCAGCTGCTGCATAATGCGGCGGCTCGGCTCCTGGTGGGGCTGGGTTGCCGGAAACACATTACACCAGTGCTCTGATTTCTGCACTGGCTGCCAATAGTCTTTCGGGCTCGATTCAAAGTGTTGGTTTTAACCTATAAAAGCCTTACATGGCCTGGGCCCTGCTTGCCTGCGAGATCGCCTCACTCCCCGGGTTCTGGATTGGCCCCTGCGGTCGTCCAGGGGCGCCGTGTTAGAGGTTCCCCGGGTTTCCTGGGGGGCCACACAGAGCAGGACGTTCTCGGTGACGGCGCCATGCCTGTTGGAATTCCCTCCCAGTGGGGGCCCGTCTGGCCCCTGACTTCCCGACGTTCTGTAAGAGCTGTACGACCTGGCTGTTCCGCCAGGCATTTGGCGAGGGAGAGGGGTAAAGGGTGGGTGGGGAGGGTGGGGGTCAGGTTTTTCCCCTGTTGTGTTTTAATGTGTTAAAATATGTAATATTTGTATTTTATATTTTTATTGTTGTTTGCTGCTCTGAGCCGCCTGAGGCGGGAAGAGCGGGATAGAAATGTATTAAATAAATAAATAAAATAGGAATTGTGAAGTTCTGCTTTCTCTTTGTTTCATAACATTTCACCATCTTTACTGAGCAGTGAACTCACAATTTCCTCCTCCCCTTTCCCCCCACCCCCTGGACAGGCTAAATTATGTGGACAGAATAAGGTACACTAATCTGCATGTTTTCACACAATTTTTTAGGGGGGGAAGGGGAGGCGGCTGGGGTGTAGTATATTCAGAACCCTAATTCTTAGGTTGTTACCACCTTGCTTTCCAATACCTCTCTCCTATTCATCAGTTTGTGATCATGGCCACTTGACATCTTTGTGGCCTCTCTAAGAATTTCGGTCTGCAATGCAAGGACCCACTTCACAGTATCAGGGAAAATTGTCTGGTTCCATAGCCCAGAAGGAGAGCTGTTGTCTCATTGAGAAGCTGGAGCCAGTGCGGTGGTGTGGATAAGGTGCTGGACCTGAACCTTGGATACCAGGGTTCGAATATCACCCCAGCCAATGAACTCACTGGCTGGCCTTGGGCAAGTCACAATCTCTCAGCCTCAGTTCCTCATCTATAAAATGGGAATATGTGTGTCTGGTTTTTCCCTGTGTTCCCCTCACCCTTGTCCATCTTAGATTGTAAGCCCACTGGGCAGAGACCTGTCCCCAAAACCTGTAACTGTAAAGTGCTGCGTAAGTCTAGTAGTGCTATAGGAATGATTAGTAGCAGTAGTAGCTCTGAAGTTCTTTTGGGATAAATAGAGTAGGTCTTGCCTCCAAGAGCTAATGTTCCAAGCTCTTTGGAAACTTGCATGCGTTGCCATATCCGTTCACTCTTTTGTTTAATTTTTTCAAGGTTATTTCCAGAGCTATAGGCGGCTAGCAACATACTCTTTTTCCACTGGAAAGGTTAAAAAAATGGAGAAAAGGAAAATAGAATAAGATGCCGTTCAGGGCATCTAGTCAAACCCCCAAGATGACGTCCCTCCTTATCTGCCACAGCCACAAGGGCGTGTCTGGGATGTGATTGTAGCTCCTCTAAAAGCTATTCTAGACCACTGTGAACTTGATTCTTTTGGTACATAAATATGCTTTACACAGTCATCAGTTTTGAGAGCTTTAGTGATAAAATACTGCTAGTCTATAGAAAATTTAAATTTCATCCTGAAGCCTGAATCTAATATTGCCATTACCCACATATTAGGAGTTTTTTGCATCTTTCGGGGGATATTCCCACCGATCCCGCCCGCCTCCTCTTTCCTGGTATGATTGGGTACTGCTTGGAATGATTTGTCCAAATGTACCAGTTCAGTATGTTGCCACAAAAGGGTAGAAGAAGGACTCTAGTTATTAATAATACAGATCAAAGCAACCAGAGAAAAAGCGAGGATGCTGGTGACTAGTTTGAATTAAACATGATCAGATTATAGGGGCAGAGATAGCAAAGAAATAAATAAATGTTCTTTTCCCACCATGCTAAAATTTTATAATATATGTTTCTTGTAGATGACTAGGTTTTGTTTCTGTATTGATGGCATTTAAGACAAAACAGAGTAAAAATTATCAAACAGAATTAGGAGACATTGAGAGGTGTGAAAGATTTAAAAGAAAATATCAAAAATCTGATTTAAAAAATCATAGTATATCATTAAACATAAATGCATCATATATTTTACATACAGAAATGTATTGCACATTAAGATTAACCATAGCAAAAAGCTCAGAAGCTGAATAGAGCTAAATTTATTTTCTGCTGTACAGCTCATTCCCTAATAAATTGCTTTATTTCTGTTAAATTGTTTGCACACTGAAACCACCCACTGCCTCGCACATCCAGACATAAAGCCAGAAGTTGGTGCATTCCCTGCAAGCAGAACCTATCTCAGAATCAGAAAGCTAAATTAAAAATCTGGCTTGAAAATGGAATATATTTGGAAGCTTTGTTCTCTTAAATCCTAACCTTCTGTTGACTGACGTTAGATGATCCAGAAGCAGATGCTGCAGCAGCTATTTGTTGATCTAGTTGCTATGGTGATACGTTCGTGTACAGCAGGAAGCTCACTGTACATTGGCTAATTTGATAGGAAGCAAGGCTTGAGGTAGGTATTGCTGACTATACTGATAATTGGTCATACCTTTAACATCCTGCCTCCACATGCCTTATGGATGCACAGCTACAGAAAGAAATCAAGTGTGATACTATCCGGAATGGAGTTTAGGTTAGGTTGCCCTGTTAAATAAACGGAGGCCAATGTTCGGCATGTCAGTGAAGATTACCTCAGTGTTTGCTGAATGGAGCAGATTGGAAGACCATCCGGAGTGGTGACAGTTGCATCTTCCTTCACCCTTTGCCACTGTGGTAACACCAGTTGAATGAGAGAAATAAAAGGATGCGAGCAACAGTAAGTGAGAATGAAAAGGCTTTTGAAATGGTTTCCTAGATTAAGCATGTCAGTAATTTCATCTTGATTAGAACCGTTGGCTGGTGTCCACACGGGAAAATAGGAAAAAATGTATGCCCCAATGACACATAATTTTAACTGTGACTTTACTGGTGTGTATTTGTATTGGTGGCTTTTTGTTTTGATAGAGCTTGGCGTGGGAAGAAACAAATCTGGCTGCATTTCATCTTATCATAGAAAAGGCTGTGAAAGATGCAGTATGTGGTATGTGCATTCTATGTACTAGGAACTTGGCTGTATAGCCTGTTTAAGTAGGATTAGTGCAGTATCTTTAAAATCTTTGCAGTTGGAAGAGCAAGCACATTAGTTATAGTTTGGTTCTCATTTATAGCTTACCTTAAAATGAATTGACATTTGCACTTGCTGTCTAAAACGTTTCTAATTAACACTCATACTAATACATTTGTAGCATTTTAGACAAAGCAGTCTTTTTTTTTTTTTTTTTACATTGCTGCAATTTTATTACTCCATTTAAAGATGCTGTTACTGTCACACACAGTCGGAGTCTTTTTTTTTTTGGTCCTTTTTTTTGCCAGTTGCTCAGCAGCAGTATTAATAAAACAATGCATAAGCTTTGGGATTAAAAAAAATAAAATATCCCTTATTTACATTTTACAGTAAAATACCTAGCAGACAAACATTATTTCTACTTATGCAGATATTGATTGTGATTGATCTTTTAAACTGGTTTCAGAGCTCTTGAAAAATATGCTTGATAGAGCCACATTGCCATTTGCAGTTATACCTAGTCTGTCTGTTAAGAAACAGACCTCTTTGCTGAAAATCAGCTGCAATTTGTTCCCATTAGTAATAATTAGCTCTATTGTAAAGAAACTGCATCTCTTACCTTACTGTAGCTTCCTTTCTAACTGTTTGAGCACCTCATTTATATTGCATCTTAGTGACAGCAGAATAGCCTTTGCAGCATTGTCTGACTCCATGCAAATATGCGTTTAATGCAATACAATAGTTTGCTTTCTTGTTTTCTCCCTTTATGCATGGTTCTGCTAGGTTTTATTGTTGTGTACCTGTTCTACCACATTTACCATTAATTTAATCATGGCTCCACAATTTGAAATTACAGTTTATTCTGGAATCACATTGTTTTCTAATCATGGTGATCTCATCTTTTCCATTATAGATTTTCATGTGGCTTATAATTTGACTGTAAAAAAATCATTCTACTTGCAGGTGGAGGGGGCATGGGGTGTCTCCCAGAAATCAAAATAAGAAACGTTGAATTTAGCTAGTTTTGGGGGCAAAAATTTATATATGGTCTCTCCAATGCATTTCATCTGCTGTGTTACTCTCAGCTGAAAGAAATACATTACTTCGCCAAAACTAAATGCAATTCTGGATTTCCGGTGGTCACATTTGTACAGTATGCCAACTTGCAGGAAAGACCGGAATGACACTGTTTATGCACGTGTGATCTTGTGTCGTGTGCACAGGATATTAAGAAGTATCTTAATATGCTGTGCACACGACATAAGATCACACGTGCATAAATAAATACCACTTAATATCTAGACCACAAGTGTATAAATCGTGTCATTCCGGTCTTCCCTGCAAGCTGGCATACTGTACAAATGTGAGCACAGGAAATCCAGAATTGCATTTAGTCTTGGAGAAGTAAGTTATTTCTTTCAGTTGAGAGTGACTTGTCATGTTTGTCAGAAACTACACATCTCCCAAGGCAGGCGAGAGGGGAGGGCTGACAAATTCTTGATAACAAAAGATTTTGAAAAATGTTTCTTGCAGGACTGTTAGATGAGGATTTAGTGGTCTCCAAGTTGTAAAAACACACATAATTGTTTTCTTTTGCAGTTTTATAACTTAAAATACACACCAATAGTCCCATTAATTTCAAAGGACCATCACATTTTAAGCAAAGATGTTGGCTAGTGGAAGTCGAAAATGTAGATTACATCTCTTTTTTTCAGTTTAAAAGATCAGGATATCTTTTTTAAAGAAACAAAAAAAACTTGCCACACTCTATACACAGACTGATTTATTAAAGCATTTTGCTCCAAATACTTCAAAGTTCTTAATATCTAGGCTATTATACCACATAATTATTTTGTATCTGAAAGTCTTGTATGTTAGAATAACCCACTGAATATTGAACTTGAATGATATAAAATTTGGTTAGATTCTAATTGGATTCCTAATGGAAACCAAGTTGGTTCTGACCTTCTGTTGGCGCCCTTCTGCATTTATCACATCTCAACTTTCCCCTTTTCAACCCCATGCAAACCCCATACAAAATAAGCATATTAAATAATAAAACAATCATTCAAACCAATAATAATAATAATAATTATTTTTTTATAGCACCCCCCTGTCATGGCACTTGGAGCGCTTTACATATAACTAGCACAACTTTTTAATCCTCACAACACCCCTGTGAGATAGGTTAGGCAGAGAGAATGTGACTTGCCCAAGGTCATCCAGTGAGTTTCTGGCTAAGGTGAGACTATAACCAGGGGGCCTCCCGATCTAAGTACTGCGCACTTAGCCATTACACCACTCTGGCTCTCTATTTTCTCTAAGTATTTTTTTAAACTTATGAATTGCGAAGAACTCTATTCATGTTTGTTTAAGTACAGGGGAGGGTAACGTGGTTAACGTGGTAAAGAGGTGGTTACCTCTCAAAGTGCTTGTAAGACCTGTGAGTAAGATAGGTGAAGGTTACTCTTCTAGTCTTATTGGTTTTTGTACACTTAAAATAAGAACTTTAATATGTGTGCACATATGATAGTTGGGATATATTCAAATGCACACTAGCTTTTGTTGCAATACTTTCTGATTTAGTTCTCAAACTGTTAGCAGCTAGCCACCGCACATGGTAGTCAAATAGGCAATTCTCAACTCTCTTTACAGAAGTAAGGGTGACTGGGAAGTATGTATTCTGCTTGCCTGCTTTTTTCTGTCAATGAACTTTTAAGATCTTGCTTCCCCCTTTCCTAAAAAGGAGACTGCTTCTCCCATTGCTTAGTTTTCTTGCATTCAGTAGGTAGCATCAGTTTTTCGGACTGGCTGGACTTTAGGTTTTGACCCTTTGGGGAATGAGCCAGAGGCCTTTTTCTACACAAGATACTCTGAGAGTGAGAAAAGTTGTGTGTGTTCTCTGGCATGATGAAGCACCCTTTCCTAAGTAGTAGGGATGGGAATTTCGGTTTCGGATAAAACCGAAAGTACCCGAAAATAGCCATTTCGGATTAATCCGAAAATTTGGTTCTTTTTCGATTTCGGCACTATCAAATCTTTTGCATTGATTTTTGTACCGGATTTTTAACATTGCGGTTTATCCCCCATTGAAAAAACGTATTGTTAAAAATCCGGTACAAAAATCAATGCAAAAGATCTGATGGTAACAAAACTGAAAAAGAATCGAAATACATGAGAACTGAAATTGACCGAAACAAAAATTTTGCCCAGAGTCCCATCCCTACTAAGTAGCTAATGCTGATGAAGGATACTGGAGAAAGAGTGGGGATGGAGCAGAGTTACTCAAAGAAAATGTTCTGTTCCACTATGATGATTTCTCCAGCTTTACACTGGTGGGGGTGAAACCAATGCTTTTTTAAAAAATGACACCCCCACCCCCCAAAAAAGGAGACTGAATTGCTAAATACAGATCTTCAGGTTTTCTTCTTTATAGGACTGGTGAAAAAGTACTAATGAGATGGTGAGTTAGGGTCTTTCTCCTCTCTGTGATGATTAGGTTTTTTTTAATATAGGGTATATTATAGTAAAGGTTGTACATTTTGGCTTCCCAGAATATTCTATAAGGAAGCAGCTCTTGCTTTCAATTATCAGAAGTTTCCTATAAGAAGTAAACTTGCAATTGTATTATGTCCTACTTTTTTCTTAAGTATCAAGGAGGTTAAAAGTGCCTGCTAAAAGAATTGCTTACTATATCTTCTGATTGAGCTGGGTGCAGATGCATCATGAAACGTAAGGTCATGGTCATGTTGTTTTCACAGTTGCTCAGTAGAAATCTTTTAGTGCGACTTTGTTGTGAATTCTTTGACTTTTGAAAAGTTCTAGGAAAATCAGGAACAAATATGTCTTTCTGTGTTCACAAAGACAATTTGCACATTTGGTCTCATGAACAAATATCCCAGTTGATCTTCATGACCATTATGCAATTTGCTTCTTTAGCAGATGCTTCTTTGGTACATCACTTAATTTGCTTACGTCACCTCAGTGCTTCACTTGTGTTAAATTATTTGGTGCTTTCCTGACTTTCTGCTGCATTATGTCAAAGAGATGTACCATTCACATTTTAACATTCCCACCTCCACTAACCAGTAACATGGAGTACTGAAAATCCAGAAAGAATGAGATGCAAAAGTGACCAGAAAATTACCATGAATTAGATGAGAAACTGAAATAATGACTGGAAACTGTAAACCAAAATGGAAATGATTTTCAGATTTGCTTTGCTAAAATGGATGCAAATACCCTGAATTCAGTGCTTGCACCGAATATTTGAACTTCTAGACTTCTCTGCAGGCTTCAGTTAGCTTCTGGTCTCCAGAAGGTATTGCAGGGACAGCCCACTGGCTATTCAGGTTCCTTCCTTTCTGAACCTTATCAAGGTAAATCTCTCCTGATGGATGGAGACTGTTCGTTTAGACACTGCTGCTCACTGGTATAAGCAAAATCAACCATGCAGAAGATCTTAGCTTGTAGTTCTCCCCACTGCCCTCCCCCAAAAGTCTAATGATGATCTAGTCTAATCCCCTTAATGATAAATTAAGGGAAGTTTAATTTCACATCTCGTAAATTTGTCCATATTGGAAGCTAATTTAATACTCAACAACTGTTGGTGAAACAGCGCAAGTTAGTAAAATACATCTTTACTTTTTTATAATCTTCCTGGTTGGTTGGTTGATTGGTTACTACATATGTGATTTGACTGGCAAAGTGTCACTTCCAATATTCTGTTCACATGATGCACAGGACTGAGGGAATCCTGCTAATAAACTAGGAAGGGAACTATGTTAATCTCTGCAACAGAGTTGAGCTGACACTGAAAAAGCCATCCTGAGAAATTGTAAAGAGAAACGGACTTAGATGCCTGGTAGTATAAGCTATAATGCTACCAGTACTTTTACCCCAGAATTATAGTCAAGGTAACTAGAAATTGGACAGAAAATAATTAACACAACATAAAGGACTTGTTGAATTATACCCAAAATGGTGGCCAGAGCCCTGTCTCAGAAGGTCCAAACACACCATATGTAGGCACTTATATCATTGGTATAACATGTGATTTACTGTGATGAATCGTGATGGTAACAGAGTTGGTGTATTTGATTTTATAATTTTGAAAAATGACTGTTTATATATGAAACTCTATGGGTTATTGCTTAACATCCTAAAGGTAGTGGTGGACCCTGGTCAGAAAGTCCTGATGTGGAAATAAGAAAGGCTTAGGGTCAATCCTCCATTGAAGTAAATGGCTCAGCACCCTTGACTTGAACGTGCAAGGAAAAGATATACTAAGGGGAACCAGCAGTGGAGCACCCAGGTAATGAAGAAGTCTTCAGGTGCTTTTTAATGGAGAGGAGGAAGGAACTGAGAGGAATATCTTCAGGGAGAAGGTTCCATACTGAGGGGCCCACATTTACAGATGGCTTTTAAAATATTTGTGATTACTCGATGTGTAGTCATAGCGGTCTTCATAAACTTTTAATATTGAATTCTTAGGAAGTTACATTTTGGTACAGCTATCTGTATGTGGACGTTTCACTTGTAAACATCAGATCTAATTGTGCATAAGATGAGAGATGAAGATTCAGTTCCCTCAACTCCCAGATTAAAAATAGTATGTGTGTATTCTTTAAGCTATCCGTTTGGACAGCTGCATGAACTTGAATAATGATTTTAATAAAACTTTGATGAGCTGTTTTAACACCTAGTGTGATTCAGTCCTGTTTAGAAATTAGCCTGGGTTACAGATTTTATATCTGCAATGATAACAAATGCGCCAGAAGGTAAACATGGTATGAAAAAGTATTTTAAATGGTCATTCAGTACCATTTGTGTCAGGGCGTACCGCCGGCTCCAACGATCCCTGGTGGGGCGCCCTCCAAGCCGCAGGCGGAGGGGAGGAGCGGCAGCCCTGTTACTAGGTGCTGGAACGCCAGAGAAACCTGAAGCATGCTGGTGTTTGGTGTGCACGGGCGGAGCCCCGGTACCAGGAGGAACATTCCAGGGTGGGACCCTTAGGCCTAGCTACAAATACTGCCGGCGGGCCTGCAAGGTCCCGCCAGTGATCTTGGGAGAGACTGGTCTCTTTGTGTGATTCAGACTTCTAGGATTCTGAAAGCTAAGTTTAATATGTGCATGACCGAGGGAGTGTGAGTGACTGGGTGATTGATTGGTAAACTAGGGGAGTGTGAGTGACTGGGTGATTGATTGGTAAACTAGGGGAGTGTGAGTGACTGAGCGGTGGGGGATGCATAAGGGCGTATTTTGAAGGGACAGATTGACCCTGTACTAACACCCCTCCCCTCCAGCACCAAATAGGGATTCCCTGTGTGACTCATGCGTGATCCTTGTATACTTTCCCGGGCCTCCTGTCTTTCCCCCACTGGTGGCTGTTGGCATGATTGAGTGTTCCTTTTCCCCTGTGTGTGTGTGTGTGTGTGTGTGTGTGTGTGTGTGTGTGTATCAGAGCGAGTGTATACCTTGGGGCAGATTATGTGCCCTGGTTGGGGCAGGGTACCCCCTCTCTTCCTCTCCTATGATGATCTGGGTTGCCTCCTTTATAGGAGGAAAGCCCTTATAAGATCCCGAGGGACCATTACCCACCCAGGGCACCTCCGCAAAAGGAAGAGGGGTGGTGCTCCCTCTGACCTGAGACCCTCGCTCCCTTGCGAGTTTGTCTTCCCCACCCTCATGACAGTTTGTTGGACAGCTCCCCCCCAGTACCTTTTTAATTTCTCTATTTTTACAACCGTTTTAAACTAGACTTTGAAGTCTTCAAATTAGGTTTCAAAAAAATTCCCAATTCCATTCATTTATTGCCAAAAAATGATACAAATATCTCAAGTATTTCAGTAAGGTTTTAATAACTGTGTATTACATACTGGATTTAGATATATTCAAATAACACCTCCCCTTTAAAAAAAAAAAAAAAATCCGTTAAAAAATTCAAGTGAATGAGGTGCTGGTGAAATGAAGAAAATGTACATCATTAGATGGTATACAATTAACAGCAAGGCATGCCTTTTCCCTGTAATGGCATGCCAATATGCCTCATTTCCAACCTGGAAGGACCACTTGTGAGGATAGCTAGGTAGTTAAGTCCCTATGTGGAGTAGTGACTTAGTGGTTAAAGCACTCTACTACATCACTGAAGGCTGTGAACTCATGTCCTGCTTGGTCTCTTGTTGGATGCTGGCCTTCAGTCTACCTAGCTACAAACAAGTACCTGATCCATTGAGTTGGGGAAACCAAAGACAGATGGATGTGGTGCTGTCTACATTACTCCCTTGTGCGCTTTAGGCCACAGAAACTGGTGTGTCTTAACCACACCAGTCTGATGGGCTGCATGACTCAGGATAGACTTAGTCAAGTCAAAATCCCTGTGTTGATTTGTCTGGGGCTTTCTGGAAAAACTCCAATTAATACCCAGGCCCTAAACAGAGTATACTCCATCAGTTCATGGGTGTCAAGGGGCCCACCAGTCCATCACCACAAGAGGCAATTTCAGGCTCCATTGTGGACATTTTGGTTAGTACAGGGTCAATCTGTCCCTTCAAAATACGCCCTTATGCATCCCCCACCGCTCAGTCACTCGCACTAGAAGGCCCCAAGCAACATTTTCTTGGGCCTAGGGAAAACCCAGGACATGGATCCCCATCCCATATAGACACGCTAATCAATTAGCAGCTCCCTTGGAATTATATCTCATCCCTTCTAGACAGCATGAAGGACAAGCTGTTTGGAATGTTGATCCTCTTCTACCACAGCTTTTGATTGTTTTAGGTAAGTAAGTAAATTGGGCCTAGTACTAAGTGTGGTATGAACTATTGTTCTGAGACTTGCCTTAAAAATCTCATGGACCATGCAACAACTGCCAGAGTGGGTCCACTTCTAGTCCACGCATGAACTAACGATAAACTATTTATGTACTGTCAAAATGCTACATATCTATCTAGTTAAGCAATTCCTTGAGATAGCTTGACCCCAAATGAGGATACTTTAAGATCCATATTATTATTTTCATTGAGAATTCTAATACTTTGATTTACTTAAGATTTAGGCTTTGGCTAAAGCAATACTGGTGAGAGAAGCATGTCTGATAGGGTTTTAAGCTTTTTGCAATAGGGACACTTTTTTCCCCCTCTCTGCCCTGGGACAGAGTCAAAGTACTCGTGTCTGTGTTTAACAGAAGAGGGGCTGGATCGACATTTGTTTGCTGTGCAAGGATCAGAATAATTTCGGAAGGTGACACAAAGCATGCCTTCCATTCTGAGCACTTCCTATTTCCATTTGAAAATTTCAGACACAAGGCTGCAGTAGTGAAAGTAGGGAACAACCAAAGTGCATATTACTCATTGAGTTAGCTGCTGGGACTGAGAAAGTGGGAGGAGAGGGAGAGTTAGAATTGTAAGACTGAAAGATGCCTCATGGATTATCGAGTCCACCTCCCTCCGCACCAAGGCAGGATTAAACCATCCCAAACAAATATTTATCCAGCTTCCCCTTAAAAACATCCAATGAAAGACTTGACAGCTGGAACTTCTTCCATTGCCTGACTGTTCTTCCTAATGCTTGACTTAAATTGGCTTTTTAGCAATTTAAGCCTATTGCCTCTAGTAGAAAAAATGTTTTCCAAATTGTACTGATTACCTAAGGTAGTAGATTCAGGTATTTATGGTTGTATAAATAAAAAGTCAATAGGCAAATCTAATATTAGGTAATTTAATATTTAACTTTTGAATGCCTGTATATATTTTGTTTTGGCATTGTTGTTTCCATGGACGTTGTATAAGATATTCCCTCCCCACACCGTAGTCACCTTTTCTCTAAACTGAAGAGCCCTAACTTATTGAGCCTCTCTTTTTGTATGAAGAAGTAAAGAATGATGGGAAGAATTCATTTAGCTTTCGTGTAATGGATGTGTCTTCCTGGAGTGCCCCTTTTCCACCTTGATGGTCTAATTCCTCCTCTTTATTTGCTAAACAACAGACATGCAAAATTTCATTGCTTAACAAAATTTCCAAATGCAGAAAGTTAATTTCTGTTAAATGTAGCCAAGGCAATATTAGCATGACGCTTAAGGGTTCCGGTTAAGGCTCTTTTTTGCTTATTTCATTAAACAGACCATATTACTGCAGAACTATTACCAAACTACTAAATATTTTGGCTGCTTTCATTAGTTATGTGTTTAATTTCCCCAATTTCCTGAAAAAACAAAAACACCCCACCCGGTATTTATCAGTACCCTGCCCCAAACTGGTTTTTCCTCAGGGAATTGCCAACCCTGCACCGGAGTGTAACTCAATAAAAAACAAATGTCAAGTATCGCATATAGGTGGAAAAAATATGCAGAGATACAAAATAAGTGATAAGTAACTGGATATTAGAACTGCTGAGAAGGACCTGGGGACCACAAACTGAATTTGAGTCAGCAATGTGATGCTGTTGCAAAGAAATGTCATTTTAATTTGTATCCATATAAACCTTGTATCCCTCGCGGACATGAGAGGTAACTACACTTCCAGCTGGTGTACTGGGCCACAAACTGGAGAGGGTCCAGAGAAGAGCAGCAAAGTTGATGAATGGAATGATGTAGAAGTCCTAAGTAAAGGTTGAAGGAGCTGGATGTTTATACGTCCTAATAAAATGAGGACTAAATGTGGAGGGCCATGACAGCAGTTTTCAAATATTAAAAAGGCTGTCATAAAGAGATGGAGAATAACTTTATTCAGATTTATTTCCCACTGTTTCCCTAAATCTCAGGGCTTCGCTAAATCCTAACTGTGATCCATTACAATCTGCTGTGTATTAAAGAAACAATTCTAATGATAAAAAGTAGTAATGCCGTGAACTAGGACTAACTTATTTTTTCCCTTGGTGCTAAAAACTGCTATGCCAACCCTGCAATGTTTTCTTCAGCCCAGTTCTCCAATTCATTTAGCAAGATTATTTTAAATTCAAATGCAGGGGCGGACCCAGAAGTGATGTGAATCAGGGGGCTGAAGTCCAAAGTTAGTATAGCTCTGCCCAGGTGAGCAGGCCCCGCCTCCAGCCCCACCTCTAGCCCCACTCCCTACAAAGTGAGCAACAGTGTTAGACCAGTTTATCCCCCACCCCAAAGCCATGGGAAACCCCCCAAGCCACAGCTCCAACAGGGGAGGGGGAACTCAGGTTCAGTGGAGCAGTGGATATGATAGCTGGGCTCCAGTTGCCACCTGGAAGTGGGCATCAAACACAGATGGTTAAATAACCCCTTGCCCTAGTCTCACTACAGGAAAATACACAGTTTAGGGGCAAATCCCCATTGTACCCCATGCCAAAGAGGGAAATAAATCTATTTTGCCCCCTTAAGCCCAAAGCAGATATGGGACATATCCTCACTGTGCAAAAGAGAGCAATAAAAGTGAGGGGGGAAATGCCCCCTTACAAGCCAATCAGGTAAGAAGCAAATCCCCACTGCACTCCATACCCAAAGAGAAAAATAAAAGAGAGATGGGCAGATCATGCCCCCTTGTAGGGGTGTGCATGTCATTTTTGTTATTACAATAACAATAACAAACATTGTTGTTTTCATTATCGTTATTGCAATATCAAAAATGACAAATAATAATAATTTTTAAAAATGGCATTTTGTTTTTTAAATAAAGGGAAAAACCTGAAAAACATATTCCTGGCTGTAACTTTTGTGTTTCTTATTCAATTCTGATTAAACATGGGAAGGGTTTACCCCCAATGGAGGGCACTAGGTGTACCAATTTGTGAAATGATTAGGTAAAGGAATCCGATTTTAGAAGCAATTGAATGTTGTGATTTTCAGAAAAGCTCCATACACATTAATGGCTACAACTTCTTTATCTTGCATCCAATTTGCATTACACATGTGAATATTATGTCCCTCCATAAGCCTAACACTCCTGCCAATTTTCAGAACTATTGGATAAAGGGTCCTGATGGTATAAGACATTAACTTGAAAATACATTTCCAGCTGTATCATTTGTATATTCCATCCTGTTTAAAAGATATTTAGCAGGAATGTATCACATACCTTCACTGTCATCTGTGCCAAACTACTTTGATAAAGGGAGCCAATTTTATAAGCAATTGATGTTGTCCCTGTGAAGACCATTATTCTGATAAATAGCAGCACATGCAGTGCCAGTCAGAGGCAGGCACCCTGCATTGCAGGGGGAGAGAGATTGTAGGAGGGAGAATGTGGAGCAAACCAAAAGACTGACAGACACATTCACTGGCCAATTACTGCATGCTTCCAGCTTTACAGGACCAATTGGTAGTGACTTCGAGGCAGGCTTAGGAGGTGGCCCTGAGGTGGGCATAAGGGCATAAAGGACATAACTGAGATTTTGGGAATAGCATCCCAGCAATCAGAGGGCATAGTTTACACATCCAGGCTGGCCAATTATCATCCCAATCACATCCTGCAGCACTGTGACAGAGGACATATGAGAATCTCTATTGGCTCTTTCCTAAACAGATGCCTCTGACTTTCCAGTAACAAGTGGGGGAGAGATGTTGGCATGGTCACAGCACAGAATGAGGATATTTGGTTGACCTTTCTGCTGGCTAATTGGCATCACCAACTGATCTTATACCACAGTGACGTAAGAATCCCTAGCATAGGCTCCTTCTCTGCATATGCTGTGCAGGCATATAAAATTGGGACCCTTTATCACAGCTTTCTGATATGTGGCAGAGATGATAATGAAAGTGTTATATACAGCCCAGCCAAATTTCATGTACACTGGTTGGACTACAAAGATGTTAGTCAGATATACATTTATATGTTAATTGCTTATACCACCAGGACCCTTTCTCCAATACTTCTGAATGTCGGCAAAGATAGTAAATATGGGAAGGGGTGTAAACCTGCCAAGTGTCATCTACGTTAGATATGAGGCAAAGAAGTTACAGCTGAGAATGTACATTAATGTATATGAAGAATTTTGCAAAATGAAATAATTCAATTGCTTCTAAAATTGGATTCCTTTACTCAATCCTTGTGAAATGTGGTACACCTAATGCCTTCCAGTGGAGGTATATGCAGCTCACGTTTCAGCCATATATAGTGAAAAACAACAAAGTTACAGCCGAAAATGTGTTTTCCATTGAAACCAATGAAAATGAAAGCCAAAACAATTCAATTCAACGATTCAATTGCTTCTAAAATTGGATTCCTTTACTCAATCGTTGTGAAATTTGGTACACTTAATGCCTTCCATTGGCGGTATATGCAGCCCAATGTTTAGCCACATATAATGAAAAACAACAAAGTTACAGCCAGAAACGTGTTTTCCATTGAAACCAATGAAAATGAAACCCAAAACAAAATGAGCCCCCCCCCTGTGAATCCGCCCATGAAATGTTGTCCTCCAAAGTATTTGAAACCTCTCCCAGTTTTGTGTTACCTGCAGAATTGCTTACGTATACCCTCCATTCCTTTGACCAAGTCATTAATGAGAATGTTGACCAGTGCTATCCCCAAGAAAGATGCTCACAGAATGCTGCTTGATACCACCGTTAGCTATTGCTCCATGGATGTGGCTTTTTAACTAGTTGTTAAAACTACCACTTTTGTTAGTTCTCTTTCTAGCCCACATTTCACTGGCTTATTTATAAGAATGTCATGTGGAATTTGGGTCAAAAGCATTACTGAAGTCGAGAGAGATTATGTCTCCTGCATTTCTATTGTCCACTAAATCAGTTACCCTGTCAAAGGAAACAAAGTTTGTTTGGCATGATTTGTTCTTACAAATTCATGCTAGCTGCTAGTAGTCACCATATTATTCTCTCAGTGCTTACAAATTTGTTTTACAATTTGTACAAATATTTTTCTATTCTAATTATTTAAATTGCTCTACCTGGATATTGAAGTAAGACTAATGAGTCTATAGTTCCCGAGATTCCCTTTCCCCCTTCCCTTTTATATATGTGCTCTTCGGTGTTTGGGGACCTTTCCGGAATTCCAAGAGTTCTCAAACATTGCAATCGCTCTGAAATTTCTTCAGCTAGCCAGCACCCTTAAGGTGTATTTCATTAGGCCAGTCTAATCTAAATTCATTTAAAGTTAACCAAGTGTTTCTTGACTAGCTCTTCTCCTATACCAACCTTCATCTCCCCTCTTTGTCTAAATTGAAGTTTCTGGGCCGATGTGTTGCTTCCATGAAGACACCACACTGTGAGACCTAACTTTTAAGCTCAGTTACTTCCAGGATCTAGTCAGTCCAACATATACTATAACAAGTCAGCAAAGAAACTGAAAAACAAAACATTCCCACATTTCCCAAATGGGGATCACTGGTCCTATACTAAGGCCTTTTTGTTCTGCCTCACCAGAGCAGTGAGTTCCACTCTTCCTTGGCTAGCACTTGACCTGGGCCACCCAGACTTGAAGAGCTAGCTACACCCCTCGGTAGCTCAGCCGTGGAGGCGCCTCAGAATTAACCCCCAGCAAAACTCTGATTTTTACATTGTCCAGTGGGATTCCCTGCTTTAGTATTGCATATTGTGTTGTCACCGTTTACATTTTTTTGTAATGAATACTGAGCACACATTGAGCAATTTGACCTTGTTTGTTTGTTCCATCAAGAGCCCTGTTGAGTAACAGATCAGATCCACAGTTTCTTTTGTTTTCCTTTTGCATCTAACATACCCAGAGAACTCCTTGTTGGTTCTGACATCTTTGCTAGTTGTAGATCATTTTGGGTCTTTGCATTTCTGATTTTTTCCTTCTTCTTCTACATTTTTGCATTATTTCTTTATACACTTTAGTGACACGCCCTTCCCTCCATTTGCTGTACATTTCCCTTCTGAAGTTCAGGTCGTTGCAAAGCACCTTGTCTGGCCACAGTGGTCAGTTACAATTCTTCCTGCCTTTTCTTTGCACTGGGATATTACTCTCAAAGTTCTCCCCTTGGCTGCAGGTTGTGTTGACAAAAAGGATGGTGTAGGGGCACTGTATTGTCTGTAATAGTGAACTATAAGGACGATGGCACTATGAATTTTGGATTAAACTGTAATTTCCCTTTTTTTGGAACAACTTCGGACAGTTACAGATTAATCCGTAATGCCCATTCCTAGTCTTTATTACTGTGTCATAACTGTGTAACATTTAATTACTCTGATTTGAGTATTTTAAGTCTGAGGGCCTTTTTATAGGTTTCAAAGTCCCTTCCAGGTTAGATAAGAAGGATTTTACACAGCAGACAAGTTCCCTTCAGAGGATGCCTGATTGAAATTAAAGCACACCTTACCTTTCTCATTCTGATTACGAATTGATTATCTTGTAGGTGTACTTGCACTTCGGTTGTCGTGTAGGCTTATTGAGAAAGTGGGCCTGGGCCAGCTTCCAGTTGAAATTAAATAGAAATCCTGTTTCTTCAACAAAAAGAACAGTTCATTCTTACACTTGGGTTGTTTTTAGACAAGCGCATCCCCACCCATCACCCCACCCATCATGCATGTTGCAGGGGCTGCATGGGTGCCCCATACAGCCCTGCAACATATATGATGGGTGGGGGGATGGGTGGGGAGGTGCTTGTCTAAAAACACCCATAGTTTTGGCTCCTGGACTGTTCAGCAAGTTGGTGCAGCAAAGCTGGATTTCTTAGAAACGGTGTTGGGGAAAATACCTGAAAAGAAGTTCCTAGATTTGTGCAGCATGCTGCATGCAATAAGATCCCGATGTTGTTTAAAGTTCTGGACACACACATTTGAAGAGAATTTCAAATTTTGGGTATCAAAAAGCAATCAACATAAATTTGCCCCTTGGTTGCATCGTTCTCAAATGTCCATTTAATGGCATCTTTGACAAGAGAGACCATTTAGTCTTTTAAACCAGTGCTAGGATCACAAGTTTATTGGTTCTGCTTGTGTTTATGCAACACTTTCACAGAGTTTTAGTAACTCAGAATTATGTTAGGTCTTTGGTCTGACGTTTTCTACTTAGTTTACTCATTTAGGAAGTTTGCATTTAGAGTTATTTTGAAAGCTGTTCTAAGTTATTTTATTTTTCTTCTCTTGGAATTTTCTGTCTTCGGTTTGGTTTTATTCAATTGAAATCAGGATTTGACTTCAATGTTAGGATCCAAATTACCGCTTTCCATTATTTTATCAATTCTTTAAATTACTTGCACATAATTATATTCTACATTCAGTCTACATGGACGTACGCCTATTCGCGCTGATATACCTTGCATTGTGTTGCTAAAACATGGGCTGCTGTGTTATCTGTAGTTTATATTGTCTTTTGGTTCAGTAATTTGTAGCGGTTTCAACGCTTTAGTGGAATCTTTTGAACTTGCCATTTTACCACAGGAACAGCAAAATATTAAAGCTCTTTCTGTAGACTGGTAGTTTAAATTCAGCTGTGTACATTAGGTCAAACTCTAAAGACATAAAAAGGATAATTCCATGGGATTTATCTGAGAACAAAACTTGGCATTCCATCTCAAAACTAAAATTCTACCCCACCCCCCCAAAAAAACCCATCAAGAATACAAGGGGCAAAATTCTGTTTCTGTTGAAATCAGTAAGTCTTGTTGCTGGTTTCTCTAGAGGCTAGGTTTGTTAGGGCTGAAAGTCTGTTCTTGAGTTTTTGTTTTTTTCAGTCTAATCGGGAATGCCGGTTCATTCTGGGAACAACAGAGAACAAACAGAACCAGCAGTGTCTAAACTTTAAGTTTCAACAATAAATAAAATAAATAAATCGCTATGCATGTACAAAATGGCCACTGGGCCTTTCTGCTCATGTGCGGTGATTTTTGTTTATTTTATTTTATACCGCGAAATAATGAGAATTCATACCAGGACTTGAGACCTTGTTGAGATCTCAGTCCTGGTTCGTTTACTCTTGGTATTTCTCGTGAGAAGCTAAAATGTCATGTTTTCCTAAGGCATTGTTCCATTAGGGAAATTTGTGGGGTTTATGTCACAACGCCCCTGTGAGAGAGGGAAGGAGAATATAGAAATGGGGGTGTGCAAGACTGCAGGTTTTGATCTGTTTGTTTTTTTATATTCTAATTTAATTTAAAAGCATTTTGTAGATGTGGGTTTTGTGCATTCTATATTGTTTTTACATTCTGCAAGCTGCCCTGAATCCTTTCCGGAAAAGGCTGGAATAGAAAAAAAATTGTTGCTATTTTAGATTGATAGACTTCATTAAAGAAAACATTTACTCTGCTCAACAGTCAGAAGTTTTAAAAAAACAAGTAACACTTCTCTCCAACAATAAACGGAACTGCACAGTGTATGAAAAGTCTAAATGTGTGCCTAAAAGTGGGTCCCTGAACTTAAGCTTCTAACCAAGGACGTGTTCTGATGAGCGTTTAATTCAGTGTATTTGGACTTTACTTCTGTTTATTCCTGAAGCATTCACATGAGTAGAGTACTAAACCAAAGTTATTCAGGAGTAGGAAGAAAAAGTATTCCTGAAAAATCAGGAGTACATGCTCCGTTTCCGTTTGTATCTTGAAGCAACTGCTTGTGTGAACACTTACCAGTGTGATGGTAATGACCGCCGTTTAGTAATCATTGTGTCTTGGTTAGGCAGGAAATTGATGTAGTGCTACTCTGTTAACGCTGTTTGTCTGAACACTATTGAAGTGGAGTAGTTACTTCGATTTAATTAAGTAGTTATTTCAGTTTACATCTGTTCCTTGGAACATGGCCGAAGTCGCTAGATATTACGTTTTTTTGGAACCAGTATATCTCATTAAATTGAGTGTTAAATCTTGATGAAAACTGTGATATTTTGTTTAGGGTAGTGGTTACCTCGAAGTGGGAATATTATTTTATGTTTCTCCCCCCACCATCTTCCCCCCCCCCCCCCCCCCTCTTATGGTATGTTTATAAGCTCTGAGAAGGAAATCGGTGGGTTTTCTTGGAATTTAAATATCTAAAAATATTACTTTTTATATAATATAGTATGTGTGTGTATCCTAGAATGGTGAGTGAGAAGGGACCTGGTGGGTTATCTAGTCCAACCCTCTGCTTGGATGCATGATAACGGCAACAGCGCCCAGCAGATGACTGACCAATCCTTTTCTTTTTTTTCTTCTTTTTTTTAAGCCTCATGTGACCGAGAGCCTACAACCGCCCTAGACAAGTTCTATTGCTGAACAGCTCTTGCTGTTAGGATTTTTTTTTCATAATATCTAACTGAAATCTACCTTCCTGTAATTTGAGTCCATTGTTTTAGTCAGGCCCTCTGTCTGTAGTAATGAACAGTCCCTTGCCATCAACTTGGTGGCACCCCTTGAGATGTTTGAAGACTGCTGTATCGTGTCTCCCCCGAGTCGCCTTTTCAATACCTTTCTTCAGTTCGACAATGAAGCATTGACAACCACTCTTTGAGTACAGTTCTTCAACCAGCCCTGAATGCATCTTGCTGAAATGACTCCCAGCCCACCCTTTGCAAGTTGGTCAACGAGATCTCATGTGAAACTTTGCTGAAATCCACTAAAAGGAGGAGACAGTCCACGCTGATTGTGAATAATCACTGCATTGCCATCAGGGTGCTTACCAAATGACTGTTTTGATTGAACCCCCCCTCCATAACATTGCTCGGATTCGCCCCTTTCTCTCTACCTCCTCGGCCAAAACCCTTGTTCGTGCCATGGTTACCTCTCACCTCGATTATTGCAACCTCCTCCTTGCTGGCCTCCCTCGCTCTCACCTGTCCCCCCTTATCGCAATCCAAAACTCTGCTGCCAAGGTCATTCACTCTGCCCGTCGCTTTGACCATGTGCAGCCTCTCCGCTTCTCTCTTCACTGGCTCCCCCTTCCTGAACGTATACTGTTTAAACTCCTGGTTTTCACGTTCAAAACACTCCACAACCAAGCTCCCCCTTACCTCTCGGACCTAATCTCCCTACGCAGTCCTGCACGCGCTCTCCGCTCTTCCTCTGTCCCCTCCCTCACTCTCCCTCGTTTCTCCTGCTCACCTAACCGCCTTCGACCCTTCTCCCTCGCTGCCCCCCATGCCTGGAACTCCCTCCCTACCCACATCCGCCTTGCCCCCTCCCTCCGCTCCTTCAAATCCCTCCTCAAGACCCATTTTTTCTTCGCTGCCTTTCCCAATGCCTGCTAGTCGTTCCCCATATACTTACTGTCTGCCCTCCTCTGCAGACTGCTGCAACCAACCTGACTGTAACCAAGCCAAGCACATGCACCTGAGAGTTCACATCCGCCTGAATGTTTGTTTGTCTTCTCCCCTGTCTCTCCCACTGTCCCCTCTCCCTGTCTCCCCCTCCTTGTCTTTTAGATTGTAAGCCACAGGCAGGGACTGTGTCTATTTCTATGTTCTGTACAGCACCAGATGCATGACTGGCGCTATATAAATGTTTATAATAGTAATAATAATAATAATAATAATAATCTCCAATGGGAGGGAGTTCCACAGCCGCGGCACAGCCATGGAGAACGCCCTCCTCATAGTAGATACCCGGGAAAACCGAGGAACCCCAAGGAGGGCACCCCCAGCTGACCGCAGGTGTCGATCCAGGACCCGGAGGGTGAGGCAGTCCTGCAGATAGGTGGGGCCCAAGCTGTTTAGGGCTTTAAAGGTCAACACCAACACCTTGAATTGGGCCCGGAAACCTATCGGCAGCCAGTACAGAAAGCGAAGCACCGGTGTAATATGCTTGTGTCGGCCCATCCCAGTCAAGAGACGGGCTGCTGCATTCTGCACCAGCTGCAGCTTCTGAACCAGCACCAAGGGTAGCCCCACGTAGAGCGCGTTGCAGTAATCCAGTCTTGAGGTAATAAAAACATGGATGACTGTGGCCAGGTGCGAGTCCGAGACATACAGCCTAAGCCGACACAGAGGTGGGGCTAACGTTTGTCCACTTAGGACAAAGTGGGCTACAGCATGTTAGCATGCCTGTTCCCGCCAAATCAGGTCCACCAAGGCAACTCCTCATGGTGGGGTGGGGTGGGACCCTGGGCGCAGCAAGGGGCAGGGCTGGCCGGCTGAATGTTTGTGTGACTCCCTGCCCGCCACCTGAGCCCTGGCCATGTGAAAGTTTGTTCCACAACCTGGTCCAGACCCATGGTGGCTTCCTGAGCCAGGCCAGGTTGCTGCTGCAATGTAGTTTCATTTGTTTTCACCCAGTTATTTTTTTCACTGGCCCCAAATTAATATCTAGAAAGTCCAAATTTCTTAAGGAGCATATTTTCCTGCTTTCTGGATTTATATTTTTAGTATCTGTTTACATGATATTTAAAGATCTTAGACCTGTTCATCTAGCTTAACTATGAATGGGATAATTACTTCACAGTAGTAAGCAAACATGCAAGAGAATTTCCTGTGTTTATTGACCATAAAACATTAATAAGCCAAAAAAGAGGGGGAAATCCTTTGGTTTCCTATATTAATTACAGTAATGGATATTAGACTATACACAATGTATGCATCAAGGCATATTGAGCCATAGGGAAAGTACTGTTGTACGTATATTAATGCCAAGCCTGAGCAAGATAAAGATTGCCTTGAAATGGAATATTTTTTTATTTTAAAACTTCTAACCCACCCCCTCCTGCCGCATGGCAGCTCGTGGCGGCGTACAACAAATAAAAACACTAAATAATAAAACAATCTTAAAATAAGAACAATTAAAATTCATCAAAATAAACAAAAAGGGCCAGCTCCCCCCCCATTACACCCCCCAAAAAAGACACACACAAACATTCCCCCACCCACTACCTGTCTCCTATCCCTTGTTCCTTTCTACTTTTTAACTCCTGTTATTTTACTACTGAACCTTTTTATTACTCAGGAAGGTTGTCTTTTAATTAAAACACTAACTTACAGGTTGCAGGCTTCTGTTTCTTGATACGGACCAAGATAAATCCTCAGTTTGTTTGAGCTATTTAGAAAGATACAAGTGAAATATGCAGGCTAGTTCTGTAACAAGGATGGGAAAACAACTTCATGTGATTTAATTATACATGTATTGTTTGGTGTTGCACATTTGCTCTTACTCTATACGTATCGATAGTAATGTATTATCTATTAATGCATGTACAAACATAGTTGTGCAGTGAAAGAAGGAAATTGCACAGTATTTTGATTATGCTAATAACAGGTTGCCAAACTATTCTTATTAACATCTAAATTTTAGACCTTCTGTATTAAATTTCCTATAGTGTTTTGTTTGCTGTGTGTAATAATTATCCCATCTAGGCAGTGCTCTTACTTCCCAAATTCCCATTCACTTCCCAAATATTTTACAATAAATATTTGTTTATTCTTCAGGCATGTAGTTATCTTGCGTTCATTTTTGTCAGCCAAGAAGATGGCAAGCAGAGTGTAGTGTAGCGAAAGGGCATATTACGTTAGCCAGAAGAAGTTTAGCATGTTTGGGATACTGGGTTAGCAGACGCATTCATTCCCAAGTAATGCATTTACTCCCTTTTTTATTTAAAAGGTTATACTGGTGCAAGTTAATCCAGGGGAAGCATTTACAATAAGAAGAGAAGATGGACAACTTCAGTGCATTACAGGTAGGGGTCATAATGTTTTACCTTAAAATGCTCTGATTGTATTTTTGCATATGCAAAGATGGTTGCAAGGCATTGCTTAATAGAACAAATATATTGCTTTTGTAGCTGGAGGAAGAAGGCTCGGGCTGAAAGGAAATTATCAAAAAGTAATCCTATAAAACATGGTAGTGCTAATACGAGTGCTTTTATACTTTGTACTGAAACTAATGCGGTTTTCCTGTACTAAGAAATATTACATTTTTCATATAAGAAACCTATTGAGTGTATTGCATATACGTACCATATCAAGAAGTGCCATACGCCACTCTTTGCTTTTGTATGCAAATCAAAGTTAAAACTTACAAAGGTATAAACCAGAGTTTGAAAGTTACTTGCTTGCTCTGGAAAGCTGCTGTTTGACAGTCACTGGTAAAAATCACAAGGATTTTTAATGGTATGGGAGAAAACATAACCCCCAAAATGCCCTTAATTGCCTTTGCAGACACTTCATTTAGCCGATCCCACCGAGATAGAAGAATCTTCTTTCTCTGTGATTAAAATCTATTCCTAAAATAAATGTTAAATAATTACAGCATTTGAAATATCAATTTTCTTTCTTGGTCAGTAATAGATTAAGTTGCAAAGGAGTGTTTGTTTTCCTTCTGTTTTATACAGAAGTTCTTCACATGAATAGTTTGGAAATCCCAACAAGTAGACATAACAGATTTTCCCAATTCAAAAACACTTGGCAAGGAAACATTGGTTGTTATGAGATGGAAACAAAGTAGTTGTCTCTCTAGACTTGGTCATTAAGCATTAGTAATATTGGTCCAGAAAGAGGACAGGTGTGTACATAATAGGAGAAGAGGTAGGGTTGAAACCTTATTCTTGGTTTCTCGTATTTCTCCACGAGAATCACAAGTCTCGTTCTTGCAAATGAGAAGACGAGAATCAGCTGAATTCTTGCTGAAAAAAATTAGAATCTCGAAAATAAGGAATACAGAGTGCTCATGGAGGGAGGACGGGGAGCCACCTTGTTCCCTGCCCAGCTTCCTTACCTTGTCTGGGGCTGGCAGATGTCTCGGTGGGGAAAGCTTTCCGATGACAATTTTTCAGGAATGGGAGGGGGGACAGCAGAAGGAAAGGGGCCGACTCAGCGGATATCTTAGCATTCTATTCACTAGCAGGAGTCAGCAGCCAATAGAATGCTGAAAAGCCCCTCTTCCCTTCAGCTCTCCCCCCCCATCTGAAAACCCTTTCCAGATGGGGGGGGGAGTGGGATTGAGGGGGCAGATCTTGAGCCTTCTATTGGCTAGCCAGAGTGTGAGCACCCAATAGAATGCTGAAAAGCTGGGCTGAGCTCTCCTCTTCCTTTCAGCTCCAGCTTCCCATCTGGAAACAGAGAGGCGTACTGTAGTTTATTTGCACATGTTTACCCATGTGATTACCTTGTCTGGTGCTGCAAACAGATGGGAGGGGGGAGCTGAAGGGAAGAAGTGGGCACAGCACAGCTTTTCGGTATTCTATTGGATGCTCACTGCTAGCCAATGGATTACTAAGAGATCAGGTGAATCTACCCGCTTCCTTTTGCTCTTCCCACCTCCCACCCCCCTTGCCATTCCTGAAAACCACCGAGACAGCATAATATTTTATATTGTCATATTTTAATTACAAGATTAGAGATTGTAGCAGGGGTCCGTCCCCCCCACCACCACCCCGAGCTCCTAGGGTGCACCAGGGAGTGTATAGGGGAATTAGCTAAACTCCCTGCTATGCAATAAACCCTCTTTTCTCAGGGGTTAATGATGTGTTGGTTTATCCACTCCAGCAGGGCCCAGATCCCAGGATATGTGTAAGAGTCCTTGTCCTCTACCAAACAGGTGGAAGATTGATTACACTGACCTCCAACCACCTCAGTACTGCCAGGCCTCCACCACCAGTTTTCAGGGCTGTTACAATACCCCTGGTTCATTAGGGTTTCACATTCCCTATGGAATGTGAACACAGGTCCTTTTCACACAAGACGGGCCCACGCAGATCTGCTGCGTGAGCATGCATAGGTGCCCTCATGTGACCGCCACAGCGGGTGTGTGGAGGTGCATGCGCGTTCCCGTGCTACACCATCTGCACCCACCTCCACCCATAGCCCACACATGGAGCAACTGGCAAAAATGGTGGTTGCTCCATGCGTATATAACAGCGGCCCTACCACCGCACCAGCATGCATGTCCATCTCCCTACCCCCGTACTGCAGCCTGTTTAAAAAGAGCCAGAGTGTCTCAACAATAGTCAGGACAGCTCCCACCAGGATTCCCAAAGCACTGCTCCCTGTAGCATTGTAGTTTTGGTCACTTCTGAAGCTGTCCCTGCTCTCCTGGGTGCTTCTTTATAACTCTCAAATGTATGGGAGATGGAAGAGTGCCCCTAACAAGGAGCTGAATCTTGCTGTAACCTGGACAAAAAGGTATGGCGTATGGAAGGGACAGGGTTCCGAGAAGGAAGAAATCTGGAGAATGGGGGTAGGATTCCAAATTAATCTGTCCTGGAGATCTGTTACTTTCCTGTTGTTGCAAAGCCATTAAATTCTTCCTATTGGAATTGGAAACACAGGAAAGATACGAGTAATTTCGTCTTGGTAGAAAATCAGTGCCTGACAGCTTCCTAGTTGCAGCACTTTCTCATGAAAGAAGATGTAGAGGTTTTGCAGTGAATTTAAGAGGAGGTGGATACAAGAACTATTATCTCCTTAGAAACTGGAGTAGAATGCAGAATCCTGCTGTGTAGGAGAAATGGAAATTTCTCTGAAGGGGATATCAAAATTTGAGGCCTTCTCTGCAGACTTTGGCCTGTGTCACCTAAGGGCCATCTGCAGCTTTCTGATGCTGTGCAAATATCTGTCTGCTAAAAAGGAATAGCCAGACTTGTCCTGATCTTTTCTCTATTAGTGCATCTTCCTTTAGTGATCTCACATTGAATATCATGAGGATATCATCTTGCTTCCAGGGTTTCAGCTGTAAAGAGGTATGTGCGAGGTAGATACCCGGTCAGTATGTGCCAGTAGATATCCTAGGTGAGACTCACTGACTGAACCACTGTAAGGAAATTCATGTCTGGGGAGGTTTTAAAAAACTTCAGCTGTCCCTGGTAAATAAAGGTTTGACCTCCTAATACCCCCAAAGTCATCCATACAGTAGAACTCCCAACCCTCCCAGAACATCTTTGAATTCCAGAATTTACTATCTATGCTAAAGTCCAATTTTTGTTGCATGTGTACCTTCATCAAAAAATAATTGGTAGACGTTATGTTTGAATAGTATTGAATGCAGACTTTGCAGGTGCTGTTGGCAAGTAACTCTAAAACAACTAAACCCTTCTGAATGTTAGACTCCTTGTACTACTTTGAACCCAAATATCTAGACGGGTATAAAAAAGAGGGAGAAACTTTCCTTAAGAACTATTGTCATTTCTTCAACATCTGCATAAGTCTAAATCACTACCATCAACTAATTAGCAAAATGTTTTTGTTTAAAGCAGGGCTGGCCCCAGGGTTTGAGAGGCCATGTGCAAAGTCTTGGTGCGAGGGGGGCTAATTTGCATAATTAGGCCCCACCTAATTATGCAAATGTGTACATTTACATAAAACTTACTCCCTCTGGACAGGAAAGATTCCCATTCTCCACCATTCCGAGCAACCATGGAGAAGCATGGCCTCCCAATGCTTCCCCCCGCTCCCCAGCCGAGTGTCTACTACCATTCCCCAGGAGTGGTTCTACTGCAGGGGCAGCCTGGCGGTCAGTGAGGCAGGCATAGAGAGACTGACTGCGTTCACTGCCTTACTGGATGTCTCGCAAGTATTTTTCGTTTAGATCAGTTTCAGTGATAGCTCCAACAATGGTGCCAAAAAGCTGTTTTATTAAGTATAATAAAGATAAAGCATAAAGATGAAAACAATAACCCCAATGAATACAGAAAGTGAAAGAGACTTCTCACACATCCCTATATGCACGCCGGGGAACTCCTACACCAGCTGCGGGATGATCCCCAAGCGGGCCCCAGGTTCTGCTGCGCCGGTCTACATGTCTGCAAAGTAGCCAGCAACGAAGTTCCAAGATGGTCCCTCAACCGCTGTGTTTTATAGTATTCCACCTTCATAAAACTTATGCAATCACTGAACATGTGTTCTAACTAGTGCAGCTGCCAGCCTGAGCATTCTTAGCTTCCAATTAGTCTTTCTCTGAGCCCTGATAAGGGAGCTTCCCGCAACATCTCTAACTGGCCTTGAGTTTCTAAACAACAGTTAGTAGTTACCATGGAATACAGGAATGTGGCCAAAGAGGCTTACATAAAATACATCCATTGCATAAAATGAGTTTTCAATTCTCAACTTTACATTACATATATGTTTTTACATATCTGTCAATCAAAATAGATTCTACAGCAAAAGCAGGCTGAATTAAGATATATAAGTGTCCACTATCTGGCTCAGCTGGGTGCACAAGGGTCTTCTCGAAATCTTTTCACTACACTCCACCCCTAGACGCTTACATTCTTTCACTTGAGGCCTGTAGTTCTTATTTACACTTTACCACATCTTGCACATGCAATGTTGCATGTAAAACACTAAACAAATAACTAATAATATACTAATCAAAGTAATTATAACAAAGTACAATACCAAAATTAAAAATGCAATTGTCTTAAGTAGCTAATCATACTACATATAAGCTTTTTTTGTAGGTTAACTACATAACAACATAAAAACTTAACACAAACATTTCAGTTCCTTCAATAAATTCAGTAGCCCCCACCAGGAAGTAGAAAGCCATGTTGGTGCGAAGCCAAAAGGAACGGTAAGCTTTCTGCAAAATATAAGCATAAATGTTAAAATCATACACAAAAGCTATTTTCTAGCAAAACACTGCAGCTTTGACATAAAAGTTCATAGCTGTGTTCAGAGGTGCAAGAGTCCTGTTATTGATTACACTCGTGGTCTCAGCTTGCCTCTGTCGAGACAAATAATTTTGAGTCACCAGTTTTCATCACGCAGTAGGTATTTCCATTACCTGCAGCTATTACCTCCCCTGCACAGTTGGGTTGCCCTGAATATACTTTCCGTCCTGGAAGCCAATCTGTTGAGCCTAATCCTCCTTCCCCACGTTTAGTAGCCACTTCTGGCTTTGCTATTTCTACCACATCTGGGAGAAGGATCTGCTCACAAACCATCTGGGCTATCCGGTCTCCTGCATGGAGTGTGCAGCTATTTTGGGAGAAATTCCAAAGGATCACCTTGATTTCTCCTTGATAGTCTGCATCCACCACTCCTCCGAGGATCTGTAGCCCTTTCAGTGCTAGCCCGCCTGGGGGCTATCCGCCCATAGTTATTTGGGGGGACCTGTATCCCCAAACCAGTACTCACCACCTCCTGCCCTTGGGGAGGAAGGGTGACCTCTTGGTATGTGTACAAGTCCACTCTGGCACTTAAAGGGGTAGCTCTCAAGGGCAATTGTGCTTCTGGGTGGATTTTCCACGCTTTAAGGGTTTCTTGGCTGTGAGTACTGCGTATTTTAGGTTTTTCTAACATCCATTGAAAGGGAGTCTTTCCTTTATTTGGGCAATTGTTCATTTCAAATTCTGCCTCTTCAGCACAGAACAGCCTGTTTGGCCCACCCCTGCAACGTGTCCATAGGGGTAAGCTGTTTTATTCGCTGCTTGAGGAGCCCATTATGGCGTTCCACCAACCCTGAGGCCTGTGGGTAGTGAGGGATATGGAGTGTCCACAGCACATTCCACACGTCTGCCCATTTCTGAACTTCTTTTCCTTTGAAATGACTTCCATTGTCAGACGATCTCGTCAGGGACCCCAAACCTTCTCATCAACTGACCCAGGCCCTTAAGAGTAGCCTGCTGCATAGTCCGTTTGCTGGGGCTCACCATGGTGTATTCTGAGAAGGTATCCACCAGGACCAGTGCATACTGGTTCCCCTGGGATAACGGTAGGGATCCTATGTAATCCACTTGCCAGACTTTCCCTGGTTCTAAACCCCTTTTCAAATGGCCTAATGGCCTTTGCTGTAGTGGGTACTGTTTCACTCTTGGGCATATAGAGCATTGTTTTATCACAGTTTTTACAGTGTTCACAGGACAAGGAATGCCTCTGGCTGTAGCCCATGCCCTGGTGCCCACCTCCCCTAAGTGGCCAGATCTTTCATGTGCCCATTGGCATAGGAGATGGAGATCATCCTCCAGCTCTTCCGAGGTGTCATGAGGGGCTTCCACCCCTCGGAGCTGAACCACCTGATCCACAGCACGGTTGTACTGAGTAGTTGGGGGGGAGTCCCTGGTGTGGGCATTAACATGATACACTATCACGGGAATTTTCCTGGCAATCTCAATTATTTGTTTCCACAGATCATCCCCCCATAATGGCCTGCCATGAATTAACCAATTATCTTGTTCCCATTTGGGGGCCCAAAGTGTCAATCCATTTGCAATGGCCCATGAGTCTGTATACAAATGTATTTTGGGTTGGGACATCTCCAGCGCATTCTGAAAGGCCATAGCCACAGCCATCAATTCTGCATATTGGCTAGAGTGTCCCTTCCCATGCTCAGTCAAGATAGTGCCTTCAGCTGGTTGTAAAGCAGCTGCCTTCCACATCCGCTCCTCCTTAAGGTATTTTATCGAGCCATCCGTGAACCAAGCATAACGTGTGTCCCCCTCTGGCAATTGCTCAAAGGGAACTCCCCACTCGGCTATTGGGGGACAGGGTTCCACAGGCTGCAAGGGGGGAGACGTAAGGTCTTGTGGTAGCTCTGCTACCCGTTCATGGATGCGGCTCACCCTCTGTTTCCTCCTGTCACTCTTTCAGATATGTACCATTTCCATTTAACAATAGATGCCTGCTGGGCCCTTCCTACCCGGTGGGTCTGGGAAGCATCCATTACCCAAGGAAGGATAGGGATGCTAGGCCTGAGAACAACTTCATTGCTCTCAATCAGGTGCTCAGTTTCCACTGGAGCCCAGTAACAGGCAAGCAGTTTGTTTTTCAAAGGGGGTGTACCTTGTGGCTGGATCAGGGAGCTTATGTGACCAAAATCCCAAAGGTACCCGTTGGCTGGGCTGAGTTTGCCACAAGCTCCATGCTGCAACTTCCCCCACAAGGGACACCTGTAGCTCAAAAGGGCATCCTGGTATCACTGGGCCCAGGGGAGTGGCATATGCAATAGCAGCCTTTGCTTGACAAAAAGCCTCCTGTTGTGCCTCCTCCCACTCAAATTTGGCTTTCTTTCTAGCTACAGCATAGATAGGCTGCAATATTGCTGTCAGGTGGGGAATATGTTGTCTGCAATACCCCAAAAATCCTACAAACACCTGTGCCTCAGTTTTGGAGGTTGGAACCTTTGCCTGTGCTATGATAACTTTAGCTTTCTGTGGAATTTGTCTCTCAGCTCCTGCCCACTGAATTCCCAGAAAGATTACTTCTTGTGCAGGTCCTTGAATCTTTTTTGGATTAACCTCCCACCCTCTGGCTCACATGGTTTCTGTCACGTCACTCAAAGCCTCTGCCACTTGCTGCTTACTGTGCCCCTTCAGCAAAATGTCATCAATGTAATGGATCACCAATATCTCAGGGGCCACAGAGCATGTTTCCAAATCCCAGACCACCATCCCATGACATAGGGTGGGGCTATGTAAATAGTCCTGTGGTAAATGTAAAAAGGTGTACTGTTTCCCCTCCCAGGTAAAAGCAAATTGGTCTTGTGATTCCTTGGCAATAGGAATTGAGAAAAAGGCATTAGCGAGATCTAACACAGTATACGAAGTGCCTGGTTGTCTCGCAATCCGTTCAATGAAGCTGACCAAGTCAGGAATGGCTGCTGCCAAGGGTGAAGCATGCTTATTCAACTGACGGTAATCAATAGTCATATGCCAGCTCCCATCAGGTTTCTTCACTGGCCAGACTGGGCTATTGAAGGGGGAGACTGCTGGTCTAATAATCCCAGTCTCCTCTAAGCCTTTAATTGTCTGTGAAATCTCAGCAT
This sequence comes from Sphenodon punctatus, assembly GCA_003113815.1. Classification (NCBI taxonomy): domain Eukaryota; kingdom Metazoa; phylum Chordata; class Lepidosauria; order Sphenodontia; family Sphenodontidae; genus Sphenodon; species Sphenodon punctatus. The sequence continues at coordinate 126,944 of QEPC01013789.1, read as the reverse complement.
GTCCCCCTGGGAGGTGGTACTGCCATACCACTATGGGCTCCTTGGGAGGGGGAATGCAAAGAGGAGTCCACTTTTAGCATCCCCCACCACTACTGTCCTTACCCCAAAGCCGAATTTTCTGGTGGGAAGCTGCACTTCCCTGCCTTGCAACACATTCATTCCCAGAATATACTCAGGGACAGCAGTGATCAACACATCTGCCCAGGAGGGAGGGTTACCCCCTATGGCCAATCACACCTTTGTCTGTGTGGCCTCATTCTCCCCCCCCTCCAAAAGCACACACCACCACTCGTTGTCCAACATGTTTCTGAGGATTGCCATGGGTGATTTCAGATGTTACAGGCGCCCGGTTCACCACAGTGGATTCCCGGTGGGGGCGAACCGAACAACCACCCCCCAGGTTGAATAAAAGCCCCAAACAGATGTGACAGGACCGGAACCCTGACAGGGAATTGGGCCGACTGATCACGGACCGGGGCAGTGCAACAGATGTGACGCCGATTCCCGGTCATGGTCAAAACACCCAGAATCCATTGGGCAGGGGCGGGACACAGACATAGTCGCCTGAGAGCAACCGAAACCAAAAGGCACAAAAGGGAACACCCACACTAGGGAAATGGGAAGGGAGGGAGGGGAGAGGGAGAAGAGCCGGCCAGGTACCACACACAACAGGCACACAGACAATGGAGGCATAGCGGAACACCCAGCACAAGCACACACACCCGGGCACAAACACACACACACAGAAGGGACAGGAAGGGAAGGGGGGACACAGGCACCTGGACAACACACAAGGCACACTGGGCTTGGGGTGGGGGGGGCGTGGAACAGGGAAGAGGGTGGGAAGGGCACAGGGACAGGACAGGACACTGGCACCGGCAACCACAACCTCCACAGCAGAACCGTCCGCACGGGCACCCCCACAGCAACACAGGCAGTCCCAGAATGGGGGGCCCCAGGAGCTCGGGACCAAGGCACAGTGGGAGCCCACACGGCACAGCGAGCGGGTCGGGAACAGTCCAGGAGGCACACGCAGACCCCACACCCCGGCGAGGGGCCGATGGAGGGCAGGCAGGAGAGCCGGTGCAGTGCAGCAGGTCCAAAGTCACAAACACACACACCCCCGGGAGGAAGCTGGGAGGGGCAGTCTGGGGGCCCCAGAACCCCGAGGTCACACAGGCACCCCAGGGGGGGGGACAGGGGCCGCAGGTGGAAGCGCTGGCGGGTGAGGACAGTCTGCTGGACACAGGTGGGTCGGTGAGGCCATGCAGAGAGCCGGACCCAGGCACCGGGGACGGCAACCACGGAGGGGAACACCGGGTGCGGAGGCAGATGGGGGGGACTGGAGGGGAACCGGAGCCACAGGCAGGGGCAGGAGCACCCCGGGATGCAGGCAGCACAGCAACATGGCAGAGACATCAGGGGGAATCAACCAGTGGAAATCGGTCCCCAGGCAGGGGCGGGAGCCCACACGGGGGCAGGTAACCGGAGGGCCGGGAGGCACACCGGGACTCTCAGCCAGCTGCTAGGGGCCACGACGGGCCCAGGGGCCGGGTGCGCCCCACCCAGTGAACCAGGTTGGGCCAATGGATCATGCCCCGGCGGTACCCCAACAAGGACATGTGGTGGACAATCAGATAGTAGGCTTCGAAGGGATCGTGCATGGACAGCCCCAACTGCACATCCAAATGGGCCCACACGCCCGACAGTGCCGACAGCTCCGCCGCGGTAGGCTCAGACACACAGCAATCAGCAGCAGGGGGCCACGGAAGCTGTCCCAGCTCTAAAAGCCAGTGATACACCGCCCCACGGGAGCGCTGGTACCCACGNCATGAACACGCAGATTTCTGTGTGTTCATGGGTGGGGGAGCCCCGTATGAACGATGCGGTGCACGTGCCCACAGTGAGTGGAAATGCGTGTGCGCCCGTCTAACACGCATCCCCACTCACCCCCCCACTCATCCCCACACATGGAGCAACCGGGGGGGAACGGCGGTTATTTGGTGGGTGTGGATAAGTGGGGGGTGAGTGGGGATGCGTGTGCAGCCGTGTGCATGCCCCGTCTATGCACTGACGCGCCCACGAACTCCCCACCCGGCAGAGCCATGTAAAATAGCGTGTGAGGAGCCACTTGAAGAACAGAAGGTTGCTACCTTGTAAACAAGATTCTTTGAGATGGCTCCTAACATTCTCACAACACCCACCCTTCCAGCCCCGCATGGAATTTTTTTCTTATATTTCTAGAACGGGTTGGAAGGAACTGTCATTCTGAGGGGGAGAGTGCTTTTTATACTAGAGGAGCGCGAGACCATCATGTGGTCTATTATTTGAATAGAGTAAGCATGCACAAACCAGTTGTGAGAATATTCGGCACCATCTCGAAGAACCTTCTTTACAAGGTAACAACCTTCTGATCAGCACACAGGGAGGAGTTGTTTGTAAACAAACAGCTTTATCTCTCAGTAATGCTCCTCCTGCTGCTGCTGCTGGAGCACTTACTAGGAGGCAGAGGCAGGTGAGGGATGGAGACCGAAGCCAGGGTGGGGAGGCAGAAGAACTTATTGGGGGAGAAGCTGGCTGCAGTCTGCTGCCCAGCCATGCGAGTACGGGGGCCCAGCTAGCTGCGGGGCCATGTGCGGCCGCGCATGCGGCACATGTCTGGGGCCAGCCCTGGTTTAAAGATGTCTTGTTTTCATAACTTTATTCTTAGACTTATTTCTCCTTGCATTTGTTTAAATTTTCAATTTAATTCTGTGAACCAGCAAACACTTTTAAGTAAATACTACCTTTATTTAAGTAAATAGAGGTGAGTTTTAATTGGTCCCCATCTGCTGGCTAGAATGAAATATAATCAAACTTATGTACTGTTAGAATCCCTCCAGACAAGTACACTAATGAGAGGAAAAATTTGGCTTTTATTATTCTACAAAATGACTTGGAGCTATTATAGAGGTGTCATGATAACTCCATAGCTAGAGTCACATTCTAAAATGGACTTAAAATGGAACACAAATTCTTACTGTCTACAAGTAGGTGCACTATTAAGCTGAAGTGCTGAAACAACTTACTTAAGTGCTTCCACTGCTGTTCATGAGTAAGCAGCTTCNACACAGCGCCCCATTGAAACCAATGAAATAAATCCGGTACCGGCATACCGGATTTAATCCGGGAATCCGGTTTTCGTGGAACCGGTAAATCCGGTAGCCGGTAATGGGCCCGGTGTCCCACCACTACAAGCAGCAATATATCTGCTAGGCTAAGGTCTAGGGAAAGCTTATTTCTTCAACTTAACCAGAAGTTTGAGTTATACAAGTTCAACTTAAGTAGATCCTTTATAGAAAGGAACTTGCAAAGGGAAGACTAAAGCTTGTTCCTCTTTATGAAAGTTACAGGAAGGTGTCTGCAAAGTAGCCAGCAACGAAGTTCCAAGATGCTGCTGTGTTTTATAGTATTCCAACTTCATAAAACTTATGCAATCACTGTGCATGTGTTCTAACTAGTGCAACTGCCTGCCTGAGCATTCTTAGCTTCCAATTAGTCTTTCTCTGAGCCCTGATAAGGGAGCTTCCCACAACATCTCTAACAGGCCTTGAGTTTCTAAACAACAGTTACCATGGAATACAGGAATGTGGCCAAAGAGGCTTACATAAAATACATCCATTGCATAAAATGAGTTTTCAATTCTCAGCTTTACATTACATATATGTTTTTACATATCTGTCAATCAAAATAGATTCTACAGCATACGCAGGCTGAATGAAGATATATAAGTGTCTGCTATCTGGCTCAGCTGGGTGCACAAAGGTCTTCTCGCAATCTTTTCACTACACTGAAGGAGGGGTGAACTTAGCCAGTCTGGCCTCCAGGACTTGTTGCTTCTTGCTGCCGGTGCCGCTTGTGCACGCATGCGGTGCGACCAGTCCAGTGGTGCTGCCATCAAACACACCAGACACCCAAAATGCAGCTAGCTTATTAAGCGCATACGGCCATGACAAAAGAGAGAGAGAGATAACAAGTTCAGGTGTGCCCCCATAATCAGTTCACGTTGCTGCCCACCCATAACTATTTAATTTGTGCCCCTGGGGCAGTGTGAATTCATTATATTGGGGCGGGGGGGGCGCAAATGAACTGGTTATGGGGTGCGGGTTTAAAGACCGTATTCCTGTTAGCAATAACTTCATTAAGAAAAGTTAGTGAAATAGCAGCCATAATAATCTCAGAACCAGGAACTGAGCATGTGCGCGCTCTAGGCAGACGTGGGAAACAAGGCCCCCCTCCCAGGCCCGACTAAACTCGCTTTTTCAGCGCCGAGACGCACCACAACCAGCCCAAAAAAATCAACGAATGCCGGGGGTAAGTCAGGGGAAAAGAAAAACTGCAAACCAACCTAAGATTGAGAGATTTTACCTGCGGGACAGAAACGAGGCCCAGCAGCACTCTCAGCCCAGCCTGGTGAATAAAATGGCTGACGCAATCACCCAGACAGAGGGAGGCACAGACCCAGCAGTTAGCAGGGAACTGAAAGACTTAATTAAAGGCTTGAGGCAGGATTTGGGGGCTGCGGCACAAGCCAGAGAAAAGCTGGCAACTGAAGTCAATAAACTACAGGTGACAACTGAACTTAACATAAAAAAACTGGAGGGACTCTCCAAAAGAATGGAGACTGCTGAATCCAGAATAATAAGTTTAGAAGATAACTCCCTGGGGAATGAAGATCAGATAAGAAAAATGAAAGAGAAGATAGATTACTTGGAGGAGAAAACAGAGGACTTAGAAAATCGCTCCAGGCGATCAAACCTCAGATTTACCGGCCTAGCAGAGGGATCAGAAAAGGGAGATGCAAAACAACTTATAAAAGAGTTACTACAGGAGCTCTTCCCAGAGGACCCAGAAATCCAGCAGGCCAGAATGGAGCAGGCACATAGAACAGCCAGACAAGCCCCAAAGGAGGGAGATTACCCACGCACTATCATTGTCAAGTTTCTGGAATATCAAACAAAAGAAAAAATTCTAAGACTGGCAAGGAGCAAGCAGAAACTAGAATTCAAGGGAAAGGCGATCAGAATCTTCCCAGACTATGCAGCAGCCACAATATACAAGAGAAGAAAATGGGGGAAATTCTT
>QEPC01013789.1:103689-115221 GCA_003113815.1 Sphenodon punctatus | reverse complement strand
CGGGCCTCCGTCTGGATCGGCAGGTGGAGGCGGTGGCTAAAACCGCCTTTCGCCAGCTGTATCTGGTACGGGGGCTTCGACCTTACCTCTCCGGGCCCGATCTGGCCACTCTCATCCATGCCTTCATCACCTCGAGGCTAGACTACTGCAACGTACTCTACGTGGGGCTTCCCTTGTTTCTGGTTCGGAGGCTGCAGCTAGTGCAGAATGCGGCAGCCTGTCTCCTAACGGAGACAGAGCGGCATGAGCACATAACGCCGGTGCTCCGCACTCTGCACTGGCTGCCTATAGCGTACCGAGCCAGATTCAAGGTGTTAGTATTGATTTACAAAGCCCTGCATGGTCTGGGCCCCTCATATCTCAGGGACTGCCTCACCCTCCACGCCTCAGAATGATCCCTTCGGTCCACCAGGGGCGCCTTTCTGGAGGTCCCCCGTGTAAGACGCGGGGCCACAATGGAGAGGGCGTTCTCGGTGGCCGGGCCGTGGTTGTGAAACTCCCTCCTGGAGGAGGCTCGCCTGGCCCCGGGTCTGTTGGCCTTTCGGCGTATCTGTAAGACTTGGCTGTTCGCCCAGACCTTCGGCGGGGTAGGTTAATTTTTGTGGGGGGTGTTTTAAATTTGTTTTAATTATGATATTGTAGATTTTTTTACGTTTAAAAATTGTTTTATATTATGCTGGAAGCCGCCCCGAGATGCCGTAGGCATGGGGGGGCGGCATATAAATATAATGAAATAGATAAAATAAATAAATAAAATCTGTTAAAGGCATACTCAAGTTAAAGGTGTACAAATCACTGGCTGTTTGATTTGTGGAAACTATATGCAGACAAGCTGGATAACTGAAGCAAGATTGGGGAGAACAGAAATAAAACTAAATAACTGAATTGAAATTTATACTAACTGGAACCTAGTGCTAGTAAAACACAGTCAGGTGTACTATAGCTGTAACTCAGACTTTGCTAGAGATGGTAAAAAAAATTAAAACTCTGGTCTGGAACTTGTTCTTTGTCCTCACTCAAAACAACGGAATCACTTCTTTTTGTCTGATTTCTACTAAATCCAACTCACTTTTTCTTTTCCTCATTGCAGTATCCTTTCTTCCATCCCCATAATAACAAGTTTGCCAGAATTCCTGCTAATGTGTTTTCTGCTTTCAGTTGCCAGTTTGTTTTTATTCTGCTCCATTATATATAGACTTCTCTTCTTACCTGTATAAAAGATTCTATACCTGAGCCCTCTGGGAAAGGTGGCATATAAATTTAAATAAATAAATATACTTTGTAGTTTCCTCTGTTTTGTGAAGAGTTTTGTATACAGGAGGCTTTCTGCCTATATTCATAAAAAAAAAAGACACAAGTTTCCATATAATTTGAATGTAATAACCGCATAATTTTGTGTATTAGGGCTGAAACATGCCCTCACTGTTCTTGAAAATCTTGCAGAGAACCCAGTTCTCAATGAGATTTTTGAGAACGAGTCAAGAATCACCTGGTGACCATTCTCCCGCGATTCTTGAGAGTAAAAAAAACTCTCGGCGCATGCGCAAAATGGCTGTCTCAGCATTCTGCACACGCACAGCTCCCCTCAGCAGCCATTTTTCACAAGTGCAGAGTATTTTTAGGGTTTTGAGAATCTCATGAGAGTCTTAAAATCCTCAAACACTCTACGCATGTGCAGAATGGTCATGGCGGCCATTTCACGCATGCAAAGAGCATTTGGGGTGGAGTTTCAGGAGTTTTTTTTTTTTTTTTAAGGCCACTTGTATTTTCTGTACAATTTGGATATGGTATTCCTGTAATAGTGGTAGCTGGTGGATGTTTAGACTGGTGGAGTGGGGGGATGGATGGACCTGCTGCTAAAATGTGACATATTACTATGGAATACACAAATGAATTAAAAACACACTGAATGCAGATCTAAAGTCTACCCAATGTTTGTGGCATGTAAAGTGAGCGAGCAAAGTTCAAAGCTATTCCAGGAGGGCAAATTAAAAAGGGGAAATTGGCCGTTGCTCCCATAGCACAGGTGGTAGAGCTTTGAAAAGAAAATTGGCAGGGTCAAGTGCTCAAGTCTGTTTTAGGTAAAGGGATGTTATAGGGATTTCTTTCACATTTAAGATCTGCTATTTTAGAAATAAAAATCCACACAGGAGCAAGAACCTGTACATGTGAAGTGTGATGAAAACTTCAGGCAAAGTTGGACATTCAATATGCATCAGAGAATCCACACCGGAGAGAAATCTTACATGTGCCCTGACTGAGAAATGCTATAAGGTGAGCTCAACCCTCAGTACACACCAGAAAAGCTACCACACAGAGCAGCCCTACAAATGCCCACCTGTGCGAAAAGGTTCAGTGTCAGCCTCAACTTTAGTATGCATCAAAGAACCCAAACCATTCCCCCCATTCTCACCCCCGACTCCACTGCAATTGGAATAGAGGGGGGCCTTGATGGTAGAGTTTGTTATAGAGGAATCACTAAATAATTCAGGAAACACTAAATCTTAGACCTAAATCTTAGCTACTGAGCCACATTGATGGTGGTGCATTCCTTCCAACCCCAATCTCATCCCAGGTCAGCGCTTCCCATCCTTGCTCCCCCTCCCTTACACTTACATGCCCTACGAACACAGAACACTCCCTGACATATATCATTCTCTCTCTCCTCTATTCAAAAGTGACATCTAAAGGTTTAACCCGGGGCTGCTTGCCTGCAAGGGCAGCGCTGATACGCAACTCTGCAGCTGGCAGAATAAAAGGCCCTGGATGCAGCAGTGCGACGCAGTCCCCAAAGCCAGCAAAACTACAAACAGAAGGGGAGTATCTTAGTTAAGTTACAGTTCAAGCAGACATTTCGGTATGCAGAAGACACAGGCATTGGAGACCAGAAGCATTTATTATTAATTATTATTATTATTATTATTAATTATTTTATATAGCTCTTTTAGCATCCTTCCTACAAGCTCACAGACCAAGAAATGGGAAAAAATATGACAAAATGTTTACAACCCCAGTATTCTCAATTCTCAAAAAGCTAACAGCAGTGGTGACACTTCAACGGGCCCCAAACTGTGGAAAGAACATGGGACAGAAATCTTCCAACTAAATTGTCACGGTCCAAGAAACAGGAAGAACACCATCCCAAGATTCTCTTATCAGATCGCAAAGCAAAGAACAGCAGAGGAGATAATCTTGCTGCACACTTTGACCAAGAAACGGGGGGGGGGGGATGGAAAGGGGGGATCCTTAAAATTTCCAAATTCTTAGTAACATCAAATCACTCGGGGAGGGGAACATTTAAAAAAGATGGCAATTCTCTGTCTCTGTTTTTCTCTCTCTCATGGTGGCACAGATTCCCCTTCACCATGTGTGAGTGAGTGAGAGTGAGAGAAAAGGGCCTGTATGAGAGGGGAGGTGGATACATGCCTCCATTATATGTGAGAGGGGCACAGACACTCGAACGCTAATAAAATGGGTGTTACATTTTATTATACATGTTGCAGAGCACCTATAGAGCACACCTGTAGCCCTGTAACATGTATAATAAAGTGTCACACCCATTTTATCAGTGTTGGAGTGTCTGTGTGAAAAGGGCCATATATGGGGGCATGGATTCCCTCTTTCTCATTGGGACGTGGATCGCCTTCTGACTCTCTCTCTGCTCCGAGTGGTGAAAGCCCAGATTCATTGAGCCAATCATCGCTTGCAGGCTGAATCCTGCACTGCCTGCTGTAATGAGTTTGTTGCATGTTTTACAGACAAAATTGTTTTAATTTGGCATGACTTCGGGACTGCCTCTAGAGTCAGAATTTGGAATTGAGGGAGGGGGCTCAGTCTTGTCCTGTTTGGATCTGTTTCAGTTGATGTCACCTCCACTGATGCAGAGGGTGGACTTGGAAGGGTGCGATTGACCAGTTGCAAATTTAGATCACCACCTGTTCTGATTGGTGAAAACTGGGAGAAACTGGGGCTGTTACTGGGTGGGGTTACCAATTTCTCCCTTTCAGGAGGATAGTTTTCTGCAATCGTCCATCCCCTGCTCAAGAAAGCAATGTTTTGAAGTTGACTCCCATACATGTTTAGAGGTTTGTCAGAACCTGACCTTCAGCATCATTTATTTATTTATTTATTTATTTATTTAAATTTATTATTCTTTCCTATCCCAAGGACTCGGGATGGTTTACAGTGCACAAAAGCATAAATAATTAAAATCCCTTATCCCAAATCCTTTCCCTGCTTGTCAAGCACCTGGTGAAATTCTATTTCTTCTGGAAGATGAACAGGCTCGGCCTCTGAGAAACCTCTGGGGGAAAGGTATTTCACAATACTGGGGCAGCAACTGAGAACATCTCTCTGCGTACCCTTGCTGTATGTACCTGCCGGGTAGATGGTATGCATGCGAGGGCATGTCCATCAGATGACAGAGGCCATGGTGGGACATGAGGGAGGAGGTTGTATTTCATCTATGTGGGTTACATACTCTACTCATGGACTGTAACCTTGATCCTGATGCACCCCAGATGGAGGCCCAGAACTGGGGCCCCACACAGAGTGCCAATGTCTCCCCGCTCTCGCTGTGATGGGTCCCAGACACCCACAGGGAAGATTCTCAGAAGATGAGCAGTTGCCCATCACCAGTGTCTGAACTGCCTGACAGGAACAAATGGAACCACTCAAGTGATCCCGCAAACCCCAACCAAGTTATTTTGGAGGAAATGCAAAACTTTTCTGTTTGGTCAAGTGTTCAACAGGTGTGGATAGGCTTTAGATTTTTAAAATATACTCATTTTAGTTGAATAGTATATTTTTATTACTTATAATTTTTATTGAATATTTTACCTGCCCTTATCCTTTAGGATAGGGTGGATTAGGAATTTAAATAAGTCAATAAATAAAAACTGGGCTGCAGAGTTGATTCTCAACAGATCCAGAGCTTGTAGAGTTCTCCTATTTTGAAAAAATGAATTTGGGTGATTTTGACAGGCAAACTTGTGTAGCAGCATACATCTGTGCATAAGCATTTTATGGAGGTCTTTGAGTGTAGCCTCTGAGCATGAAACCCAAGACTTCTGTGTTCAGCTGATGAGCATAGATTTATGTGCAGTTTCTGGGAAGGTTTTTATACACCGAGGCTGCACATTAAATGTGTGCAGTGGTTGTGCATGAGAGGGAAGGCTTTCCCTGTAGTTCCTGACTGTACGGCCTTTGTGTTGCTGTTTCTGTGCACAACAGAGATCAAAAATGGTGGTGTTAGTCATCATAGGCACAAACACATGTACTTATGGCTACCTTCAGAGACATTTTCTGTATGTATCACCTTTTGGGTGTGTGGGCAGTAATGTGCAGACCTTGTATAACAGGGAATGTTTTTTGTGTGCAGGTTTTGCACATGAGAAGACTTCTATATGCAGGGACCCATGCTCACTATGTTTTCCCCATTGGGGAAAATACAGTGTACATGGGTGGATCCCTGTCTTTATTGTCTGGCACGTGATGTCCATGTGCAGCATCTGCTATTGTATAAAATCTCAGTCCACAATTATATCTATTTTCACCCTACAAGTCTCACCCTGCCCTTTGTGCAAGGCTGAGCCCCACATGCTTATTTAAAAACTCAGCTATGATAGAGAAGTCACACTCAACCCAAGACGAACAAACTTATATTAATTACACCTGTATACTATTAGTCCATTTTCTGGTAAGTAACTACCTACCTCCCAATACCATGGGACACACAGTACTCTTATATTTTGCTGTTCAGGAACAAGTAGGTAAGACATAGTGAGCAGAAATGCAATTTTTCATATTCCTATTTCCATAGAATATTGAACACATCATTATAGCAACTCATATGCGTGGCTTTTAATCTTGTGAGAAAGACAAACCAGCATTGTTTCTTGTGTGTGGTATTAAATTGTCACCTTTCATATTTATATGGTAGAATGTTAATATTTTCTGTATAAGCGCTTCTATAAACAGTCACAGCACTAGTTGCTAAATAAAGAATTTCATCATGCCAGTTAGAATACAAAAAAATAGAACTCCCTATTTTCATCTTCAGTTCATTAAATTTTTGATTTCAACTGTTAAAGGTCTAATCTTCCCTTTTTAGGGAAGGTTATTGAACTGGCAGTGGCACTGCAACTCCAGGCACATTTGGACAGCATCGGTTTCCTTGACTCTTTTCAATCTAGGTTACGCCCCGGCTACGGTACTGAGATGGCGTTGGTGACCTTGGTGAATGATCTCCACCGGGAGATGGACACAGGATGTTCGACCTTTGTGATCCTGCTAGATCTCTTGGCTGCTTTTGATACAGTGGACCATGGGCTGCTGTTGAGACGGCTGTGAGACTTGGGAGGTCTGGACGGGACTGTCCTTGGATGGTTCCGCTCATTCCTCTCGGGTAGAAGCCAGCGGGTGGTGCTGGGGGCTGAAACATCTAGCCCCCGGGCCTTGACCTGCGGCATTCCGCAGGGTTCCATTCTGTCTCCACTGTTGTTCAATGTGTAGATGCAGCCCCTGGGGGAGATCGTGAGAGGGTTCGGGGTGCTATGTCACCAATATGCTGATGATACTCAGCTGTACCTCTTGTTTTCAACTGACCCAGGTCCTGCTGTCTAGTTACTCTTCCAATGTTTGGAGGCTGTGGTGGATTGGATGCGGCAGAGCAGACTGAAGCTCAATCCTGATAAGACGGAGGTGATGGTGGTGGGAAGGGTGGGGGAGATGCTGCCCCCCCTGATGGGGGGGGTTCACCCGCCAGTTGCTCTTCAGGTTCGGAGTCTGGGGGTGGTTTGGGATTCGGGCCTCCGTCTGGATCGGCAGGTGGAGGCGGTGGCTAAAACCGCCTTTCGCCAGCTGTATCTGGTACGGGGGCTTCGACCTTACCTCTCCGGGCCCGATCTGGCCACTCTCATCCATGCCTTCATCACCTCGAGGCTAGACTACTGCAACGTACTCTACGTGGGGCTTCCCTTGTTTCTGGTTCGGAGGCTGCAGCTAGTGCAGAATGCGGCAGCCTGTCTCCTAACGGAGACAGAGCGGCATGAGCACATAACGCCGGTGCTCCGCACTCTGCACTGGCTGCCTATAGCGTACCGAGCCAGATTCAAGGTGTTAGTATTGATTTACAAAGCCCTGCATGGTCTGGGCCCCTCATATCTCAGGGACTGCCTCACCCTCCACGCCTCAGAATGATCCCTTCGGTCCACCAGGGGCGCCTTTCTGGAGGTCCCCCGTGTAAGACGCGGGGCCACAATGGAGAGGGCGTTCTCGGTGGCCGGGCCGTGGTTGTGAAACTCCCTCCTGGAGGAGGCTCGCCTGGCCCCGGGTCTGTTGGCCTTTCGGCGTATCTGTAAGACTTGGCTGTTCGCCCAGACCTTCGGCGGGGTAGGTTAATTTTTGTGGGGGGTGTTTTAAATTTGTTTTAATTATGATATTGTAGATTTTTTTACGTTTAAAAATTGTTTTATATTATGCTGGAAGCCGCCCCGAGATGCCGTAGGCATGGGGGGGCGGCATATAAATATAATGAAATAGATAAAATAAATAAATAAAATCTGTTAAAGGCATACTCAAGTTAAAGGTGTACAAATCACTGGCTGTTTGATTTGTGGAAACTATATGCAGACAAGCTGGATAACTGAAGCAAGATTGGAGAGAACAGAAATAAAACTAAATAACTGAATTGAAATTTATACTAACTGGAACCTAGTGCTAGTAAAACACAGTCAGGTGTACTATAGCTGTAACTCAGACTTTGCTAGAGATGGTAAAAAAAATTAAAACTCTGGTCTGGAACTTGTTCTTTGTCCTCACTCAAAACAACGGAATCACTTCTTTTTGTCTGATTTCTACTAAATCCAACTCACTTTTTCTTTTCCTCATTGCAGTATCCTTTCTTCCATCCCCATAATAACAAGTTTGCCAGAATTCCTGCTAATGTGTTTTCTGCTTTCAGTTGCCAGTTTGTTTTTATTCTGCTCCATTATATATAGACTTCTCTTCTTACCTGTATAAAAGATTCTATACCTGAGCCCTCTGGGAAAGGTGGCATATAAATTTAAATAAATAAATATACTTTGTAGTTTCCTCTGTTTTGTGAAGAGTTTTGTATACAGGAGGCTTTCTGCCTATATTCATAAAAAAAAAAGACACAAGTTTCCATATAATTTGAATGTAATAACCGCATAATTTTGTGTATTAGGGCTGAAACATGCCCTCACTGTTCTTGAAAATCTTGCAGAGAACCCAGTTCTCAATGAGATTTTTGAGAACGAGTCAAGAATCACCTGGTGACCATTCTCCCGCGATTCTTGAGAGTAAAAAAAACTCTCGGCGCATGCGCAAAATGGCTGTCTCAGCATTCTGCACACGCACAGCTCCCCTCAGCAGCCATTTTTCACAAGTGCAGAGTATTTTTAGGGTTTTGAGAATCTCATGAGAGTCTTAAAATCCTCAAACACTCTACGCATGTGCAGAATGGTCATGGCGGCCATTTCACGCATGCAAAGAGCATTTGGGGTGGAGTTTCAGGAATCTCACAACATTCTCAAAAACCATAGCGAGATCTTGCCAGGGTTGAGAGAATCTCGCAAAAATATTTTCTTTTCTCATTTCACCCTATATATCTTGTATGTGGATGTGATATACGAATGATACATTGTAAATGGTTATGATAAACAATATTACATGCCTGTAACTTAGCAAACCTCTCTGACCACATTACTAGCTCAGTCTACCTCCCCAAGATTTATTCTGACATAAAACTGACGGGTGGATTCAGCCCAGCCGAAGTGATTCCGTTGTTTTGAGTGAGGACAAAGAACAAGTTCCAGACCAGAGTTTTAATTTTTTTTACCATCTCTAGCAAAGTCTGAGTTACAGCTATAGTACACCTGACTGTGTTTTACTAGCACTAGGTTCCAGTTAGTATAAATTTCAATTCAGTTATTTAGTTTTATTTCTATTCTCCATTCTTGCTTCAGTTATCCAGCTTGTCTGTATATAGTTTCCACAAATCAAACAGCCAGTGATTTGCACACCTTTAACTTGAATATGCCTTTGACATTCTTTCAAATCCAGCCAGAGGGAAAAGGGTAAATGGCTGTTGTCTTTCATGCTGCCCCCATAATTGAAATGCTCTTTAGCAAGGTATAGCAAGTATCTTCCTCCTTGACAAAATCTCCCACAAAGATTTCTTCCTTTGCATGAGTCTAAAATTGCCAACCTCTTCTGTCTAAGACATTTTCATGCAGAATGGTAACCCTGTCCCCAGGCTACATGAGATTGCCTTAATCAACAGTTCAGAGAGAGTGAGCTTGGCATGTTGGTCCCAAGATCAATAGTATCATAAATAGCCCTAATAGCATCTGATGGAGTAGGCTTTGCCTGCAAAATCTCATGACTTCAGCTGATATCTGATCTCTCCTGCCTGAGACTTTTCTCTCTTATTTTCCTTCCTTTTCTCCAGATTGATCACATGGCATGCAAGTACTTCTGGGAAACAAAATTTCTCACAAGTGCCTCTTCTCCTGGGAGCATGCACCCAGTTTGACCCAGTTCCCCTGGAGTAATCCTGTGCACACAAAGCATTTACTTTGGGATAACAGAAAGTTAGAACTATGCTGTAACATCCTGTGGAGCATGTGAACACTCCAGGGTAATTCCAGATTGTTCCGGAGGCATTTTATGGGGTGAAGTATCCTGGGGAAAACTTGTTTCTGTGGCTGTGTGCTTATGATGCAATTTACTCAATGCTTATTTTTACCACTATTTGTGTTTTGGTAGTATGTAGCGGGGTCCGATCCTGAGGGGAATTCTTTGCAGAATCCATCCCCCCCCAGTACTCGGTCCACACCATTGTTTCAGCCCCACGTTCGCTTTAAGTGTTTCCAACCTCTAGTCTATTACCATGTACAGATCCATATTCAGAGTCAACAGCCTTGTGAGGTAGGCTAGGCTGAGAAAATATGACTGGCCCAAGGTCACCCAGTGAGTTTCTGGCTAAGGTAAGGTACTGCGGACTTAGCCATTACACCACACTGGCTATTTGGGTCCCTTCCCCCCCTCCCCCCAATCTGGCACAAAATCTCCAGCCCAGGTTCTCTGAATTCCTTCCAGCTCCAGGCTGTCCCCTGAGTCAGCCTGAGGTGGAGTTCTCTTTCAGCCAGGCCTCCGTCAGCTGGCTCCCCAGAATTTAGCTCTAGCTGCTGAGCTGAATCCCAAGCCTCAACCCCGCCTACCCAAACATTGTTCTTCCTGGCCAGGACTGTTGTTACTTCTCTTGCTCACTTGGCCCTTTTAAAGTGGTAGTAGCTGGCCAGCACTCTGCTTGCTCTGTGGGGTCATATCCTTGCAAGGACTTACCATAGGCCTCCTGGCCCTAGTTCTGCAAGGACTTACTATGATCCTGTCACAGAGTAAAGTTCAGTAATTGGAGTTCAAGCATTAAAAGATGAACATCCACTCTCGGCTAGCTCCCACTCTACTGTCATTTCGGTGTTTATGTAAGACCTGGCTGTTCCACCAGGCTTTTGACGAGGGGTGGGGTGGGGGGGTTGTTCCTCTGTACTGTATATTTTTAATGGTTTTAAATTGTTTTATTGTTTCTTGTACTGTTCGCTGCCCCGAACTGCCCTGTGGGCAGGAGAGGCGGGATATAAATTTTAAATAAATAAATAAATAAACATGGAGGGCCAGAGAAAATGGTGGGTGTTTTGTGATGGTGTGTGGGTGTTAGCCAAAGCTTAAACAAGTCAAACCTGACTTTCATATAAAGATCTTGGCTAGCACCAAGCACATAATTAACTGCAAATATATTAACTCAGTAAAATAATTGTAAAGTCACTAGCAAGGCTCCTCTTCATCTGCCACTTTAAAAAATGTACATATAAATGAGTTTTAAAATCCTGTTCTCCCAGTTTTTTCACGCATAATTTTAGAACAGACCCTTTTATACATTACATCTTTCATTTGTTTTTTTATCTCAAATTTGGTGTTTCCTGCGTGTAAAATATGATTAAAAATGGCTGTCAGCTACAGTTTAAAAGAGAGCTACAAGATTAATTAGCACATAGACCATGTGACATATTAACACAACCAGTAGTGTGCATCCAACTTCTGATCCTCAGAGAACATTATTATTTATTATTATTATTAGACATTTATAAAGCACCAGTCGCATGACCTGGTGCTGTACAGAACATAGAATTAGACGCAGTCCCTGCCTGTGGCTTACAATCTAAGAGACAAAAACAAAGGGGGGGAGACAGCGGGAGGGGACAGTGGGAGAGACATGGGAGAAGACAAAGAAACATTCAGGCGGATGTGAAGTCTCAGGTGCGTGTGCTTGGCTTGGTTACAATGAAGTTGGTAGCAGCAGTCAGCAGAGGAGGGCTGACAGTAAGAGTAAGGGGAAAGGCTAGCGGGCATTGGGAAAGGCAGCATGGAAAAGGTGGGTCTTGAGGATGGATTTGAAGGAGCGGAGGGAGGAGGCAAGGCGGATGTGGGCAGGGAGGGAGTTCCAGG
>QEPC01013789.1:79723-95476 GCA_003113815.1 Sphenodon punctatus | reverse complement strand
AGTGACCCCCCTGATTGGGGGGGTTCGCCTTCCTATAGCTCAGCAGGTCCGGAGTTCGGGGGTGATATTGGACGCGGACCTCCACCTGGAGCGGCAGGTGGAGGCAGTTGCGAAGGCTGCTTTCCGCCAGTTGCATCTGGTGTGGAGGCTGCCTCCGTTCGTCTCCAGCCCAGACCTGGCCTCCCTCATCCATGCCTTTGTAACCTCAAGGCTGGACTACTGCAACGTGCTCTACGTGGGGCTGCCCTTGTTCCTGGTTAGGAGGCTGCAGCTAGTGCAGAATGCGGCGGCCCGTCTCCTATCGGGGACGGGTCGCCGGGAGCACATTACACCGGTGCTCCGGACTCTGCACTGGCTGCCAATAGCGTGCCGAACTAGGTTCAAGGTTTTGGTGTTGATCTATAAGGCCCTTCATGGTCTGGGCCCCTCGTACCTCAGGGACTGCCTCGCCCTCCGCACCCCAGAGTGTCTCCTTCGGTCGGCCGGGGGTGCCTTCTTGGAGGTTCCCCGTGTTAAGCAGGGGGCCACAATGGAGAGGGCATTCTCGGTATCCAGGCTGCGCTTTTGGAACTCCATTCTGGAGGAAGCTCGCCTGGCCCCAAGCCTTCTGACATTCTGGCGAAGTTGTAAAACCTGGTTGTTTGCCCCTGTGTGTTGGTTTGGAGGCCTCTTTGTGTGTAGAGAAGCATTTAAATTTTATTTATATTTTTACAGTTCTGCGAATAAACTGCTATGGTTAAGGAGTGTGGCACTTCATGAATTTCTGTTGTTGTCGCCACTTTTTTCTTTCCAAGTAGCACTCTGCCTATTTTGAATGCTTTAAAAGCCTAATACAGGCACAAGAGTGCCTGGGTAGTTGAGTGGACAGAAAAGTGGTTATTGGGGGGGGAGGGGGGGAGGGATTGGCAGATGGTGATTATATCAAACTGCATGGCTAAGCAATATGAAACTATTTCTGGGGGTTTTATAGTCTTTAAATTTCCTAAGTAGTTTTGGTTTGGGTTTTTTCATTATTTATTTATTTTTAAAAAAATACTACCACTATGGTTTCTTTTTAATTTTGACCAGTAGTCCTACCACATCCTTTAAAAAAAAAATATAGTCTCAAACATCTTGAGGAACCGCTCCCAAATTTGGAATACAGGTGTCATTTGAGGAGATGATCTCATGGATAGAATAGTTTTCTTTTTCAAAAATGTCACTTTTTAATTGTCCTTTTTCTTTTCATTTGTCTCCAAAACTCCAGCTGCTCTTGTTTGGGGGTGGGCTGTTCCCTCAGGAACATTCCACTGGCAGTTAGCCATATCCTATGCTTCAGTTTATCCAGTGTTGGAGCTAGGGATGTTGGTTGGGTTACTGTGCAGGATGGCTGTGTGCCCCCTCCCCCTGGTTAAATAGGAATGTTTGGCAGATGCACACTCACTTGCCCATTAGAAAAAGAAAAATGTTACTATAATTTATTGATCAGTTAAACAAAACATCCCCTCCAGGGGCTGGTCCTGCGAATCCATTTATTAAATGTATATTATTTTGAGTCTATTCATGAGCATTATGGGTTGAGGGCATTCTCCTGAATTGACAAAGGCTCCCTCCATAGGCCGGAGCTCCCCATATTTGAGCTTCTGTGGGTCCATTTTCTGCCAGCACTGCTCACTCCTATTGTAATTTCAAATGTATTTATGGACCCCGTATATGGGGGACGGAATGGCTGTGTGGCTGCACAGGCTGCACATTCTTGGACCCGGCCCTGGACCAACTCTCCTCTGCAAGATAAATCCTAAAATAAGGCGCTCAACAGATCCGGAGACCTGAAAATAACAGGTTTATGCTGCTTAAAACTTTGAAGGTTTTTAGGCATACAGTTTTCCCTCGGACTAAGGTGAGGGCAGGAGAACAACCATGGTATTTGGCAAGGTAGAGAGCAAGGAGAGACCAATGCACAAGAAGCAGGGAGCTCAGGAGCAAAGAGGTTAGCTCACGGAAGTGAGCACAGGAACAGGGAGCATCTGGAGTGCATGGGTGAAAGAGTGCAGGAACAAAGAAGCAAGGGTTCAAATGGAAGGGAGGGAGCAGGGAAGTGACTGTGACTGTGGGTGAAAACAGACATGACGCTAACCACCCTTTAACCACCCTTGGTGGTTATTTATGCAAGTTGCAGGGCTGTATTGGTATCCTATGCAGCCCTGAAACATGCATAAATTACCACCAAGGGTGGTTAGCGTCATGTCTGTTTTCACCCTGTGTTAGGTGTGTCTCCACTCCAGCTACACTGCCAGGAGCTGAATCCAAGGCTCAAATGAGATAACAAGGTTGGATTTTCTTTGTGAATTTGGGGCACAGGGGAGCTCTGCGTTCCTCTGTCCTTCGCAGCTGTTCCCTAAGGCTGGCTTGTAGATATGCAGCCCACCTGTATCCCTTGCAGGAGGGGAGGGGAGGAGAGGAAGGAGGGGGAAGAGAGTAAGAAAATGGAAGAAAGGGTACTTGTCTGAAGGTGGAAGGACAAGCAGCAAGTAAGAGGGTGAGGGTTGAAAGGAAAGAGTGTGAAAGTTGACATTTTGGGGGATAGAGGAACTGGACTATTTGGAAGCGTGTAGATCAGATTTAACTAATAGCTCATTAGAGAGAAGTCTAATTATTTAATTATCATTCCTTGAGCATCTGCTCTTTAAGGAAAAGTTATTTTTCTTGTTGGAATGGTTACATAACCAGACTTATTTTGTCAGAATGTTATACTTGGATAAAAATAACAGAAGAGATGCAAATCTGTATAGTCATTTATCTTATTGGTAATGTTCATAGAATTTTGTGAAGACTTTCTTTATACCAATTTTTTTCTTATGCTAAAGAGCCATCATCATCTATATTAGTGATTCAGAAATCCAGGTTTCAAATGTATGAATGGATTCTCATTGTACAAGTGAATTACAGCAAATCATCCATTCATGAATTCACTGCAAGAAAGTGAATGAAGATGACTCATCCTAGGCACATTTTATAACAGTCCCAAGTTGCAGCTATAAGGGCTATTGAATGTTACTTGACATAATAAGAGACACCATGGCTCTGCAAAAGGAAGATTGCTGCATTCATAATCAAATGAGCAAATATGTGCAAATTAGAATGAGTCATAAATACTTCATGTTTTTAAATGAATAAAATATCATTGTTAAGGCTAGTCTCTGGAAAAGAAGAAAATTAACTACCTTATTTAGCTTTGTTTTGCTTTAAAATAACCTTTAGATTGTGTCTTTGGGGGAGATGAGAGAAGGTTTCCTGCATTAAGTAGCTATGCTATTGATGCTTTGTTTGAGTGTAACTACATTTCTGTTAAGCTTAATTTGGACTCCAAGCCCTAAACTAGCCTGGGGGTGAGGGCACTTCTTCCCATTTATAATTTGTAGGCTCTGGAGCTAGTGGAGGAATTCTTCTTTCTCTTATTTTTAAATAAACTTTAGGCTAATCAAACAAAGAATGCTAAAATAAACTAGAACTTCAACTTTTTGGAATGTCCCATTTAAAACCTACTTTGATGAGAAACATTGGTTTAGCTTGAACCAAAGTAAAAGTGATTAATATTTGAACTTACACATTTTTTAACCTTTTGATAAAGGTTCTTTATAGATCTCACAGTTCATACATTTATTCTTAGAGCAGCAGTTCCCAAACTAGGGGTCAGGATCCCAAGTGGAACAGCCGCATTGCTGGGACTGCAGAATTACATATGCAGCTTTCCAGAGCTTGCGGTGTCAATGATTCCTTTTCTTTCTATGGTGTCTGCCTGAGAGAACTGCCGTCTTAGAGCTTAGCTTATCAGCTTCTGCAGTCATACCAATTCTATTGGAAGAATATAAAATACAAGCAGCAGCTTCTGATTTTCAGACCTTTGTAAATGCGTGCTACTCTAGTGAAGGCTGCAGTGTACCTAAGCATAGCAAAGACTATGCTTAGGTACACATATGATTGAAAGTAAAGCTTGGCCTATACCGAGTGATTAGGAGAAGATTGCAGCTAGCATCTGTGAATAGAGTACCTTCTCTCCAGAACCTGGCTTGGCTAGTTTCTAGGCAGTGGCCAGAGGGTGATGAAGGATGTACCACAGGAACAACTCTATGTTGGGGTGCTCAAAAAGATGTCCTGCCCAACACCCTGCTGCTGCCACTGCCATATGCACCACTGACAAGCTCACTGCATGCACAGAAATCGGAGGCACAGAGCACTCCTCTATGCATGCACCAAGCCTGTCATCATTACAGCAGTGAGGGCAGTAGCAGAGGGAAACTGTGCTGTACTGCAGCTGTGCAATGCTGACAACGAGTGGATCACCTCTATTGCACAAGCCAGTCAATCAGCCTGACTTGGAGGCCAATAGCAGAACCAGAAATTCAAACAGAGAGATGTGGGGTGTCTTCCTGGCTGCTGCCAGAAAGCCATGTCTCCTTCCCCAGAGGCTGAGACCCGACGTGACTGCCTGAGTAAGCAGCTCATCTGATTTTAGGAGAAGGAGCACTAACTGTTTTTGGATGGCTTTTCTCCCTGGTGTAAGCACTGCTCTAGACAAAAGTCACTCCAAATTACGTTGAATTAGCTCTAATTCTTTTGCTATTAAGGACCCAGTTGTTCTAAACCAGGGTTGGGAAACCTTAGGTTTAATTGGTCCCTTTGCAGTTCCTTGATCTGGCCCCTGCTTCCAGTTTTTACCCCTAAGCACTGAAAAATTGAGCTCGGGGTAAGGAAGCAGAGATGAGGGCATGTGCAAAAAGGATAGAGGACAGATGCATCTGGTAAACACCCCTCTCCATACCTTCTATGGTCCCATGCAGCCTGTACTAATTTTCAGAATGGCCCCTGGGGTGGAAAAGTTTTCAGTCTTCACCCCTGTTCTAGCCTGAACTACCATCCCTTCAAGTCCGCTTTCTTCATAATCCCTTTTCTATTTATGATCAATGGAGAATATGGCATCATATAGCCTTTGATAACAAGCTGTCAGTTCCCACAACATCAGAACAGAAAGAGTTCCTGGTAGGATATGCTCCTATCAACATAGGGGTTGGTGGATTTCTACTGTTAGAAATTATATTTAAGTGAAAGAAAATTGTAGTACTATAATGTCTTGCATGATTTGGGATTGTGTCTGCTTAGGAAAGGGTGAGTAATTTCTTGTCTGCAGTATTGTTCAAGGACTAACTGAAAACTAAGCCTAATTCTGCTAGGAACTATAAATAGAGTAGTAGAAAGTCACTTCTCCCGAGAGTTTATAATCTGAGATGTTTATAGACATGACATGTGCAAGCTAGGGGAAAGGGATGGGACATACAAGCAGAGTAAAATATGAGATCTCCATAAGCATCAACGTAGTTCTGTAATTTTGCCATTAAATAAAACTTGTGGTTTTTTTTTGTCAATGATGGGTTCGCTAAACAGAGAGGGGGGGCGGAACATAAGGCAGCAGGGAATGAAGGAAGAGAAGGTTGCTAAAAGGAGAATGCAGTGAAGATGCTCTGAGGAAAAGGGGATGGGAAGTGGAGGTTCAGGGTGCTAATCAGCAACACTTGAGTATGATGGCTAGGAGTAGTACTTTGCCATCAGCGTCCGGCACTCCCTGCTGCCGCGACAGTTTCCTCTGCTCCCCGTAGAGTTCCTGGGAGTGTCTCAAGCTTGCATGGCTAAGTGTTGGAAGGAGAGCCCTGCATGGGTCTTGGAGTCGAGTTCAGAGGGAGCTAGGAGAAGGTTTGCTAGGCTAGGCCAGCTCCTTATGGAAAACAAGATAGGTGCATGTTGGAGATCAAACTTGGAAAATCCACTCTCAGCCATGAGAACTCTACAGTAATCAAACACCTTTGACACAGAGCATTTCAGTAATCTGACTAATTATCAGATTGGATTATAGTATCCCTAATATGCTTACTGGATGGAAATAAGTATTACACCAGTTGTTGGATACTTGTTGTAGCCTCACCTTGCCATTCTTAAACTACAGTATTTTTCTGTGTGTTTTTCCTTCAGTGTGGCTACCTGCTCTGCATTGTTCTACCACATCACCTAACCTTATTTTGTTACATCTGGTCCACCTCTCTTCTGTGCTCCTGAAATCCATAGTAAAAGCTTTCTACTACAAATGCAAATTAGACTTAGGATAAAAGTAATAAAACCTCTATTTATTCTTTTTGTGTAACAGGTGAAAAACAGTAAAGGGCTTTACTCATTTTAAAGTAGTAAATTAATGGTAGATGAATGTTTTGAGAAACACATTTTTCTCATCACCTATTTTCTGTTTAATAAAAAACAGTATTTCAACATTAATGGAAAAGATATAGTCTACACTGCATAAAGATGTAAAAGCTAAAAATTAAGCAAGCTTCAAAGTTCTCAGACCTACCTGCATTGAAATCTTCAGCTCAATGACCACTGTGTGGCAGCGGTCAAAAAAACAAATGGGATGTTGGGAATTATTCAGAAGGGGATAGAGAATAAATTGGAAAATATCATAATGTAACTATATAAATTGATGGTGCAACCGCACCTTAAATATTGTGTGCAGTTCTGGTCACCTGATCTCAATAAAGATATAGTAGAACTAGGAAAAGGTACAGAGAAGGGCAACAAAAGTGATAACGGCCGGTATGGAATGGCCCCCGTACAAAGAGAGGCTTGATAGGTTAGGGCTCTTCAGCTTGGAAAAGAGACTTCACAATTAACTTGTGGATTTTGTTGCCAGAGCATGTGGTTAAGACCAGTAGTATAGATGGGTTTAAAAAAAAAAAAAAAAGGTTTGGATAAGTTCTTGGAGAGGAGGTCCATTAACAGCTTTTGGCCATGTAGATTTAGGGGATGTAACTTCTTACTGTTGTGAACTGGGAGGGAATAACAGGGAATGGATTGCCCCATTGTGACCTGATTGGGTACTTCTCCCAAGTGACTGAAATTGGCCACCGTCGAGGACAGGATGCTGGGCTTGATGGACCATTGGTCTCACCCAGGATGGCACTAATGTCCTTATGTATTACAGTGATGAATATCCTAGAAATATGCAGAATAAAATAAAAACATAAAGTCAGCATGACTTGAGGTTTCTGCCCTGTATAATTCTCTGTATACGCCACTTACATTTTTCTTCTTGCAGCTTTTCCTCCCTATTCTACAGTGCATGCAGATTTCATTGACCTCTACCTGTCTGTCCCCTCTCTCTCCTTTTCCAAACGCAAACGTTTTTAAAATCATGACTTGGGTCCCCTAGAATTATGAAGGAATTATGAGATTTTAATAAGTCCTGAACTGCTCACTCTTCTCAGTCTCTACTGGTCGCAGTCTCTGGAGACAGAGCTTCCCTAGGTTCTCTCTTTTACAGGCCCGCCCTGGCCTCTGTGCTGGTTTTAACATCTGAGCTAGCTTGACCATGTCTTGCTCAGGTTTGGCTCTGAGTTTGGCCTCTGAAAAGGCCAGTAGACAGCCTAGTCTCTGCTCTGCTACATATCTCCCCCCCACCCCACCCCCTTGGAGACAGGCCTATCAAAGTTAGATTTGGCTTACAGTCACTTAAGCAGAGCAGAGTGTACACAGTAAAATAATCCCAGATACATGTACAGTCATAGGTATACAATTACATAGCCATAACGTCGTGCCTCAGTTTACCCAAATGTGCATTCATACATACAGGTTAACATTTCCCATTACACTGGAGGTGCTTAGTGGTGGGAAGTTCCACCTTATCCAGACCCTCTTTTAGGGTACCATACCCCATAGTCTTCTGGACCTTCAGTCCCAGTAACACACTATTTTGGGCTCAGGAGCTACTCCTAACTCCTATATCTTGTGCTATTTTCATGGCAGGCTTTCAACTCCAGCCCAATCCCCGTATACAGTATTACCCACATAGCCACAATGGGGGCGATTCCATGCCCTGCACACACTGCACGCATCTTGCGCGCAAACCACACGCATCCCCTTAGAGATTGCATTGTGCCGCGCAGATTCCGTGCGGGACCTGCACAGATCCCACGTGGATCCCACTTGGGATTGCGGCCAATGTATACATATTTGATTAAGGTTACTTAGGGAATTTCACTCCCACATGATGTACCCCGATTTGGGGTTGGGAGGTCAGCCCACCCATACCATCCAGCACTCCCCTCACCCCAGGACCCTATAGACCTCTTATTAGGTCACTAGCTTCTTTATTCCACTCAGAGATTTCTCACTTACTCTCTCTTTTTCCTAGGGTGCCATCTTCCTCCTTTCCCCCCTTTTGCTCCTTGCTGTTGTGGTCTGGACCCACCAGCTGATAGCTTGAAGTTCCCTGATATTTCCAGATGCTGCACAATCCGCAGCCAAGTGGTATTGGTTTCTGCCCCAGTACGTATCCTGTCCAATCCCAGTCACACTCACTACATCCATCTGTCTCAACCACCAGGTCCTTTGTGACGCAATAGGAATTTACAAATCCCCCAAAGCTTACACTTTTACTCGGGCTCCAATTCCTGTTGGGTGAGAGATGCTCCCAGGGTATCCACTTCTCTTAAATCTTCTGTCCACTAGACCCTTAGTTGAGCAAGCTCCTGCTCAGATCTTTGTTCCCTTTCCTCACGCTGTTGCTCCTCCAGTTGGGGTGAAGCTAGAGTTATCTGTACTCCAGTATCTATAACACATACACCTCCCTGGAATACAGTTGTTTGGGTGCCTACATGGGTCAATTCCCCCTGGGATTCTAACTGTGCCCCATCATCTCTTACTTCAACTGTTGCTTGGACTTGGGTATCCAGGTGCTCTACTTTGGGTGTTAGTCCTGTCTGGACTCCTCATGATCTTACCTCCAACTCTAGTTGGGAGAAGGATGTCTGTCTCTCCAAATTCCCTTTTCTCTATTGATGTCCAAGCCCAGCTTGCCAAAGTCCCTTGTTCCTCCTGCTCCAGTCTTGGGGCTGTTACCTCTAGCCTTAACGCCTCCACCTCTTTCTGGAACATTTTAACATTTTCTTTAGCCTGCTGTTTTCCTCTCTCCGATTCTTTGAAAAAATGTAAAGGTTCTCCTTGCTCCCCAATGTTATTTGGGCCAGGGTACCCTTTTCCTGAACCTCTCTCTCATTTATCGCCCCCACCATCTGCCCTTCTGTCTGAGTTCCCTGCTCAGTCAGGACAGGTGTGTGCCTTTCTACCTGAATTTTTTGGCCAGTTAGGGCAAGTGTGACAAATTGCTCTTTTTGAATTCCCCAGGTACTAGAGGGTTTTCTCCCCTCGAGGCTCTCTATGGCCCTTTTCCCTCCTTCACTAGCTGTTCAAATGGGACAACACCAACAAAGGTGTCCTGGCTTTTCACAGTGCCAGCACACTTGAGTCTGCCTTAATCCTGCACTCCCCATCATCTGTACATGTTTAGGGTCAGGGTGTAGCTCAGCTGATGATTTTATTTTTTACCCAGGGGTCTCCTTTTTGTGAACCCCCATCCTCACTAGGGAATTTAGTGGCGATCTTTCCCCTGCAGCCTGCCCGTTAAGTGGAGGACTTTCCCCTTGTTATTCCTCCATAACTTGTTTTATCCCATTCAGTGCACCCCCTTATACCCCTTGAGTTTAACAGTCTCTTAAACGGGCATGACTGGGGTGTGTCCATATGCACTGGGTGGAGCAATCAGGGACTTCCCACCTATGTGGGGTGAGTGGGGAGGGATTCAAATGGGTGGTGTCCAGGGATGTTGCAGCCCTCACCGGCTCGGAACACCATTCAAATGGACAGCCGGTCCACCTGCCAAGCTCAGCCCCCCACAGCCCCCACATCAACCTCCCCCCCCCACCCCGCCTGCATGATGTGAAAGTATGGTGGTTCGTGGGCAAGTGAAGCCACTGCAGCTGCCTCCATCTGCCCTCAGCAGGAATCTGGGAGGACCTGGGAGAAAGGACAGGGGCAGGCGGATCAACAACATGCAGAACCCTGGGGCATGTCACGCAACCCATGGGCAGCTCAGGAACGCAAGGGGGCATTTAATGCATCACAGAGACCAATGGAACAGCAGCAGAAAAAGCCAAGCACCAATTCACACATGCAGCTCACTCCCCACCAGGCTGACAGTCCTGTTCCAAACCCATCCCTCACGCAGCACAGAGTTTAGGACAAACAGTGGCAGTTCATGGGGTTCCATTCTAGGGGGGATCATGACTGCTGGGGTGGTGGCCACAAGCAGAATCACTCTCATAGGCAACTCACAATGGGATGTCTGGGGAGGGTGGTTGCAGCAGAGGGTGGCACAGTCACCGGGGTGGCTTAGTCCAAAGGCAGTGTCAAGCAGGCAGAATTCCCCACACAGGAATGTGGGAGACGGAGGGGGGCCATAGTCACCAAGCATTGTTTCAAAGCCGGGTCATGGCTGCGGCAGAGTCAGAGTAGGGAACCCTGCATCCTGCGCATACCCCACCCATGCAAACATCCCTGTCTGGTACCCTCGTGCCCATAGATGGGCACCATGAAGTTTAAGCCTACAGGATCCCCACTGCCCAGAGCGAGCTGAAGGTTCAGCCGGGTCCAAATCTGACACAGGACAGCGTCTCCACTGTGTCAGGTGCCCCGGT
This sequence comes from Sphenodon punctatus, assembly GCA_003113815.1. Classification (NCBI taxonomy): domain Eukaryota; kingdom Metazoa; phylum Chordata; class Lepidosauria; order Sphenodontia; family Sphenodontidae; genus Sphenodon; species Sphenodon punctatus. Next base: position 84,920 of record QEPC01013789.1, on the reverse strand, counting down.
CATGTAGTAACCCCCATCCGGTGTGTGAGCAACCGCAGATCACGCATGCGGTCCTCACAATCCCTCCGCTCCCTCCTGTAACCCTGGGAACACAATAGGCCAAAAAATTCAGGTAGAAAGGCACACACCTGTCCTTACTGAGCAGGGAACTCAGACAGAAGGGCAGATGGTGGGGGCGATAAATGAGAGAGAGGTTCAGGAAAAGGGTACCCTGGCCCAAATAACATTGGGGAGCAAGGAGAACCTTTACATTTTTTCAAAGAATCGGAGAGAGGAAAACAGCAGGCTAAAGAAAATGTTAAAATGTTCCAGAAAGAGGTGGAGGCGTTAAGGCTAGAGGTAACAGCCCCAAGACTGGAGCAGGAGGAACAAGGGACTTTGGCAAGCTGGGCTTGGACATCAATAGAGAAAAGGGAATTTGGAGAGACAGACATCCTTCTCCCAACTAGAGTTGGAGGTAAGATCATGAGGAGTCCAGACAGGACTAACACCCAAAGTAGAGCACCTGGATACCCAAGTCCAAGCAACAGTTGAAGTAAGAGATGATGGGGCACAGTGAAGTAAGAGACACTGGCAAAGGTGATGGGCCGGGAGGGTCCTCTCCAAAAGACACAAGTGAAAGTCCAGGAGAGCACAAATTTCATGCAAAGCAATGCTCTCAGTTGCCTTGCATGGTGGGTAACAACATTCCCGCTGGAGGCCCATCCACAGCAGATACCAGAACATGGAACCCCAGCCCGCTAGCTCTCAGATGGCAATCATGGCTGCACACATGATGTCCTAGGAGCAAATGGTTCCATAACAGCAGGTCATACCCATCACACGTGGACAAGGGATCCACCAGCAGCTGCTGGATACAATCCCTGAGCCACACTTCAGCCAGCGCCATGGTTCCACAGGCATCCCACGCGGCAGTACCTCCACCACCACCCCTGATTGCACAGTGGGGGGTATGGACCTAGAACATGATGGCAGACATGTCAAAGCCACAGCAAGCAAAGACTGCCCACTGCAGATGGCAGGCGAATATGAGTGCTACAGTTACATGCAACCAGATGTATTTGTGCCCCACACAGGAATGCCGTCAAGCCACTCCTCAGCGACTGTATCGGAGACGGCAACCGTGGCCCCTTGGTGACCTGCAAATACCTTGCCAAGTAAGGGGGAGGGGGTGTCGGCATGCAGCCATAGAGATAGGCATCAGAAACCCCCTCCCCAGCTGAGGAGAGGAGAACAAACCCAGGGGAGAAACACATGGACAGCATGTTATACAAAAAACACTATAACAGTTGAATTTAACAGACCACAGAAGGAATGGGGAAACTGGGTTAGATAACACAAGAATCCTAGACATCTGTCCCAGGCCCGGCTCCATCTGGTGCTCTGGCCCCAGAACAGCTCGTGCAGACACCGGCGGACATCAAAGAGGAGCTACCGGTCCTGCTTCCGCTCTCACTGGATGTAATGCACAGTCAAGGGAGAGGAGACAGTAGGATCATGCTGCTGTTGCCCAAGGGGAATGCCCCAAGACTGCAAAATAATCACACCCACAACACCACAAGGGGCACTATGGACCACGGCAAGACAGGGAACTAATTGTCCATTCAATGGATGGCACACAATAGCGGTACAACGCATTTCCACCAGAGGGGAATGGGGTGCCCGCAATTATCAGAAAGGTGTGATGGGAGGTGGGAGCATTGAGCAAAAGGAGTTGATCCCTCACAAGGACTCTCTCTGCCATGTTGGGAGTCAGATAAGACAGGAGGTCAGAGTCACCACGAGTTAAATCTCATGCACTTGTCCTTTAAGGGTTCCTGGTGGGAGTCTCTGGGTGGGGGCGGAGTGGGAGTGCCCACTGCACCGCTCTGCCCATCATGGCGCCTTTTCTCCATGGTGCTGGGAAATCTGTCTCCTGAGTGGATGCGTGGACCCGTTCATACAGGCCAGGGATGTGTGTGGGCCCTTCCCCATGCGCAGATTTGCCTGCCCCTGCACGGAGCATCTTGGCTTTTTCTGTTGCTCCATGAGTGGCCATGGGTGGGCTGTGCATGGGTCATGGGAGCGCACACCCACCCATGGCACCTTCATGTTAGACATGTGACCCCTCCCATGAATGAATATTGGGAGCTAGTACCAATATCCAAACGACCTCTTAAAGGTAGGGGAAATTGGCCAAATTAATTCAAGTGTGGGGTCACTCATGCCAAAAGGATCAGTCCGAGACGTGGCACGCTACTCCTGGTTGGCGGGGGCACCCCTTCCCAAAGTACCAGACAGGAAATGAGGTGCTTCAAGAAAAAGGGGTTCTTTATTACAATGGTACAATGAGGAAGAAAGGAAACACACCCACACCCACACAATATAATACAAAGACGTTTGACTGGCTCAGTAATATAAGCGGTGGCTGGGAAAGTGAAAGTAATTNTCAATGGGTAGCAAAACCCCCAAAGGAAAGCAGTTACCTATTCTGGCTGTTGCAAGGAGACAGCAGTTCCGTAGATCCTGCGATGTTCGGAGGGGGTGAAGATGACAGACGGCGGGGGGGTCTGGGAGTAATCCTTAAAATGGTCCCGTACAGAGTAATGTACACATGTCCACGTTCAAGAGCAACTCAACATGGACAGGGAAACCTGGGGCAGTTATAGGGACTTGCACAAAGAATCAGGGAGGTGCTGGGGGTCTGAGAAAGGATTTTCAGAGATGTCGAGAGTGAAACAAGGGGAAAGCTCTAGATGGATCTTTGAGAAACAGAAGAGCATAAACACAGGTTCTTGGGTGTTTGCCTCCCACAGTTTCCAATATGACCTATATGCTGACGACACTCCACTCTTTCTCTCCACTTCTGCCCTCTCCCCCTCTGTTCAAGCTCCTCTCACCAACTATCTCTCTGATATCTCCGCCTGGATGTCTCAACGCCAACTCAAACTGAACATGGCAAAAACTGAACTCCTGATCTTGCCTCCCAGTCCTTCCTCTCCCTCTTCCCTGTCATCACCATCCTCCTTGTCCTCCAAGCCCACAGCTTGGGCTTCATCTTTGACTCACACCTTACCTTCAAACCCTATATTGACTCCTTTGCCAAATCCCTCCAGAACATTACCAAGATCCACCCTTTTCTGTCTGTCTCCTCTGCCAAAACTCTCATCCATACCCTAGTCATCTCACGCCTCGACTATTGTAACCTTCTCCTTGCTGGCCTTCCCAGCTCTCACCTTTCTCCCCTTATCTCTGTTCAAAATTCTGCTGCCAGGATTATCCACCTAGCCCATCGCTTTGACCACATGCAGTCTCTCCTCTCCTCTCTCCGCTGGCTCCCTCTTCCTGAGCACCTTCTGCACAAGCTCCTTGTATTCACGTACAAAGCCCTTCACAACCTCGCTCCCCCTACCTCTCTGCCCTGATCTCCCTCCGAACCCCTGCTCGAGCACTCCGCTCCTCCTCCATCCCTCACCCTGCTCCCCCAACCGCCTTCGTCCCTTCTCCCTCGCTGCCCCGCATGCCTGGAACTCCCTCCCTGCCCTCATCTGCCTGGCCCCCACCCTCCACACCTTCAAGTCCCTTCTCAAAACCCACCTCTTCTGCTCCACCCTTCCTGACTCCTGCTAACCATTCCCACCCAGGATTATCCCCCACCTGTTATCTGTAAACTCCAAACTTACTGCAATCAAGCCAAGAATGTGTACCTGAGCTCTTGCATCCTCATGAATGTTGCATCCCTTGTCTCTCCCTCTGTTCCCCCTTCCCTGTCTTCCCCTCCCCCTATCTTTAGATTTTAAGTTCTCAGGCAGGGACCGTGTCTATCTTATTCTTTGTAAAGCACCAGGTACATTGCTGGCGCTATATAAATGCTCATAATAATAATAATAATAATAATTAATTGCACATGGAGAATGGGAATAGAGTCTGCTGCTGACTGGCACATTAACCTCCAGTGTTGCTTTTCAGCTGCCATAAGATTAAAAAACTGGCTTCAGGATCGCAGCAAAGATCATTTCCATGAATTGCCTTTAGTCTTCCTCATTGTTGCGACCTCTAGCTATGTAGTTGCCAGATAACTTTTTATGACCTATTGGTGAAATGATGGTATGCCAAGATATTTTTATTATAGATCTAAAGAGACAAAGCAAATAGAAATTTATTATTCCTGTTAAATGGGAATTATTCCTTTTATATGTAATTAAAATTATTCTTTCTATTATGTAATTTGAATTTTGTTCTAGATGTTGGTTAAAGATACAACAATACTGAACTTTGGTTTAAATTGGATTTAAACTGAACTGAACTTTGGTTTAAATATACTAAATAGGTGTTGAGGAGAAGATTAAAAATATGTCATGGTTGTAGTAACTTTGGGGTTTTAAATTAGGTATTTAGACTGAGAACTTAATTAAATACTCTATTTACCATGAGAGAAAACAATGAAACCTGACTGAGCTTCTTGGTTTTTGACAAAAATATGTATCTTCCAGTTTCTTGTACAGAAAAATACGTTTTCCCTCAGTTTAATCTGAGACTTTCCACTTTAAAATAAAACTTTGATCTTTACTGCAAATTAGGATAAAATATTTTGAGATTGCACAAGTTCTCAGTTTGCAGACAGTGGTGGATTTTCCCCCAATAAAGGTCATTTCAAAATATTACCTGTTTCTCTGAATACATTCAGTCAGGTTGCATCTGATAACTTCTGAGATTGGAAGATACTAGTACTTGCGACCTCGGGGACTTTCTACACGTGTCGCAAAGGTATTTCAAGGCACCTGTGTTGGAGCTTTGGAATCCCATGAGTGGGAAAGTAAAGTAGTGTTTCAAGGAACTAACTGTTCTTGCACAGTCTTGCCTATACTTGTTCCGTTTGTGCCAATAAATCTGTCATCCCCTCCTGCATCACCGCAGTTTTGATTTTGAAATTCTTTTAGATAAGTATAATGTAGCTTCAAATAATTATTGGTATAACATTGATGTCAAGTACCTGGTTCATACTGAAGGTTTGAGTGCAGCTGAAGCTTTGCATGTTGCAGCTTTGGGCCTAGTAAAAATTGGTTAGGATAAAGTTGGTCAAGTATGCCGCAAGTTTCATTTTTAAAATCTCCCCCTCTCACCTGTTCTCTGTTAGGGTATTAAGCTTTGCAAGTGGGACACTTTCTTCTGTGAATATAAACTTCAGGTATGGCTTTTTTTGGGGGGGGGGGCGGGG
>QEPC01013789.1:53524-67751 GCA_003113815.1 Sphenodon punctatus | reverse complement strand
GTGCGGCCGCACGGCCCCGCCCCCTCCACGCACCCCGCCGCCCGCCCTCCGAGGAGACGGGCGGGCGGCGGGGCCAATGCGGCCGCCGCGTCTGGCCGATCGTGCCACGGCCCGGGATCCCGCCGGGGATCCCGGGCCGTGGCACGCGGCCAGACGTTACTTTTTGTTGGCCACGGCCCGCGGTCCATTTGACCACGCTTCCCGGGACCTTCCCCCGGCTAGCCCGGGAAGCGTGGTTCAAATTGACCCCATGTGCAGATTCAGCGTGGCCAACATCTGGCGCACTCTGTGCAGACGTTCAGGGGCCTTTCGCCCCGCCGCGGGGTTCACCGTGGTTCACTGTGGTTCAGCGTGATCTCGTCACGTCTGAAATCACCCATTGTTGCCATATGGTGGTCATCTCCCCACTTGTAAGCCTTTGTGTCCCCTCAGTGTGTCTCCTTAAACATCACTGCTGATGGGGTTATGACCACCATCTCTTGCAGCATGGAGTGTGACTTACTTGCTTGAGTCATCTGGGTGTATCTCCTCATTTTGACTATTTGCTATGGCTGGAGCCTCTGACATTGCTGCGCCTTGTTGTCTCCAATTGTCTGCATTTGGCACACTGTACGTCAAGTATGGAGGCTGTATTATTTTGAGCTAAAAATAGATTTTAAAAAACCCATCAGTTCAGTTTATTATGGTAGTAGTGAATTAGTTAGTATTTATTAATTGTATAGCAAATAATGCCATCACAGTACAAAATTGCAAACAATAATAGAATACAAAGTATAAAAACAACCAGGGTAAAAACTACAAAATAAGCATAAACAAATCGCAAAGGCAAACAGTTCAAATTAAAAGAACAATTACAATTAAGGTAGTAGCTTGTGCCGTGATCCAAAGCAAATAATTATACATTAAAACAAACATACTTACAAAAACATGCAAGAAAAATACATAATCAAAAACTTGTTTACCATAAATCTGCATCTCAAATCCTCTGCTTGCAAAGCAAAAGCTACAAGCTGAGCAAGAAAACCTCATTTCTTTGCTGAAAAATCCAAATTAATTTCTCAGAGGAAGTCGCAAGAAAGTTAGGTAGGGGGAAAATCAACCGACTCCTGATGTTATTATATAAAGGACATGCAAGATCATAATGGGCTGAGTTCTCAAGGCACACGGCCATCCCTCCTTACAGAAGGGGCATTTTCTTTCATTTTGGGGAATTCCTATTCTGAATCCCTCTGATTGCTGTCGGCAGTTGTTCTAACCTCAACCTGGTTAAGGCCATACGCAGTGTCTTTTTAAGGTCTAGAAACAGGTATTTCTCTAATTCCCCTCCTTCCCACAAAATATACAACGGAGCTTACTGGGGAAAACAAACAGTTGCCAAATCGTTTTGGTGAGCCATATCCCTATTTCTTTGACGCATCTGAAATTTAGCAGCTTGCAAAAGTAATCTCATGTCATCAGAGACATAATAGCCAAGTCCCATCAGTTTAAGAGAATTCATCACAAAGCACAACCAGGGTGATTTACTGGAAGGGCCATGTGCATAGTCTTCTAAGACACGTTTTGGGAAATCTAAGAGGAGAATAGGATAATATATGTTCGAGCAAAAAGATAAAAGTCTAATCTCCGTTTTGGTGGAAATAGCCTCCTGTCCTGACTCCAATCTCAAAAAGGCCGAAGGCATTGACAGCGGGAGTCCTAGAAGAGAGCGCAAGAACTTATTCTTTGATTGCATTACCTGACTCCCAACCCCAGACCTCAGCTCCGTAGAGGAGCTGGGAATTTACTTTGGCTTCATATGCTCTAAGAGGGGCTTTACTAGATCTCCCCGCCATTGAGGCATGAAATTTGTTAATAGCTCCTGCAGGGTGACCTTGGTCTTCACCTGCTGGAGATGATATTTCCAGGACGGGGCTGCAGTGAGAGAGAGTCCTAGATGTCTATAATTGTTTGATTTTGTCATGACTACGGTCAGTACAATAAAATCTTATTATTATTAGATATCTATAATGTCTTACCCTCTCTATCGTGACCTGACCCATCCATCAGGACTGTTTTTGCATTCCCCTGCCCTACACCAGGATTTTAGCTTTATTGTAATTGATCCATAGTTTGTTCTAGACACAAAGTTGGTCAAATTTAGACATGACTTTCTGTAAGCCGACTGGCGTTCTTGAAATAATTGCCGTATCATTGGGAACCATGGCTGATAACAGGCAGGGAGGTTGGAAGTCTTCATTCAGTGTATCCCCAGTTACATCGTTCAGAAACAGAGGGTATTTTCAGATGTGACGAGATCACACTCAACCACGGTGGATTCCCACAGGGTGAGCAAGGTCTCGTCACGTCTGTTGGGGGGAATGAAAGTTCCTCCCCAGATGTTCACCTCCGTCAATTGTGGTGGGGAATCACATTCACCACACGATCGGCGGTCCCGGCGGGGCCGGCCCCAATCGCGTGGTGAATGTGATTCCCCGCCATGATGAAGGGACCCATCCCGTCTGGACGACTACCACGGCCCGGAATCCGCGGCGGGATTCCGGACCGTGGTCAATGCGGGCGGGCGCTGCGGCCCCATTGGCCGTGGCGCCCGCCCGTCTCTGAGGAGGGCAGGCGGCGAGGGGGGCAGGGCCGTGCAGCTGCACGTTGCTCTGCGCGGCCCCGCCCCCTCCCCGATTCCCCACTGGGATCAGCCGGCACATCTGTTGAATGTGCCGGTGTGATCCCGGCGGGGAATCACCCGGTGATTCCATGACGGGGCCACCACTGGCCCCGTCACATCTGAAATCACCCAGATCGAACAAGATTTTGGCTAGGATACAACCCTGTCTAACTCCCTTGGATGTTGGAAATCTTGGGGTCAGTTCACCCTGCAAACCCCATCTCACTTGAGCCCAGGTGTCAGAGGGTATGCTACCAGAAGATTAAGCCAAAACACAGAAAAGGTATATAAAAGCAGAGTTACATAAACCAGAATCCACAACAGTCTGCTTCAAAATGTACATATAATGTTCCTACACAGATTCAGAAGTATATTAGGAGAATGAGTACATACAGTATACAATCAACTGACAAAAATAATGGTGCTGCAAAAGTACATAAGCCCAACGTTTCACCAATACAATTGGCTTCTTCAGGGGTGTTCAAAAACTACTTTTGCAGCACCATTACTTTTATCAGTTGATTGTATACTGTATGTACTCATTCTCCTAATATACTTCTTAGGAACATTATATGGTCAATGCAAAAAGCAAAATACCATAAAAATATAATATAATAATGCATAAAACAATTGAGGTATTACAACAATAGAAAAACATGAACCAAAAAACATGATCATACTGCATGAATTACCATTCAGCCAGGAAAAACAAAAGCGGACCAGCCAAAACATTTATCCCAAAGGTGGGTCTGGGAATAAAGAAACTGCATCTAACATAACATTAACTCTGGACGCCTTTTTTTTTTTGGCCAACATAAGAAGGTAGTTGGCTGCCCTATACATTACCCTTTCATTTGAGTTGGCCAGAATATACCCAAATCTTTGTTCCTGCTGTTGCCCTAAAACCTCGGGACAAAATAGTACTCTATACTTATAGCGGATGTCAGGCGTTAGTGGACAGTCAAAGAAATAGTGATTAAAATCCTCAACATGCTGCTTAGTCACATAATCTCTGAGAATAAGGGGTTCCTTTCAAACAGCCCTCTAGAAGTTTCGAGGGCATTAACTGGAACCTGGCCAATGTAAGGGTCTTTCTGAGAGCAAAATTTGATATACTGACAAGGTATGGTTCCAATTGATGTACTGTTTTTAACTTCCCGTAAAAGGGGGCAACTGCCAACTCAGTGGCTTTGGCCATATCCTGTTGTTTATGAATGTCGACTAGACAAGCTCTAAGAAGGCTTTTCAATGGATGAGCAGGATATCCCTCGAGAGTTTTTAACGAGAAGCCAATTTTATTCAATAAATGAGTAATACCTTTTCGCCAAGTATTCTTGTAATTAAAGCCCTCTTGCTGTACTCAGCAAGTGTAAGGCAAGCTTTCTCTGGACATATCCATTAATCTTGCCCAGAAATTACAGATAATCACTTGAGCCCTATGCTCAACTGAGAGTGTACCCGTTTCTGTCCTTAAGAGAATCATGGGCGTATAGCGAGGAGCCCCCAAAATCGTTCTCAATATTTTATTTTGAAGCAGTTCCAAAGCGTGGACATCAAAACTCCACAGTCCAGCTCCGTACAGTACCTGGGGCATAAGCTTTTGTGTTAGTAACTAGAGGGTTTGTTTTACCAACCTGCCACCCCTAGTAGCCCAGAACCTAATAATGCCCCTATTGTCTGTTGAGCTTTCAATTTGGAGGCTGCGACTTGATGCACCCAGGAACCTGAGGCGACAAATACCAATCTTAGGTACCTAGATCAGGTTTCTCGCTTTATCTTAACACTATCAAGTTCCCATCTATGAGTGCGTACCTTTTTTGAGAATACCACTATCTTAATTTTGCTATAGTTTATCTTTAGTTTTTCTCTACAGCAATAGGTACTCAGGACCGATAGCACCCTTCTCAAGCCATTTTCCTCTACAGAGAGCACCACCATATCGTCTGTGTATAGAAGAATGGGAAGTGCCCTCCTGCCAATACAAGGTGGTAACGTCGGCTCATAAAGTGGCCACCGGACAGTTTTGTGCATGCATGCAGTTTTCTAAAATAGCGGCAGCAGCATCTCTGCCATTTTGGAAAAGGGCAGCCAGCCTGCACGTGTACACTAGCCATTTTGTGCATGCACAGACCAGCTGCCCTTTTCCAAATGGCAGTGACATTGCCGCTTTGAAAGAGGAAGCAGATTGGCCTGGTGGTCATTTTGTGCATGTGCATGGGTTTTTTTAAGTTTTAAAAATTATTTTCTGTTGTTTTATTAATTTAAATACGGATCCGTAATACGAATCCATACCTAAATCCAGAAATTGCTGAACTGAAACTGTAAAATGGACTAAATCGCAATTTCCCGCAGCGGACCACCCCTAGCAGGCAGCAGTTGGAGGCTTCATTATGTCAGCAGTCTAGGCAGATAGTGTAGAACAGTCTTGAAGGAGGTGAAGCTCTCTCCTCCCTCAGGTTTTTCCAACAGCCTCGGGCAACAGTTAGGAATGCTCTGTCACAATGTTGGCCTTGTTCTCTTAAAAGAAAACCAAAACCAAAACCACTACCCCCAAAAAAAAACCTCCACTTGGTTTAGCTTAATTTCATGTACCTTAGTTCTTGATTATTCTTAGAACCAAAGTTTTACAGTTCGCTAATAATGGCTTGGATCCTCTCAGGGTCCTGACATCACTATGTCAAAGTGATCTGGTTTCAAGCGCTGCCTGACCTCCCCTCTACCCTTTCCATCATGGGCCAGCACGATAAGTGTCTGGGTTTTTTTTTAATGTGAGCTACTTTTAAAGTTAAACTGTCATTTCTTTCTTTGTAGCGCTTTCTATCATCTGTCATTTAAAAAGTTGATTTTATTGACTGTTTTCTGGACAGGATTTAAAAACCAATATAGACTGCTCATTTGTTTGTTTCTGACTCTTGTAATTACTCTTACTGCTTGTAGTCTAAAAATAAAGTTCCCAAGTTTTAGCTATTCTGTAAAGGAAAGTGCAGAGGAACTATTCCTGGCATCTGGGACTATTGATTTACCACACTCTGTCAATGTTACACGGGTGTGTTGTTACGTCAGTGATGCATTCTATTGTTTCAGCTGCTGTGGCCTTTGTATTTGATCCTGTCAGTGCTTGCGTCAGTGATGCATATCCTTGCCTGTGTGATGTCAAAGTGTGGGTGTTCAGTTATAGAGACATAGTTAACCTAATGTGCTGCAGTAAATCCTGAATGCTCTTTCCTTCTGGGAATAACAAAGAGAGAGTGATTCATCGCTGTTCACATGAGACTAATGCTAAGTATAGCTGTGCTCACAACTTGCAGCATTCACACAGATTTGTATCACTGCCACTGCAGCTTTCTAAACAGGGTGCCAAGAAGTGTGTTCTAAAAAGAGGGATCTAAATGTACCTCCTCTCTCAAGTGTTAACTTATCATTTACCGATCAGTAAATGTTAAACGAATTCTTTCTAACTCACATCTGCTAATTAACATGTAAAAAGCTTTGTTTATAATCAAATTATGAGCACTTACTGTAGTGCAGATATTGAATACGTTACAATAAAAAATTCAGATTATAACTCACACAAGGCAGTAAAATGTAGCATTTCTCTGGAAGAAATCAATGCAGAAAAGCAGTTGTCTCTTTTCAAATAAGCTACTTTTATCTCTTGTTTTGACAATCTTTTTTTGAACTTATAGTGCATACTTTAAAAGACAAAAATCTTATCTTGGCAATAAATGCAGTGTTTACAAGAATGAATTGATGAAAGCTGCACACCTGCAGCTCTTCTTTTTTGTCCTTTCTCAGTAAGTCATGTGATGATGATCATGTGGCTCCGTCAAAGGAGCTTTTCCTCAAACAGCTTGACAGAACGAAACCATTCTCCATTTAAAGCTGTTAACGTGTCCAACGTTGGTTAATGGGATGTTTGTTCCTATGCTGTTACAGTAAAAACAAAATGAGTGGTAAGATTGCTGATTGCATTTTTAAAAAGTGCTGTGTTTGGCTTTTGTGTTAAAGCATGAAAGGCATTGTATTGAGCTAAAATTAGCCTTAAGCCTGTCTTCTGTGCTTACTAGATATGGAATAGAATTGTTAACTGTTGCAATACTTGAAAATAGATTTACTGTAAATTGTCTTTACTATTATGTGGGTATGATAGCGGGATGTGTAACATTGCATAACTTATTATACAGGATTTAAAAGAGCTTTGTGTATTAGAACATAAAATTAGCAGTGATTAAATTTGGAGGCCATTGTGAACACTTGTCTTGAAAGAGCACAGTTGTATAGAGTTACTTACTACCCAAAAAAGAATCTTGGTTCATACCCTGCTTACTGTGGTTAAAATGCTATGCATTTACAGGGAAAATTCAAACCAGTTTAGTTTACAAAGTGTTTATTGTGAATTCAGAATTTAACAAGGAAGCGAAGCTTGAAAAGATAGCTGTGTGCAAGATTAAAGAAACTGCTAATCTTTTGAATAGTATAGGATTTTAATTAGTCTCAATTCACCTTCTGGGTTTGCAGCAAAAATGATATGTTTTCTATTACATTCTGTTCAAATAGCCAAGCAGGAAATCTAATCTGCTACACCTGATATGACCTCAGCTGTTGTATTCAGGTGTCACTGTTTTGGCATATGTTCTAAATTTCTAATTTGCACAAGACCCTCCTTTATTCCACCCCCCTGGATGTGGGAAGAAACAAAATGATTGCTGCAGAAAAAAACAGGATTTATATAAGCTTCTTCATAATAATTTCAGTTTAAATTTAAAAATTTGGATGCCCTGTTACTGTTGAAAGCATGGGAGCACACGTGTCATCTGATTTAATGCGATATAGTATTTTACAGGTATATAAATACATTTTGTACCATTCTTACAGTACCTTCCAACAAGGTATGATTGATAACTGTCCGATCTAATCAGAATTTTGTTATTGTGTAACATTCATTTAAAGAGTTCCTTCTGTTATAGCTAAATAAACCAAAACCATAATATTCTTCATAATCAAATAATAATTCTAATGTGCTTTTTTTTTAAAGATGCAGTATTTTATTCTATGCATGTGGAAGAGAATTTTTGTCCAAATCATGCAATCTGTACACTGTCGTCTTGCTCCTACAACCTGACCAGTAACATAACAAAGAACCTTTGTGTATTGTATGAGAACTCTGCCAAGCTTTTCATATCTTACTCATGAGTGTTGTGGGGGATTGGAGCTTAATCATAAGTATAATGGAGTATACTTTTATAGACGGAGGAGAAGCTGTTCTTCCTTTTTCATTAAGACTAAAATGTAAAAACTAAAAGTCAAGACATGAACATTACTTTTCTAAAGTTAACACCTTGGCTTACTGCTAGCTAGAGGTACAACAGAAACCATTTCTGCTCAGAAGTCCTGGGTTTCAGCTCCTGACTGTTAAGATGCATTGGGAGGACTGTTCCAATGCATATTTTCGGTTGTCATGGAAAAACTGTCCATCCATAGAATTTAGGGATTGTTTTTTTTTACATTGGCACCTATAACTGTAGTCTCTGAATGCTCAGGCTGGAAAATACTACTGTAAAAACGGGTAGGCAACTTGAGGGCTTAGGAGCCTGATTTCCTGCTGACTTCCAACTTGATTTAGTCACTTATATCTGTGCATTAGCCACTTATATCAGTGGGTTTAAAAAGCCTTTTGTATTACACTTCAGGTAGATACAAATTTATTTTATTTATTTCACAAATTTTTTATCCTGCACCCATCCTACTTCAGGCAGCTCGGGGCACCTCACACATTGGGGTGGCTCAAATGAGAACATACGGTGCAAGCAGTAGAGAATTAGGCCTCTTGTTTTTATTTGAATGTTTATATTAAACTTGTATCCTCTGAATTATGTTCATGATAACTTCTCACATGCTTTATGTTGATACGCCTGACTTTTTAAAACTAATTCTTTATCTTGTTCTTTCATTTTCATTTTTTAAGTATTGCATTAGAGTGGTCTGCAGGCTTAGGATGATAGCAAACCATTTTCGATCAGTAGTAATCATAGTTTTATACGGTTCTCTGCATTCTTATTAAACTAAACGGCTCCTGGAGTTTGAAATTTTCCCTGAGTAAGGAAAGCTGAATAAGTTTCATAAATGCATATTTGAAATTTCAAGCAAATCTTGTACTATAGCCCTTAAATATTTTGTGTTAGAATAATAGAACTTTAGAGTTGGAAGGGTCCTCATGGGCCATCTAGTCCAAACTCCTACTCTGAGGTAGGATACCTATATCCAAAGCATCCTTAACAGATGCCAGTCTAGTCTTTTCTTGAAAACCTCCAGGCAAGAAGATTACACAACATCCTTAGACAGTTTGTTCGACTGCTAAATTGTTCTTTTAGGAACCATTTCCTAATATTTAACCTAAACCTTCCTTGCTACTATTTAAAACCATTGCTGCTTTTCCTATCTCCAGAGGCATTCTCCATCTTTTTTATTGTCTCTTTTTAAATATTTGAAAACCGTCAACATGTCCTCCCTTAATCGTCTTTTCTTTAGGCTAAACATTCCCAATGCCATCAGCCTTTCCTCATAGGACTTGTATTCCAGACCCTTGATCATCTTTATTGTTCTCCTCTCAACCCTTTCAAGTTTGCGAACATGCTTCTTGCAATGAGAAGCCCCAAACTGAACTCTCCAAGAGACATCTACCTATTGCTGAGTATAGTGATGCTATAAATTCCTACATCTTGGATATGATGCCTCTGTATCACCCAAAATGGCATTAACATTTTTTTCAACAGCATCATGCTATTGACTCGTGTTTGGTTTGTGACCCTCTATAACCCTCAAATCCTACTCGGTATTACTGCAACTTAGCCAGTTTATCACCCATCTTGTACATTTGGTTTTTTTCTTTTCTGTATGCGGTACTTACATTTGTCTTTATTGAATTTCATTCCATTATTTTCAGCTCAGGTCTCCACTTTATCAAGGTCATATTGAATTTTAAACCTGTCCCCTAAAGAATTTGCAGTTCCATCTCCCCAGCTTTGTATTATCAGCAAATTTGATAAGTGTACTGTAGTCCACTGAGTGAATTGTAAACTCTTTCATCTAAGTCATTAATGAAAATATTGAACAGGACTGGACTTGAGACTAACCATGGCAGAACCCAATTGACACATCTTCCCAGTTGAAAGTTGATACGTTGCTATTACTCTTAAGTGTGATTTTCCCCCCCCCCCCCAACCAATTCTGTACCTACCTTTATAGTAGTTTTTTCTAGATTATATTTCTTCATCTTGTTTAGGAGAATGCCATGTGGGAACAAGTCAAAAACCTTGCTGAAGTCAAGATATATTATGTCAACTGCATTCTCCTTATCTACTAAACTGATAACTTTATCAAAGAAAGAATCAAGGTCAGTCTGGCGTGATTTGTTCCTTAACAAATCACTGTTCACTGCTAGTAATCACTCCATTTTCCTCTTGGTGTTTGCAAATCACTTGTTTCTTGATTTGCTTTAGTATCTTCCCAAGTATTGAAGCTAACTGGATTATAATTCCCCGGGTCTTCCTTTATAGCATTTAAGCCATCTGTTTTATCTTACAACTAAAGATACTCGTGGAGCAAGATAAAGGCCCCTTTTAGACGTGCGGCGGTATCATTCGCCTCGGCGGCGCGCATATTTTGAAACTTCCGCCTGGTCTAATTAGACGAGGCGGAAGTGGCTTAATATGCGCCTATTACGGCGGAGGCGCATTTTAAAAGTGCGCGAATTAAATACCTCGATTGAGAGGTATTTAATTCGCGCACTTTTAAAATGCGCCTCCGCCGTAATAGGCGCATATTAAGCCACTTCCGCCTCATCTAATTAGACCAGGCGGAAGTTTCAAAATATGCGCGCCGCCGAGGCGAATGATACCGCCGCACGTCTAAAAGGGGCCAAAACCTCTTTTGTTGCCTTCACAATTATTGAACAAAAATAAAACTGTTAGTATGTATATGATCTATATATTATTTCATATCTTATAAGGGGGTTATATACTAACTTCTCAAATTTGACTACTCTTTAAGCTTTTAAGACCCTTTTTGCCATTCTGTAGCCTAACTCTTGTATTTCTGCACAGCTTCCTTTCTTCTTCAAACAACCTCTTCATTTTACTGAGAATGAGAGATGGACTAATCTGCTTATGCAGATAATACTTAGCACTTATTTAGCACCTTCTGTCTGCTGCAGATCTCAACACACTTTAGAGGCATTAATATGTTAAGTCTATGAGTACCCCTTGCAGGAGTAGCAGCATTCTTCTTCTAATAATATCCTTCTACTATTCTTGATAAAGCCACTGTTTTGTCCCTTTTGTAGCTCTGACTGCTTGCACATGAGACAGGGAGTGGGGGAAATTGTTGTGAGCCAAAATCAGGTGAGGAGGATCATGTGAAGTTCCGCTCGTTTGCGGATAAGTGTACTGTCTACCGACATTTAGACCATTCCCTCCATTATTCCAGCGATGGGAGACAGGGCTGGATTTTCTCCCGTCTCTGAAATCACAGTGGAAATGGACTAATCACATGAAAAACCCCACACCCACACACATGAGCAGAACTTCACGTGATCCCCCTGACATGATTTCAGCTCATGGCAGTCTTCCCCCAGCCCCGCCCTCCTGTCTCATGAAATTGGCCTCTGTTGGAGTCAGTGGGAACTTTGGTTGCCTGGCACCTCGGACAGTCAGGCACAGATTTTATTTGTCTGAAATAAAGCAGCAACTAGAACCTAGAGCTCATCAACACTTGCTCAAGTTGCAAGGCCTCCCTTCTCGTAGTAAGAGTATCTTTGGATTTTTGTTTCTTCTTAGCATGCCCTTAAAACAAGGGTTGGCGGGGAGGCAACTGTTCTTGTTTCCACAGAAAGACAATATTGTTTTTGAAAGAATCTGCAGTTGGATTGCCATGCACATCAGTTATTCCCATGAAATGAATTCCCTTCACTATAATTTTTTCTTTATAGTTCATGGTGATGGTCCATAAATCATTTGCTCCAGAGTAGTGCCATTTAAACCTGTAAATAAAATCTAACTACAGTTTCTTTCAAAAACTATTTTCTCTTTTTCTGTGGAAATGAGAGAGATTTTATGTTTTTAAAAACCCAACCGCAATTTATGGAAGGGCTGTAGGGCTTCATTGGGACTACTCTGAACTAAGTGATTTGTGGATCGCAGCTCATGTTTTCTGTTTATCCATGTTATCTTCTATTTTTCTGTACACAAGTATTGCAACTGAGAACGTACTTTGAACTTTTCCAGCTTGCTGAGCAGCGCTGTACTGAAATATTTCTGTAACCCATTCAGGTCCTGCTCAGGTTCCAATGATGTCCCCAAATGGATCAGTGCCTCCTATTTATGTGCCTCCTGGATATGCCCCACAGGTACGTACCTAAGATGATTCCTATGGCTTCATTTAGTCATGTCAAATTTTCAGGTGAGTGAAACAAAGACTGAGAACTAGGTGCTAAACTGACCTGTCTAACCATGTAAGACATGGTTGATTTCAGCATTACAGTGATCACTAGGCATGGGAGAAAGTATCAAAATCAGGATTCGGTTCTAAACTGAACCAGGTTGTGTTTGGATTTAAGTTTGTATTGTTTGGGTCTGGATTCGGATCAGAACAATGCGTGCTTAAAAATCCACCTGCTTCCAGCTCTGGCTCCCCCAGCGTACCCCACCCCCCAAGGGGGCAGGGGTGGGCAGAGGTAAAAGGGGGGTAGGCTGTGTGTTACTCACTTTTCTGTAGTGTAGGGTAAGCCTCAGACTGGAGCCCGGCATGGCCTTCTCCATCCCCACCGGGAGGAAAATACAATAAAAATGAATGTGCATGTGCAAAATGGCCACCATGGCTGTTCTGCACATGCGCACCAATTTTCTAAAATGTACTGATGCTGCTGGTGCCATTTTGGAAAATGAGTGTACATGTGCAGAACGGCCATGGTGGCCATTTTGTACATACACGTTAATTTTTATTGTATCTTCTTGGTGTGGTTGGAGAAGGCCACTCCAGAAGCCAGTTTGGAGCCCTATCCTACACTACAGAAACAAGTAAAGCACAGCCTACCCCCTCCCCTCTGCCCACCCCACGTACCCCTGCCTGGCCTGTCTGCCCCCCACCCCTAGCCTGTAAAATTCACTGGAGCAGCACCAGCACCTCTCTAAGAAGCTTTGATGGATCAGATATGCATCAAATTTTGGTTCGTATCCCCCCCCAGTTAATTTCATCAGTACAAACAGTCCAAATCTGGATGATTCATATTGATCAGAGCCTAACTTCACACCCCTAGTGATCACAAACATAACATGGTGTTGTCCCATAATGCCTCTTGAATAAAAGTTGCCTGTTTTCTTAAACCTCCTTTTATTGAAGCATGTATTTTTATATATTGTATCAATCACTCATGGGCACAGTCCTTTATTTGGTGGAAGCAGTAGCTCTCCGCACAGAGCTGAGCTTCCTATTAAACCCCAGGTCAGATAAACATACAAGTATATCATGAAACAGCTTAACACTACTATGAAAGGGTGTAGCACCACCTGCTGGTGGAGGTAATGTCTCTTATTTCAATAATGTGGTATCACAATAAAAACCTTGATAAATGGGACTCCCTAGTTTTAAGCACCATGTACAAACACACAGGAATATACAGCCTGCAGCATCTCAAGTACCAGGGGTTCTGTATTAAGCTCCATGTGGAAGGACTTTTGTTTCCTTCTAGGTGATGCTAGGTTGGGTGCAAACAAATGAGACAGTAGTGTAGTACAATAATCGGCAACAGTAATGCTTGAGTCACCTGTCTGCCAGTTCAGTGTTCACCCTCTTCCACCTCGGGACAAGCACCTGGCTGTTATGCAATGTCAGCCGGAGATGGCCGGTGACACAGTGCAGGCTACTGTTGCTCTCCCCGGGCTAATGTGAGGCCACAAGACCAACTCCCATCTGTTCGGACCGTACAAGGATCAGGCCTGGAGGAACGCACTTCCCCAGCGCCAAACAGCTGATTTGGGGTAGCCAGCCTGGAGGAGGACGCCCCTTCCAGCCACCAAACAGCTGATTGGGGGGGCAGAGGCGTGTGTTTCCCCCGGATACCAAACAGCTAATGGGGGCCGTGGAGACATGCACTCGCCCCAGCTAACTGGGGGTGTTGTGGATTTTCCTTTAATCCACTGGGTTCGGGTGGGCTCACCAATTCGAGGCTGTACACAGAATCTGGGTAACATAAATCCAGTTTATTGAGTGCTAACGCGTTAGCAGACTCTGCAAAGGAGAGCTGCCTTTGGGACAGCCCCCAGAGCTTTTTATACATCAAAAGACAAAGGCACAAAGCACGCATGCGCAACAAACTCTTAAAGCTGTATTTTTCCACTAGCTATACATCATTTCTACTATTTCTTTGTCTAGTAAAGCAAGGTTATACGTTGTATCCCAGACGCCAGACTATCTTGCTTGAGCAGGCTCTGTTCCTTCTCCTGGCCCCATCTTGTTCTTCCCTTATCTCAGTTTCTAGCGTTCAAGGCCGCCCAGCTGCACATTCCTTTCCTA
>QEPC01013789.1:0-12343 GCA_003113815.1 Sphenodon punctatus | reverse complement strand
GGAGCTCTGTGCCCCATTGCCTCTGTGCATCCCCGGAGCTCTGTGCCCCATTGCGTTCCCCGTGGCCTTGTGTCTCCCATAGCGGTGTTCCTCTTACTTTTGTTGGGTCTTGCTCTCCCTTAGCTGAGCTCTGTGCCCCATTGCGTTCCCCGTGGCCTTGTGTCTCCCATAGTGGTGTTCCTCTTAGTTATGTTGGGTCTTGCTCTCCCTTAGCTGTGTCTTGACTTGCCTCACCTCTCTGTAGTGGGTATTCCCTCTTTTCCTTGCTTTTCCCTCGTGCTGTCTTTAACTCGCTTCTCCCTGGCCTGTATCCTCTCTGTTGATCTTGGAACCTCTCTGTCCCTTCCCCTCTGGGACCCTTTTCTCTTTCCTTTCTGTAACCTCAATGATGAACTGTGCGCTCTGAGGCTGGGTTCCCCGGCTGGTAAGACGAGAGCTGTCTCGAAACACCAAGAGACCGGCTGAGAGGTTTTTCCTTCCTGATATCTCTCCTATCTGGGTTCCCTGGGCCCTTCATACGGTTACCCCCCTCCAGGTATAGGTTCCCTTATCCCCCTTCTCCTGCTAGTGTAGGTTCCTTCTCCCCTCCTCCCCTGACACACACCAGATGTAACTGGTGAAGTGCTTCTTTCACCACAGCCGTCACCTGAGCATCCAGGTGGAGCTGTGGGTCCAGGAGCACCCCCAGACTCCTGAAACCAGGGGGGGTGGACCCCATCAATGATGAGGGCCACCACCACCCCCGACCTTCCCCTCAACCATCACCTCAGTCTTGTCAGGATTTAGTCTCAGGCGGCTTGCCCTCCAATCCCCCACAACGGACAAACACCGGGTAAGCACCGAGACTGCCGGGCCTGAGTTGGAGGAAAATAAAAGATATAGCTGGGTGTCATCAGCATATCGATGACATCTCACTCCATACTCCCTAACAACCTCTCCCAAAGGCTGCATGTACACGTTGAACAGGAGAGGGGATAGGATGGAGTCCTGCAGTACTCCACACGTGAGGCCCCGGGGGGGAAGATGAAAACTCCCCCAGCACCACACGCTCGGTTCTCCCAGCCAGGAATGAGCGGAACCATTCAAGAACAGTCCCACCAATCCCTGCCCAGTCCCACAACCGAGTCAACAACAACTCATGATCAACAGTATCAAATGCAGCCGAGAAATCTAACAAGATCAACAGGGTTGAACGACCCTGATCTAACTCACGGGAGAAGTCGTCGGTCAAGGCCACAAGCGCAGTCTCCATGCCATAAACCGGACGAAAGCCTGACTGCGAGGGATCGAGAAAATTAATCTGGTCCAAATGCCCCTGAAGCTGCTGAGCCACCACCCGTTCAATAACCTTCCCTAAAAAGGGAAGGTTAGAGACTGGCCGATAACTGGCAAGGACATCGACGTCCAAAGATGGCTTCTTGAGCAGGGGCCGCACCACCGCCTCCTTGAGACAGCCCAGCACCCTGCCCTCCCCAAGGGAGGCATTGACTATCCTCGCCAGCAACAAATGTCTCTCCGCTAGCCTTAACCAACCAGGACAGGCATGGATCTAATTCAGAATTGGTGGCTCGAACAGTCCCAAGAGCATCCCCCGCATCTAAGGGCGACACCATCTGAAACTCATCCCACAAAACAGGACTAGACGGGACTCCCACTGCCTCAGATCCGTTCTCTGCGAAAAAAGTTGCATCAAAACCATGGTGAATTTGAACGATTTTATCCGCAAAAAAGTCCACAAACAAATCACAGCGAGCATTTTATGGTTCTACATCCAGGCAGAGGGAGGCCGGACTGACCAGCCCCCTCACCACCCGGAACAGCTCAGCCGGGCAGGACTTAGTGGACGCAATTCGGGCAGCAGAGGAAACCTTCTTTGCTGTCCGCACCGCTACGGTATAGGTACGTAACCAGACCCTATGCCTCAACCAGTGCACTTCAGTACGCGAGTGATGCCGCCGTCGCTCAAACCACCGCCCTTCCTGCTTCATCCACTGCAACTCACCCGTATACCATGGGGAGCTGCGTTGTTGACATTTCGGGAGCAGACTCCTGGGAGCCACACAGTCGATGGCCTCCATCAGCCTGATATTCCACCTAGACACGAGGTCATCGAGCAAGCTGCCATCGAGGTCAGAGGAAACATCCCCTGGAGCTATCTGGAATCTTTCAGGTTCCATAAGCCTTCGGGGGCGAAGCAACCTAACTGGTTCCACACCCTCCTGAAGGCCACATGCGCCAGGATATCCGCCCAGAGGAGATAATGATCTATCCATGGCAAGGGCACCATTGATACCTCCCCCACCAACGGATCCCCCGCCTCAAGGCCGATGCAAAATATCATGTCCAGGGTATGTCCTCCAACATGTGTGGGGCTCACTACTCTCTTGAGACAGGCCCATGGTTGCCATGGCGGCCATGAACTCACACTCCGCCCCTCCAAGACTGGCGTCGGCATGGATATTGAAGTCGCCCAGAACTATCGTCCTGGGGGACTGCAAGATCACCTCCGACACCAGCTCAGTGAGTACGTGTAGGGAGGCTGCCGTACAGGTGGGTGCACGGTATATGAGCAGTATCCCTACCTTGTCTCCGGCCAAATCCAAACTCAGATGGAGACCCTCTATACCCATGATAGATTGCACAGGAAATCTCCTTACGGACCAGGCATCCTTAACAATAATGGCTACACACACACACCCATCCCTCCAGCCACGGCTGATGCTGCACAGAGTACCCGGCTGGAACAAGATCAGCCAGTATAGGCCAGGTCCAGCCAGGTCATTGTCGAGTCAGGTCTCCGTGATACATGCGAGGTCTGCCGCCTGGTCCAGGATCAACTCCCAGACCGAAGTTGACTTATTAGCTACCGACCTTGCATTTATCAGCATCAAGCCGAGACTAGGGGTCCTCTGATCCCTAATCACCTCACCACCTGCCTCGGGGCCAGTGAGCGGGACAGAAACACACCATCTGTCCGTCTCACAGATCGAACCCACCTCCCAGATGAACCATAATTCCCCCGGCCCAGACCAACCTCTATGGCTGCAGACACCCCACCCCCCGCCAGCTCCCCAAGAGAGATCCCCAACCCCCAAAACACCCCCCATCCTCTGCTGCCACCAGAGGATCCCTCCCTCTCAGAGGGCTGCAGCCCTCCCTCACACTGAGGGGGTCAGCCCTCCCCGCCCTAACCCAGTCTGCTTGTTCCCCTCCCCCATAAGAGAAATACCCCATCCCCACGCCAATCCCTCCTTAAAATACAAAGCTAAAGCTCCCCCCCTTCCCGGCCCCTTGGGTGTGCTGCCTGCGGCGGCGCCGGACAGCCGACCACTTTTGGCTACGCTGGGACCAGGAAGTCCTAGCCGTATGCCCTGGCCCCACCCCTCTCCTCCTGACGGGAGAGGGGGGAATTGGTACCGGTGGGGCTGGGTAGCACGGCTCCAGGAAGTAGCGACCGGTTCAGGCAGTGTCAGCAGCATCTGCGTCGGTGGCAGCAGCTTTAGGAGCAGCGGCAGCAGCACCAGGTAAACCGGTGAGTAACCGGCACAGTCCAGGGAGCTGGTGAACAACATCTGGCTGCCACTGGCCCATGAACGGCACATGAACGGGCTACTGCCCTGTGATCACGCCCTTCGGCCACTGCTCAGAGGCCGCCACCCCCTGGGCAGCAGCCCCTTTTGAGATTGTTACCTGAGGGAGGGACAGAAGAGTGGTCACAGGTGGGGGGGGATTCCCAGAGTCTTGGCCAACAGGGAGGCAATAGCCCACTCCCTTTTCCAGTCCAGCCACACCCCCTAGGTAGCAGCCCCTTTTGAGATGGTTACCTGGGGGAGGGACAGAAGAGTGGTCACAGGTGGTGGTGGGGGATTCCCACGGCCTTGGTCAACAGGGAGCCAACACCCCACCCCCCTTTTCAGTCCAGCCACACACCCCTGGGCTGCAGCCCCTTTTGAGATGGTTACCTGGGGGAGGGACAGAAGAGTGGTCACAGGTGGTGGTGGGGGATTCCCACGGCCTTGGTCAACAGGGAGCCAACACCCCACCCCCCTTTTCAGTCCAGCCACACACCCCTGGGCTGCAGCCTCTTTTGAGATGGTTACCTGGGGGAGGGACAGAAGAGTGGTCACAGGTGGGGTGGATTCCCAGGGCGTTGGCCAACAGGGAGCCAACACCCCACCCCCCTTTCCAGTCCAGCCTATACAGATATCTGTAGTGTAGCAACATGGTTCTCCATCCACGCATTCTACAAGCTTTATGCTCTGGGTTTGGCTGCCCACTCTGATTTTGGGAGGGCAATCTTGTTATTGTTTTCGTGACTCCTCACCCCACCTCCCATCTTTAGATGACTGCGATTTACTCTCCCATGAGTGAGCATCACAGAGCCCCTTGAAGAAAAAAAATGGTTATTTACCAGTAACTGAGGTTGAGAGGGTTCCATGTATTCTTGCTGCCCGCCCATCCTTCCCCTCTGGCTCGGAGACCTCATTCAATTTCTGAAATATGCTGTTGGGCTTCACTGCTGGGTTGGAAGAAACTGAGGTGGGAAGTTCTGCCCAGGGCCAATCTTACCACAGGGGGAATTGGAGCAACTGCCCTGCTTTTTCTGGGGGCCACAAAGTGGCCCCGATTTTCACCAGGGTGTATGGGTCCAAACGCAACCATCTTTAGGGTGCCCCCAAGGGCGTAAGCCACATTTATCTTTGCCCTGGGCCCAGCAAATTCTAAGACTGGCCCTGCCTCTGCCCTCTCCCTTTTATGCTCCTGTCACAAGACAAAAAGTCAGCTATGGAGAGATGAGGGGGACAGGGTGAAGGCCTTGCCACCTGTCCGTACTGTTCTACATGGTCTGAACAGAAGCTGCTGACATTGAGATGAACTTTCCAGTAGCCTGCAGAGCAGGAGGCATTCCAGGAGTGAGAATACACTGAGCTCTGTTGAAGAACTCAGTTACTGGTAAGTAATCTTCATTTTCAGAACTGTAGTATTTCAGCTTTTCAAATAATACAGCACATTACAATAGAAAATTGCTGCTTGTTACAAGTATTGTATAACTGTACATGGATGCTTGAGAGATACGTTGAAGACTTGTGAGCCGAAGTGCTATCAATGTGCTGATTGACCTGCACCCCTACTACATTTGCTGTTTTTAACCTGAAGTTATCTGTTTTCTGGATTCCTGCTGAGAATAAGGTCTTGGGTATGGATAAGCCAGGTAGGGCTCAAATTAGGAAGGAAAGAGCTAATGTTAATTGCTTGGAAAAGGTATGTCGGGTTCCTACTTCCATAATTCAGAGAGTAGCTGCCTGCATATCTTGGCTTGCCTGCGGGAGAAATTGTTCATGAATGGTTCATGTTTGGCGACTGTGGGGGATTGAATGAGGGCAAGCCATCTGAGGTTGAATCCCGACAAGACGGAGGTGATGCTGTTGGGTAGGGCTGGGGGGGTGGGGTGGCTCCTGTCATTGACAAGGTTTTCCCCCCTTTAGCCACCCAGGTCCGTAGTATGGGGGTGCTCCT
Organism: Sphenodon punctatus; assembly: GCA_003113815.1. Taxonomy (NCBI): domain Eukaryota; kingdom Metazoa; phylum Chordata; class Lepidosauria; order Sphenodontia; family Sphenodontidae; genus Sphenodon; species Sphenodon punctatus. Next base: position 6,826 of record QEPC01013789.1, on the reverse strand, counting down.
TGATTAACAGCTCCACCTGGATTCCCAGGTGGCGGCTGTGGCGAGGAGTACTTTCCACCAGTTACATCTGGTGCGACGGCTATGGCTGTATGTCTCAGACTCTGACCTGGCCACCATCATCCATGCCTTCATTACCTCTATATTGAACTACTGCAACGCACTCTACATGGAGCTACCCTTGGTAACGGTCCAGAGGCTGCAGCTGGTGCAGAATGCGGCAGCCCGTGTCCTGACGGGGCAGGTCGTCGCGAGCACATTACACCAATGCTCCGTTCTCTACACTGGCTGCTTATTGTCTTCCGAGATTAATTCAAGGTGTTGGTAATGACCTATAAAGTCCTAATCGGCCTGGGCCCCACCTACCTGCAGGACCGCCTCATTACTCAGGCCGTGCAGCAGCCCTTGCAGTCAGCTGGGGACACCCAACTCAAGGGCCCCTGGGTTTCCCAGGTGACAACAATGGGGAGGGTGTTCTCAGTGGCCACGCCTAGGCTGTGGAATTCCCTCCTGACAGAGGCCCACTTGGCTCCAGACCTCCCCTCTTTCCAAAGACAGTGTAAGACCTGACTGTTCTGCCAGCCCTCTGGGGAGGGAGATGGGGAGGGGAGTAGGGGAAGGGTTTTGGTCTGCTTTTTAGTAATTTTTTGCTTTTAAATATTTAATTGTAATTCTAATTGTTGATTTTATTGTGATTTTAAAATGTGAGCCGCCCCGAGCTGCTGTTGTGCAGGAGGGTGCAGCATAAAATGCTATGAAATAAATATCTGTCCCCCATCATATATATATAAGGAGTGCCTTTGGCTTTCTCCATTCTTATCAGAAGGTATGGAAGTTTGGTGGCCATTCAGGTCATTGATCTGATGTTAATGATGTAAACTAATCCAAAGATGAAAAGAGAGAGATAAAAAAAAGGAGTGGGGGAGGGAATACCCTTGCATATAGATCCTCTATTAGCAAGGCTATTGTGAATACTACGAGGAAGCAAGCTTCAGTCAGTGTAGCTCAAAAATTTAATATCTTCAGCACCTGTGTGCCACATAAAACAATACGAAAATGTGTGAGAGAGAATCCAGTCTAGGTATAGCCATACTTGATGTTTGGTGTCTGGCTTGAGGGGGTGCTTTACTGTGGTATAAAATAAGTATAAAATGGTCCTTTAATGTATCTTTGAAGAGACTTATTTTTAGGCAGTTGGAAGTTGTTCACAGTTATAAACATGAAAAAGGAAGAAGATTGGACATGTTTTATAAACCTGGAGTAGAAGGATTAGAAATGTGCTCTAATAAAAAATGGTAACAGCATTTTAATAACTAGTTTGTTATTTCAAACATAAATTTACATCTTTCAAAGCCACCTTAGGCCCTTTTCAAATGGGCTATGGTGTGGGGGGGGATGGGTGTGCGTCCACTGCCAGTGGAGGTGGGTGTGCAGCTGTTCCCGCAAGCACACACCCATCTCCACACACGGAGAAACCGACATTGGTGCCCATTGCTCCATATATGGGTGTTGGGTGGAGCACAGGAGCGCACACCCACCGTGGGCACCATTCCTACGGGCGCCCCCCCACCGCACATCCACTGCGGGATGAAAAAAAAAAAAGTTTCAAGTCTAACAACCACCTCTAAATTTCCCTGTCATAGTTTGATAACAATGCTTTACTGTTTTTAAGATGCTTGTCTTTTTTTATATCAAAGGCGTACCCAACCAGTGGAAAATGGCTAGCTCAGTCACTATTACAGGGGAAACAGTGCGTTCCAGATGCACAGAGTAAACTAACAGAGGGAAAGTGGTAAAAATGCTTATTTCTTAATTTGAAACTGTTCTGTCACCAGAATTCTTGTTCATGGGTCTTGACAAGGATTTGTGAGTTTTCATAAGAATTGAAGCTCTCTTGATCCCATTAAATGTCTACATGCAGCCACTAACAAATCTGGTGAGACATACAGAGCTCATGTGCTTACCCTGTGATGATGGAATGCAGTTCTGTATATGCTTTGTAGTTGACAACAAAGCCACTATGGATGAATTTAAATCTGATCAAAATAAAGTTTGTGCTGTTTGGTCCCAAAACATTTTTTTTAAAAGCATTTTGAAGAATTTGCAGGCCCATGGTTGTCTCTTCTTGCTGAAAATGCACATTCAAAATTCAGTTCAGATCATTACCTACGAGCATTTCTGGATTCCTTATAGATGCTAAATTCTGACATCCTACCATTCTTGTCTAGGACTGCAGCCATCCGCAGCTGTTTATATAGGGGCCAAAGATCTCTTGCGTTTTGGTAACCTTGGACATATAACAGCTAACAGCCTTTCAGACAGAGATGTGATTTTCCTATTGTTTGTTCACTTTTAATGTGACATGTCTTCTCATGTCCTTGTAAAATAATTATTTCCATAAGAATTTGTAAGGTCCACAACTGTAATCATTTGTTTTGCCACTAGATGGCTCTTGTTGCTTAGGTATGTTCTTTCGTTACGGTCATCCTTACATCAGCGACCAAATAGATTATGCCATGTGCTTCATTCATATAAGTTCATCCCGTTTTCTATATTTCCTAGTGGTTCTGTTTGTACACTAATCACCAAAGTATTGTAATTGAACAGATATTCTGGAAATGCCATTTATTTTCTGATCTATTTCACTTCATTTCCTATTCAGCCAGTAATTGTTGTTTACAGTTACCGCTATGGGTGCTTTTAGATGGACAGCAGCCCTGGTTCTGCGCACGCCAGCCCACTTCACCCCTGAGCTAGCCCATCTGTCTAAAGGCGCCCCCACCAGATGTGCAATGGAACAGCCTCTCCAGGGGTGCTCCAGAACATCCAGAGCGCCATCAGTGGAGCGGGCTGGCCAAAACCAGTGCGCCAACCCAAAGCAGAACTGCTGTCTATCTGATGGGTGGACCCACACTGCAGTTTCACTTTTGGCTGGCTGTTGTCCTGGGCAACGCTATAGAGTTTCAGGCACTCCAGCCTAGAGCATCGGGCGATTGCATGCAACTCTGGAGGGGGCGGGGGGTCACCATGCAGGCAAACAGCAGGCTGGGGAACCCGCTGGGTCCATCTGAAGTCAATCCAGGCAGGGGTGAAAGCAGGCGGACATGGGGGTGCACCTTCAGGGGCAGGCTGCCTCTGCGTCCGTCTATAAGCACCCTATGTATGTTCTTCCGTATTCTGTTTCTGCAGGTGTCAGACATTCAGGCAAGGATGGTGGTACTTACATGGTCTCCTCTCTCAAGTGTCATCAATGGGGACACTGATGAAAATAACGTGCCAGAGGCTTATGCTTATGAAGTTCTGATTTCAAATACTGGAAAAGATGGAAAATACAAAACTGTGCATACGTAGGTATTATCTTTATTAGATTACTGTTATGCTAGATGATGCAAACCTAAGCCTGATTTAAAATCCACGCTCTCTAAGAGAGTGAGAAGTCTTTCATATTTTTGTAACGGCTTATACTTATACACAAGGTAAAACTTGATGAATTCCCTTAATAATCAGCTGCAATTTGCTATTGAAAAGTCCAATCTTTTAGGTACAGAGTGCTTCCAGGACTCTTGAAAAATAATTTAAAAGTCCTTTTCAAATGGGCCAGCGGTGCAGGCAGATGGGTAGCTGTCTCTTATACACATCTAGATGTGTATAAGAGACAGCACCACAGCATTCCCATAGGTACCCCACCCGTACACGTGTGCGGGGGGATGGGGGGGGTCTGTGTGAAAATGGCCAAAATCATCTTCTACTTGTTTTACAAGGCTCTTGTCTGTCTTTTAAAATAAGCACGTTCCCTCAAGTATCCAAAACACAGTATGCTGGCAGCAGCCAATTGTAAACAAACCTGAAGTGCTATTGGCAGAGTCCTCCCAAGTTTTCCCTTCTTCCTAAAAGCAAGGGAGAAGATATTAGCCTTGTACAATACCCAAAATGATAACAAAATTCGCAACCATGGCCTACTGCGGGGCAGAGTTTATATTTGTAGCTATATTGTGACAAGTAAGAAAATGCAGAGGCCGTCTAGAAGAAATAAAGCCATTTACCAGAGTAATTATGGATCTTCAGGAATGCTGCCCTTCCATAGTCACACTGCAAACACATGGCATTACTTGAACTGGAATTGTTTTAGGTAATATTATAACAGTTGTTTCAGTGTTATCAAAATTGGGGGAGAAGGTTGTTCAAAATATAAATAGTTTTGTTGTTTTATTTGCATTGTATTTTTTATATAAAGGAACTGCAAAATACACATTTAATAATCTACCACATTGTTCCTGAACTTAGTTTACCACAGCAACAAAGTATTTACAAATACAGTGTAGAGACTAGAGAACAGTCCTGCACCAGCAATTCCACCCTTAATTTGTGTGATTCTGAAGCACTCTTTATAACAAAATTGTCCTTTTTTTTTTCAGTGGAGAGAAAACTAGTGTTACCATAAATGATCTCAGGCCAGCAACTGATTATCATGCAAGGTATGTATCCCCCTATGTATTGATTGCATCAGAGAAATTTGTAAAAGACTGACTATCCAAGCCTAAAAATAATTAGTGGAACTATATTTACAACAGTAGGAATTACAGTGACTAACTCTGATAACTTCAGTCTTTTTACTGCCTGCTGCGTGTTTCTTCCCTCGATGAGTCACTGCATTTTGTTACTCTTGAGGTAGCCATGATTAAAATGTTGGTCCTGTCAGCTGAGAGTAGGAAACTCTGCGTCCCTGTTTCTTCTAAACTGCTTCTGAGAATGGCAACCATACAGAGCAAGTTACAGCTTTCAGTGGTGGTCCAGGCAGATCAGAATCCATCCCGCTTTGCTGGCTTCTGGGAACTGAGAAGGAGCAGATCTGGCGGGATGTGGCCAGTTTTCTGATTCATGCCTCCCAATTGCGTAAGAACTTTTTTGACTTTAAGGGGGTGTGTGATACTGGTTGGGATTAGATGGGCAGGTGGGTCTGGAGGAGGTTCAGTCCCTTAGGTTATTGGTTCTATTAGAATAATGGAATAATGTTGGAATAAGTGGAATGTGTCCAGAAGCAAGACCTTTGGTCTATTGATGTATATGATATTATTTTTTCTGCAGGGGGTGATTCAGTCTCAAGTAAAGTGATGGTTACCTGTCTACAATGGATAATCCTTGTTTTAGTATTATTTTACTAAATCAAGTAGTGTAGGAGTTATGTTACCCTAATAGAGACAAATTTATGTATCCTTGTAGCTGTATATAGTGTGTAGTACTTATGGTACTTTCAGATTTTGTTTAAGGATTTTATTTTATTTTATGGTTCCTTTATGTATTAAGTATCTTAAATCAATGGCGTATTGCCACGCTGAATAAAGTTATTCATTCGTCAGTGGTGGTTTTGTCCACAGTGGAAGTTAAGAGGAGATGGGGCCCTAATTTAATTTCTGCCACTGGCACAAGATAATGCCAGTTGAAGATGCATTTCTGATTTACTCTTGTCATCCTTCCCCCTTTAATTTTTTTTTTTTACTTTTTTGACTTGCATGTGTGTTACAAGCAAGAGAAAGTAGAGCTTTCTCTAGTTTTCATTTCCTTTTTCCAATTTTTTTCAGTATGGAAAGAGGAAGAAAAAAATTTAAAGATTTTATTTTATGTTTTTTAAAAGGGACATAATTTTAATTTCCAGTTACTGTATATTCAGATTCTGAGACAAAACACTAGTGTTCTGTTCCTTTTTTTAACCATAGGATTCAAGCAGAGTGCAACTGCATAAAGGGAAGCCCTTCAGAAGCTGAGAGTTTTACCACAGTCAGCTGTGAACCTGATACTCCAAATCCTCCAAGGATAATTAATCGGACCAAAAATTCTCTTACTTTACAATGGAAGGTAGGAGGAGTTGGGTTTTTAATGACCTTGGAAAGAGACTTTATCTCAGTTTCAGTTCAGTTTATTATTATAAGCTTGGCCATAGACCATTGCTTTGAGGTCACACATACAAAACAAACAGTTACAACAAAACAAAAATGCATAATTTAATCTAAAACATAAAACATATACATGCACATAACCTTAACTAAGGCACTGATCTAGTCATGGCACTTATCTAAATTTGGGGCTACTAAGGCCAGCTCCCCTTTATTGACTCTTATTAAACTTGCCCCATCCTCTAAAGATTATCATTGATAAGTTTAAATTCCAGAAATCTGGACCTGATGTGCACCACCTGGAGAAGGAATGCAGCAACATCCTGGATAACTTGAGGATCCGAGCTGTTTATCAGTAGCCCCAAAAGAGTGCCTGCTGATCTGCCAGGGAATCTTTGTGTATGGGGGGCAATCCACCGGTCTCTAGGGGCGTCATACAGGTGGCAAAAAAGGACGATATGCTCCACCGTCTCTACCGCCACAAAGTCGAAGGGACAAAGCCTTTCAAGGAAAGGACTGCCCCAAAACCGTCCCTCTAAAACATTGGAAGGGAAGGAATTGACACGAGCCCAAAACAATAGCCATTTCATTTAGCTTTCAAGGAAATAGAGGATACTAAATAATGGGCCATTTGCCCCAAGTCCGGGATCCAATCGACATACGCTTGCATATGCCCTGAAGAATTTATACGCCCTATCTCAGTCTGCCTTTCAATGTCACCAGTCCTCATCAGGATTTCTTTCTTGGCGGTACCCACTGACTTATGGGATAAATATCCCTTTGTCATCCCTAACCTTGCAAGAAACACCTCAACCCTAATCGTCCAAGGCTCAGCAAAGGAGTCCGAATACACAGCCTTTAATAGCTTTGAGCAGGATCCTGAGAATAACTTAAACCAGAATTTTAAAGCTAAGTCCATTACGACCTGCTGCCAACTA
>QEPC01013781.1:1514622-1525216 GCA_003113815.1 Sphenodon punctatus | reverse complement strand
GCAGGGAGCAGCACACTCACCCGGAAAGTGGAGGGAGCCATCACACCAGTCTGCAGTGGGTCTGCTGTTCTAATGCTCTCTCTCTCTCTCTCTCTCTCTCTCTCTCTTCCAGAGAGCACTTGGAACACAGTGGCCAGTCCACACCAGCATGCCAACTGCCTCTGTTTTCCTGGTGAGTTTCCTGCCCTGTGGAAAGGGGCAGCAAAGGGGGTGGCAGAAGCACGGTCACCAGTGAAGGGGGGCAGGAAAGGTCTGCCAGCAGAGGAAGGCCAGAGGCCAGAGGCCTGCCAGCAGGGAACGGGGAGCAGCAAAGTATACAGCATACACAGACTTACTCTCCTCCACTCCCCAGTACAGGAAGTGATGTCATATAATTATTACCCTATGACTCAGCATTCAGTCACTCTTCACACAGGTGGTACTCCATCACTGAAATTCTGTGAGCAATGCAAGGTAGATGACACTAGCCTTCTACTGTCCCTCTCTAAAATCAACTGAATTCTAATGTTCACTAAGTATCACATTCCCGTCACCTGCTTCACTGAGCATAAGAACATAAGAAATGCTATTACTGAGAAAGACCAATGGGTCCCTCTAGCCCAGTATTCTGTTTCCGACAGAGGACAGCCTCAGGAGCCTCAGAGGAGTATGCAGCAGGTTACTGTAGGTAATCCATTTCCTGCCATGACAATCAAGGGTTTTGTTCTCCTGATTAACCTATCTAGTAGCCCTTTATGGAGCTGGCCTCCAAAAATGTATCCAATTCCTTATTGAAGCCAGTTATGGCACTGACTTACACAAGATCGTTTCGAAATGAGTTCCACAGATTTATTGTACACTGGGTGAAAATGAAAAAGTACTTCCTTTTATTTGTTTTAAACATGCTGACTGTTAATCTCATGGAGTGATCCCTGCTTCTACTATTTTTACAAAGGGTAAATAGAAGCTCTCTGCTTACCTGTTCCATACTATTCATGATCCTTTAAACCTCTATCATATCCCCTCTCAGTCATTTCTTATCCAGGCTGAAGAGCCATATCCTATTGAGCCTTTCCCCATATGGAAGCCACTCCATGTCTTGGATAATTTTTCTTGCCCTTCTCTGCACCATTTGCAGTTCTGTTACATCTTTTTGAGATGGGGTGACCACAACTGAATACAGTATTCCATGTCTGGTTGCAAAATGAATGTATATCATCTACGTTATGATATTTTCTGTTTTGTTTTCTATCCCTTTCCAAATTATCCCTAACATTCTATTTACTTTTTGGAATGCTGGTGCACATTGAGCCGATGACATCAATGATCTAGCCACAATGACTCCACCACTTTTTTCTGAGTAGTGACATTTAGGTTAGAATCCAACATTGTGTATGTATGGGATTATTTTTCCCTATGTGCATCACTTCACATTTATCAACACTGAATTCTATTCTCCATTTTCTTGCTAGTTCTCCTAGCCATGCTAGATCCCTTTGCAACACCTCACTGTCCTCCTTGGTTTTGACTATCTTGAATAACTTTGGCTCATCTGTGAATTTGACATTGGCCGCAATCCCGTGCGGGATCTGCGTGAGATCTGTGCAGGTCCCGCATGGGATCCGCACAGCACAGTGCAATCCCTATGGAGATGCGTACAGTTTGCACGCACATGTGCATGCACAGGATGCGCACAGCATGCACGAGGCATGGGATCACCCCCAACGTCATTGTTCGCCTCCTTTTCCAAATCATTAATGAATATTTCATTTTTGTTTTTGTTATTAAGTTTTGTTTTAGCTTTTAGGATTCATTTTTGTTTTCCATTGATTTCAATGAGAAATAGTTTTCTGGCTGCAATGTCTTAATTTTTCATCTGATTGGCATGACATCTGGACAGATTTTATCCTTCACACAGTGGGATCATCCCTGCCAAATTTCAGAAAGATTGGATTAAGGGTCCCAATTTTATAAGCAATTTAAGTTTTGTGGTTTGTGCACGCATTTCCAACTATCATGTCTTTGTTTCCCATCCAATTTGGATGAAACGTGGACTGATTGTTCCTCTCACAAAATGTATTATTCCTACCATATTTCAGAAAGCTTGGATTAAGGGTACCAATTTTATAAGCAATTGAACTTTTGTTATTTTAACAGAAGTTGCAAATTTCCTTAAAACACTTGCAGGTGCCTCTTTTTAAATTATAGAGGTTTTACTAGATGCAGAGGTTTTTTTTTATAGAGAGTAGAGAGAGTGATGAAAACAGGAGGAGGTGGGAAGAGCAGAGGAGGAGCAAGTGTCAGAGGCACTGGCATAGGCTTCAGTCATTGGCACCCCAAAATCTGTGGGGGCATACATGAAGGAGCATAGGGGCAGACAGAGTTCGGCTTTTATCAGCATTTGTAGTGAGGCTGAAGACTGTAGCACACGCAATCACACACAAAGAGCACTGAGACAGCCTAAGCATCACAGAAGATCTAGCTACGGTGGGAACTGTATAGCGTGGAAGAAACTTATATTTGTTCCCCAATGCCCACCCCGAAGCCTCCCTGATTACAGTGATTTGGGTACTGGCAAGTTGGAACTCTGAGCCCCATCTCCAGAGAACGAGTCTATACCAGGGACTATCTAATGTTTGTTACAGTGGTGCAAGATGTGTTTGTGATGCCAACTGGCTAGCAGAAATGTCAGCCATGTATTTGCATTCTATGCTGTGCCCACCCCCACCCCCAAAGTGGTAAACAGAATCCCAGTAAGCAGAAAGTTGGTAAACTGAGAAATGAAATGTCAGTTGGGACATTACTGAGTACCAAGAGGTTCTTGATTTGATCAAGATGGTATCAGGAACTGGGGTTTTGACGAGATTTCCCATTTTGGAGAAACCTCATTTCAGCCCTAGCATTCAGGTGCAACAGTCATCTTCTATCTTTTCCTGTTAAAATGGGATAACTTTAACAATGCAATTAAAAGAAAAAAATGAATTGGGTCCCTGGTGCACACCCCTGCCAGCCAGTGACCAGGTATGCACCCCCTACCTTGCTCTTTTTCCCTCCCTGCTCCCTTACTTTGGTTTCTCCTGGTCCCAGTGCTCAGTCCTGATCTCTGAATTCTACCTTGCTGTACTCACTCCTGCCTCAGGACTCACTGCTCAGAACCTGCAAGTTTCTTGACTACAAGATTCTCCCTGTTTCCTGGAACAGAACCCCCTCAGATCTCAATGACTTCCAACCTGGCTTCATTCTCGACCATACCCCTGCCTGTACTATCATGCCTTGATACCCATGTGGATTGACCTGGATCTTGACTTTTAGCCCAGTTTCAACTAACACTCTGCCAAAGATACCATCCTATCGATGGGAAACTGACAGGAGTACTATAATGTATTTTTTGGGGGATAACTCCAAGAATTAAAGCAGGATGATGACACGAGTCCAACTAAAACAGCTATTTAAAACCTCTAAAAATAACTTTGTTACTTTCTGTATAAATATTGCCAGTTTAAACCTTCTTTTTAGCAACCCTTCCTAGGCTAGACTATATACCGGGAATCTCCTCTCCTCAGCAACACAGAGCAGTCAGACAACAGAGTTCAGCTATTATGTTGTGTCCGGACCAAGAAACATAGGTGCTGGTCGAAATAAAATCCTTGCAACCCTACATTTCACACAAAGCCAATTTTGGAATAGTAAATTTATATTAGGGAAAACAATGAGTTTTATGAAAGGCTGGTTTAAAAGATTGGCAGCTGCTGGGACTCCACTTTTCAAATAACAAAGAAATTAGATTAGCAGGTACTGGTGGCAAGCCAAAAGGAGAAGATACATACCAATCATCTCTCCTGAGACACACATATATATAGGCCCCTTTCACACGAGACGCTCCCACCCAGTTCTATGCAATTTTGCTGCATGGAGATGGCTGGAGTGCCATGGGAATGCCGTGGGGGATGGAAGGGGTGCCCCGCCTACACCCATCTCCACCCATCACCCACGCACGGAGCAATGGCTCCAATTCCGGTTGCTCCATGGGTGGAGAGGGGTGTGCGCTCCTGGGAATGAGTGCACACTCACCTTCACCCACTGCGGCCACACACCCATCCCCCTCCTACCACAGTGCATTTGAAAAGGGCCATAGTTGCACACACAACACTTGTCGACGCACCCCCCCACCAATGAGATGCAGACACATTCGTTGGGTTATCAAAACAGGCCGCACTCTTTATTAATCAAATCTCAGGACGGTGGGTAATTGCATCAGGCAATCTGGGTCCAGTATGCTAGCTAATCATAAACGGTTAACTTAAGCAAAGCCCTGGATGTGCCTTCCAGTGACATTGCATTTTAATACCAAACTTCACCCCTTCGACAGGTCGCTAGCAATAGCCAAAGGGGGCAAGCCCATTCTGGGCCAGAATAAAGCGTTTCATGCCAGCAAGGTGTAGGACCGTGCCTGTCCTTCATCCTGCTAAGACACCCCTCCCAGGGATGTGATACCAGTGTCTGCTATGCCCTGCATTACCTGGGTATCACTTCCCCATCTGTTAAGGATATGACTCTAACTTTCCTATAACGTTACCTAATTATCCTACTATCACATACTGGACCCCTGCTGAGTGTGACAATTGTCCATACCTCATAATTCAATAACAATTGTCTCCAATGTAATGTCAAATTGTTCCAAATTGTGTCCAATTATATTCATTATCATTCTTCTTCTTCAAATTACCCTATTTAATGAGTCAATTCATAACTGTCAAATTAGATCGAATTCAATTAACTTATACAATAATCATTCCCTAATGCTCGAATTAAACAATGAACAGCCTATTTACAAACTACTCAAACACTGTGAAGGAGGCAAAAAACCGACCATTGTTAAATAAGGCTACTCAATAAAATTCCTCCTTGGTTCCCTAAGGGCAACCAGACTTATCTCACAGTGCTAGAGGGGAGGTGGGTGGGGCTGACTGTTCAGCCTCTTAGTCCCAACTGCTGCATTCTCTTGACAGCACGGGAGGATGGCCCCTCCTACCAGGAGGCTCCTCCCAGCCCCATGTGACAGCGCGTTTCGTGTCGAAGGAAAGCCGGTTGCCAAGCAACCCCAGGGCAAACAACTCGGGGGAGCCTTCTAGCAGGCTTCCTCCCGCTGCGGCGTTCTTCTGTGCTATGGGGGGCAGGGCGCAACAAATCTCCCTTGCGCCGCCATTTCAACTGTGCAGGGACTAGTCTCTGTCTCTCAAACTCACACACACACACACACAAATGTATGCACATACACACTGCACCCAATGAATTGGAGTAAGATAGACAGGGAGAAAGATCTATTATTTAAATTTTTCACTCAACCTTGGCTACTCTCATATATCCTCGACTGTCTGAGCAGCTATAGTATATATTCTGGGTTCCTTTTGTTTTTTCTTCTACAGTATCTGTCATTAATAATATGTCCTTAAGGTAGTTTGTAGCATCAGCAAACAAGCTATTAGCAAAACTAGTACATTTGCCTTGTAGCAAATCAACTGTTATAGTGAAGGGAACATATTTCTTTGTTTCCTGCTTCCTTTTTTGCAATTGTTTGTCTGCACATTTTAGACACATTTCAAAAGAGAGAAACCATTTAAAAAAATCTAACTGTAAGGGTCCTGAAGGAAAAAAAAAGATAGATAATATGATACCTTTGCAGTGGAAAAAGAAATAATTCGAGGCAATCTGAGACAACTGTAACAAAGAGACTGTTTAGGACAGTCAGAGTTCCAGGACTATAACTTCCAGCAGGTTTTGACCTGCCAGACCATATCAGTTTCTGGGACGAGAAACCCATGATGCTGGACTGCCTATAAAGAAAGAGAACTACATTCTGTTGCGGCATCCTGCCTCTTGATGGGAGTGGGTCTCTGGGAGCACATTACACCAGTGCTTAAGAATCTGTACTAGCTGCCTATAGAGTTCTGGGCACAACTCAAGGTACTGGTTTTGAACTATAAAGCTCTCTATATAGGTTTGGGCCCTACATATCTGAAGGACCGTCTTTCTCCTTATGGTCCTTCGTAGCCTTTAGGATCTGCCCAGAGTGCCCTCTTGTGGGTTCCATCACTGACCCAGTTTCATATGGACTGAGGCCTGCAGAGAGGCATTCTCGTTGGCTGCCTCACAGCTTTGGAACTTCCTTCCCCTGGAGGCTGGCCTGAGTCCTAGTTAGAATAGAATCGAATCTTTATTATTGTTGAGACCACAAGGCCATAACAATACATTAAAACAACCCAACAATGTACACGTAAAAAATTTCAGGAAAAGCTAGTTTGAATATCTTCTGGAAGCAGTGTAAAAGTTTTTTATTTGGCCAGGCATTCAGTGGGCAGGGATTGGGGTGGGGGGTGGGTAGGTTTGTGGGGGTTTGATTATTTATTTTATATTTGTATTTTATGTGTTTGTAGTAAGCCGTCCTGAGCCTTCAGGGATAGGGTGGGATATAAATATAAATATAAATATAAATAAATAAATAAATAAATTTCCCAGCAGACGGTTGAGAAAGCCATCATGGAGGGAGAGCATCCATCTTGGTTTGGCAGAAAGGAAGAGCGAGAGAGAGTGAAAAAAAATCAGTGGGGCAAGCAAACTGGGCAAGACTGAGCCTCCACAACCCCGAACTGTGACTCTGCACCCAAACTGGCAGTTCCCGAATTGTGCCAATTATGAGCAACTGCAAAGTAGGTGAGAAACTTGTCACAGCAGGAAGCTAATGACTCTAACTCCAGATTGAGACAGCTAGGATTTAATAAGCTGCTATTCATCACCTGGAAGAGCTCTGCTGGATGGCACTTCACAGATGCTATGGCAGCAGCAAAGAAGGCTTTATTTGCCACTGCCACAGCAAAGTCCTTCCAAAACAATCTATGCCGTAGTCGGTCGACTTTGGTATGAATTGTGAACTAGATCCATGCCCGTCCTGGTTGGTGAAAGCTAACCAGGAGACACTGGGCCCATTACTGGCTCACTTCATCAATACTTCCCTTTGGGAGGGCAGGGTGCCTGACAGCCTAAAAAAACCTGCCATCGTCCGATCCATGCTCAAGAAACCATCTCTTGATGTTGAATCCCCTGCCAATAAAAATAACCTTTTTAGGAAAGGTTATTGAACAGGTGGTTACTTTGCAGCTTCAAGAACATCTTGATGCTATTGGATCCCTGGACCCATGTCAGTCAGGACTTCATCTTGGACATGGATTGCACTTGTGGCCTTGGTTCATGATCTCTGCTTGGAAACTGACAGGGGTAATTGTACCTGTTGATTTTGTTAGGTTTTTCGGTGGCATTTGATACAGTTAAATCATGGGGTGTTGTTGACATGACTGCAGGACCTGGCAGGGATTCGCAGGACTGCTTGATTGGCTTTGCTCATTCCTGACTGGAAGAATCTAGAGGGTGGTGATGGGCAGTGGTTTATCATCCCCTCAGGAGTTCTGTTGTGGCGTCCCGCAGGGTTCCATTTTGTCCCCACTTCTGTTAAACGTGTATCTGAGGCCCCTTGACAAGACTGTTGGGAGATTTGGAGTGAAGTGTCATTCGTACGCTGATGACACCCAAATCTTTTTTTCAATCACTTTTTTTTCATCTGATCCAGGTCCTGCAGTCTTGGTGCTTACCCAATACCTGACTGCTGTTGGGGACTGGATGTGGGTGAACTGACTGAAGCTGAATCCAGTCAAGACTGAGGGGATGATGGTTGGCCAGCTTTGTGACCTGGAGAATATAGGAACCCTTGTTATGATGGGTTCAGCCTCCATTGGACACTCAGATTCGCAGCCTTGTGGTGCTCTTGGATCCACTACTGCACCTGGATCGTAGGGCTGCGGAAGTGGCTGGGAGTGCTTTTCATGAACTTTATCTGGTGAGAAGACTGTGAACTTTTTTAATCAGATTTGGATTTGGCTACCGTCATCCTGTGACATAGCTACCGTGATGGAAAGGGCGGACCCCTCAGAAGCATACAGCTTGGATCTCGGGGCCATGATGCCCCGGGGAGATGGTATCTGACAAGTACCACTGGGAATGGACAATTTACCTGTATGAAAACTGAGATAATAAAAGTAAGACATCAGGGCAATCCTTCATCACTAAAGTCAATGAGAGCTTTTCCATTGACTACTGGTGGAGGATTGATCCCTGACTAACTCAGCTCCCTTTGACTTTACTAGATGAGGGATTGCACTTGGTGACCTCAGGTAAACCTGAGTTCTCGCACCAAGTTCTGCTGTGTGAGAACTTGGGACTCAAACCTCCATTCATAAAAGTAAATGGAAGCATAGCACTTTTCTTTAATAGATTTCAAATCACTTCACAGAGGAAAGTCAGCCATCATTTTACAGAGAGGTGTGTACGTGAAAGGGCTTACTTGAGGCCACAAAGCAGACCAATGAGACAGGTGGGAACAGAATTTAGATCCTGACTGCCACTCCTAAGCCCTACTTTGGGGACCACACTATGGCTGCTTGCCCACGTTACCCAATCTCACATTAGTTCTTATCTAATGTTAGATTAGGTAATGTGGATAAACTCCCTTACTCATGCAGANCTTTTTTAATCAGATTTGGATTTGGCTACCGTCATCCTGTGACATAGCTACCGTGATGGAAAGGGCGGACCCCTCAGAAGCATACAGCTTGGATCTCGGGGCCATGATGCCCCGGGGAGATGGTATCTGACAAGTACCACTGGGAATGGACAATTTACCTGTATGAAAACTGAGATAATAAAAGTAAGACATCAGGGCAATCCTTCATCACTAAAGTCAATGAGAGCTTTTCCATTGACTACTGGTGGAGGATTGATCCCTGACTAACTCAGCTCCCTTTGACTTTACTAGATGAGGGATTGCACTTGGTGACCTCAGGTAAACCTGAGTTCTCGCACCAAGTTCTGCTGTGTGAGAACTTGGGACTCAAACCTCCATTCATAAAAGTAAATGGAAGCATAGCACTTTTCTTTAATAGATTTCAAATCACTTCACAGAGGAAAGTCAGCCATCATTTTACAGAGAGGTGTGTACGTGAAAGGGCTTACTTGAGGCCACAAAGCAGACCAATGAGACAGGTGGGAACAGAATTTAGATCCTGACTGCCACTCCTAAGCCCTACTTTGGGGACCACACTATGGCTGCTTGCCCACGTTACCCAATCTCACATTAGTTCTTATCTAATGTTAGATTAGGTAATGTGGATAAACTCCCTTACTCATGCAGACACAAATTACATGTGAATTTGATCATGGATGACAGGGCTGGAGAATTCAGCATTGTCACTCACATGAGTTTAAATTCACGTGTAATTCTAACATCTGCAGGGGATGCAGGGAAATCTCACCATAAGATAAACTTATGGTGAAATTCCCCTTTGTAGTAACTCACATGGCAGGGCAGCAGCAGCAGGGACTTCTGAAGCCGACTTTCCATAGCTTCCTTTTGCTGCTTTAAGTCCCTCCTGAGGGGGACTTCCATCATCCAGCTGCAGCTCTCCTGGAAGGCCCCGTCGGGAGGGGGTGGAAGAGGCCAGAGGAAGATATGGAGAGCCAGATTCAGAATTTCCTGCTGCTGCTGCTGCTGCCACCAGTGCCCTGCTGGGTGAGTTACTGGACCGGGAGAGGGTGTGTGTGTAAGCCTGTCAGGCTCAGTTACTGCCCTGGGGGAGAGTGGGGGGAAGGTTTTTCCTGACAACCCCCCACCCAGCCCAGCCCAATGTGGGGAAGCAGGGTAATGTGGGCATGGATCTGTTATTTTCAATAACGGATCCATGCCCCAGATGAAAGGTAACATGCGCAAGGCGTATAGCCCACCAGCAAATTCATGGGTTCACTATTTTCACATGAGATTCAATCTCAGTTAAAAATCAACACGTGGGCTTAGAACTCCCAAGGAATCTGTTCTTATGAAGATGCGTTAACAGCAGCTCCTACACGTAGAAAAGTAGCTATGCTGGATGAAGATAAGGGATTGTTTGCAGGGAGAATAAGAAATAGTTAAACTTTTATTTTTATTGGTAAGTGCTACACATTTATTAGAGTATCAAAATCATTTGTGGTAACTCTTCTTTTTAAACAGACATGTGCTGAAGAAAAAGTTTATCTTCCATTACAGAAAGACATGTATGCAACCATCCAATAAAACCAAAATATTAATTATATTGCTTTTCTAGCTATAAAGAGCTGCTTTAATGTGTATCTTTGGCTGTTTTTACATGAGCACACTTAATTTGAATTGGCTTTTAATTCAGATTAATTAATTTGAGGTTATTATTCATGAGTTGCCATTTTACATGATCAATTTTAAAGCAGATTAATATTTAATGCGAACTCGCAGTGTGAACGGTCAATGTGTATTAAGCGTCTCCGGGAACACCATGAAATCCCATGGTGCAGTGCTTCTGGCTCTATGTCTAATTTTTCATTGTGAAACTATCTCCCTGCAACTGAATCTCTCTCAGCAGGGTTCCTATTCACTTTGCAGGCAACATTCTTCACATGCCAACCGGGGACAGGAAACAAATGTGCATGGTCTTTCCTTCCTTATAGCCTTTTGGAGACAGAAACACACACACACACACACACACACACACACACACAG
>QEPC01013781.1:1463049-1479086 GCA_003113815.1 Sphenodon punctatus | reverse complement strand
CCAAAAAAAAAAAAGGCCATGGGACCGGCCCTCCCAACCGACCTGGCCCATGGGGAATCTTCCCTGTGGGTTCAATGGCCAATTCACCCTTGGAGCCCACCCACCCTGAGAAGAGGTAATCATTGAGATAATGCGATATGGAGGGTAAACCCGTCCTGTCCTTCATTGCCCACTCAAGCATGGTGCTGAATCGTTCGTAAGCAGAGCAGGAAATGGAGCAGCCCATGGGCATGGCCTTATCATAGAAAAATTGGACCCTAAAGGAAAACCCCAAAAGGTCGAAGTCCCGTGGGGAGAAGGGCAACAGACGGAAGGCCGACTTTATGTTGCACTTCCCCATGAGCGCCCCATAGCCACCTGTCCGGATGATATGCACCGCAGCATCAAAGGATGTATACTGTACTGAGCACAGCTTAGGATCAATCCCATCATTGACAGAACTGCCCCTGGGGTATGACAAGTGATGTATCAACCGATAATCCCCAGGGGTCTTCTTGGGAACAATTCCTAGTGAGGAGCACCTCAGGGCACTAAATGGTGGAGAGTCAAATGGACCCACCACCTGCCCTGCCACTATCTCCTTACTAATTTTCTCCCAGACCACCCCCTTCATTCCTCGAACAGATTTCAAGTTGCGAGCACTCTGGCTGACCCTTGAACCCTTGTAAGGAATCCCAAATCCTTCTGAAAAACCTAGCCATAAGTAATCAGCATCAACCCTGTTTGGGTAACGCTACAAGAGGGGTCTCAGCATCTCTAGTTTAATTGGCATGGGAGCCAAAACCTTGACCTCTGCTTGTATGCTGACACCCACTGCCCCCTTGCCGATCTGGTTCTGGGCCTCTGTTTCCAAATTTCTGCTTGCCAGACTTGTAACACACTTTGAAGCAGGATGAGGCCGGGTGGCCACCCCCACAGTTCACACAGGCATGGGCATACTTGCATTGGGCACGAAAACACTGTTTCCCATTGAAAGCCCAGCATACCCATTTGCCAGAAGCCTGCTTTGAAGGCCCAGGGAGAACTCCCCCACTCCCTGTCTGGATGCCAGCAATAGAGCGGTGTGTGCGGGGCCATGATCTGCAAACGCCTGTTATAGTCAATAATATCGCAGTGTGTGTGGGGTTGGATGAAGCCTTGTGCTGAAACATTATATCATATTCGAGCCAGGCTGTCCCCCCAAAGTCTGCATATGCCTTTTGTATAATCACAGCATATTGAATTAACTGCCAGACCCTGCTTGGGAGTCTATATGCCACCACCCACATGTATACATAGAAACAAGCTGACCACTTCTCCCAAGTCTTAGGGACTAGGGGCCTCTTGAGCTTACCCTTGCCCCTTTTCTTGATCTCAGACTTGTCATCGCCCGACTCCTCCCCATGAAGTAACATAAACATGTCGATAAATTCCCCCCTCCATATTTTCTCCTTGGTTGCCTGGGACAGATGATCCCTCGGCAAGGAGATGGGGATGGTATAGGCATATAAGCCTGGGTAAAACCTGGCCTCCCATCTGGCTTGCATCTCCTTGCAAGAGAAAGTTGTATCCCACACTGGGGTTGTGGCATTGGCATCCAATGCCAATGTTGCTGATCTCTCCCATCGGCCACAGGATTGGATCCTGAAGCCATGCTAGCACCAGAAATATGTCCCCCAACCCACAGGCCCAACAGTAGCAGTAACTGTGGGACCCATGGATCCCTCACCTTGCTTCATGAGTACCAGCCGTATCCCACTTGATCCTGGTGAATCTGTCATGACTGACTGTGTCCCTCCTGCAAGGACTCTGACATCAGCCACCACTAATCCCGCCTTGCTCTCAGTTCACCTAGAGCCCAAGACACGCCCCCCTTGGCCCAGCACCCAGGGACATTTGGGCGGCTGAGGAACTCCAGCAACCTCAACAGACTGCCAAGCATGCATGATCTCCAATATGGTGGCTAGGATCTCAGTTATGTCCCGCATGGTGAACCTAGGAGTGCTGTCTAGCTGCTCTTGGTCCGCCATTGGAGTAGGGGTGGCCGCAGTCCCCGACCAGGTACATCCCCTCCCAGCATTAGAGGATGGGGCCCTTGAGATCTTCCGGGCCTGAGAACCCTTGCCACTGTGATTGGACCTTGTATGAGCCACTGGACCTTCACTTGACAGAGAGTAAAGAGAAAATTCCATTAACAACCAGATTGAATGAAAAAACACCCAGTCGCAACCATTGTGATGGCTAGCCCCACAGGAAAACCAGCGGTGCATCGGGATCTTGACTGGCTGTGCAAAAGGATGTTGGGAAATTCCTCTGCCCCACCCCTGGGCTCGCTTGTTCATCGCCCTGCCCGGACTAACCATGGGGCGACCATGTGAATGGGGACACCCCCAGTGGTGCAGACCCCAAAATGGAATGCCCCTCAAAATGGAATACCCCTTGAGTACAGGGCTACTGTCCCGCTCGGGGTCTACCACATTGCGCCCAGGGTCTCTGACCCCCAAAATGGAATATCCCTTGAGCCCTGGGCTACTGCCCAACTCGGGGTTTTCTGTGTGGACCCGGTCCCTTTGTAGTCCTGGGCAGGGCCTCTGTAGGGGAGACCAATATCTCCCTCAAGCTCCATTGCAAGACTTCTTCATCAGAGTGCACATCATACCCTATACTTCCTCATAGCCTATGAACTACTGAGCAGTTGTTAATATATCATGCAGGCTAAAAGAAGTGCTCTATTCACTGACAAATAATTACTGGAAGTCTATTTTATATTTGTCTCTCTCAGGCTTGTCATTTTGCCAAAGGGCTGGTGGTGTTGACTTTTAATATTAATGCGGAAGTGTGCAGGTGCACATTTCGTTATTAACAACATACTGCTTTCTGTCCCTTCTTTTGTTTACCATTCAGCGCCAGGTACATGACCAATGCTATATAAATGTTTATAATAATAATAATAATAATAATAATAATAAAATAAATTAATTAATTACAAATGTTTATTGTTTCGACAATAAGTCATAACAAAGGATAGATAATAAAACAGCAGCAATAACAGAACCATCAACACTAAATCCAAATTTAAATAAAGTTATCAATAAAACTGCTGCCTACTGTCCAACTAAAACAACTAAAACAACTAAAAATCAAAATTTAATAATTTAAATAAAATAACTTCCAAACTAACTGTATCACAAAATTTATTGTTACAATTCTAAATAAATATCCCCCCTACCTCCTACAAAGTATACAATTGTAAAAATAGACTCATAAAGCCATAGCCATAGTAAAATTATCTCAACATGGGATATAGTGCTAACATGGACCCTAGCTCTTCTGCGGAACATGAGATCGGGAAACTCTTGACCCCTGCACTCTGGGATTCAATCACAAACTAAAGATCCACCCAATCAGCCTTACCCTGGCTAAATGTGGTGGACCAAATTACGTCTATTCATCCTCCCTGGCCATGAGACCATGTTTGCTTGATAGGAAATACTCTCCATAAGAGTTCTATAACCCTGGGCAGAAGTCCTATAAGTTATACAGATATTAAGGTAGACTCATACGGCCCATAAAACCATAGCCGTAATAAGATTTTCCCAAATGGGATATGATACTAACATGAACCCTAGCTCTTCTATGGAGCTTGAGCTCAGGAAACTTTTGACCCCTGTGCTCTGAAATTCAGTCCAAAATTAAGAATCCACCCAATCGGCCTTACCCCGGCTAAATGTGCTGGGTCAAAATGGTCTATTCATCCTCCCTAGCCATGAGACCATTTTTTTGCTTGATAACAAATACTCTCCACAGGAATTCTATAACCTTGGATGTAATATCAGTGGAATTATCACCCAGAAGGAACCAAAAATAGAACTCTTTTTGCCTACCTTGGTAGGCAGTTAACAATGGAGTAATACACCTAGCACGTTCCTTGTTATAGAGGGGGCAAGATAGCAAGATGAGCTCAATTGTTTCAATTTGCTGTAACTGACAGCAGCAATTACGCTCTGCCAAAGAAGCCCCTCTAAAACGACCCTCCACCAATTTTGAGGGGAAAAAATTCAATCTTGCCAAAGTGAACAACCTCCTCTTTTTAAAAATCTTACTATTTACAAGAGAGGACATTGGAAGACATGTTTGATTCATGATTGAAAGGTGTCCTCCTAATGTTCTGTTATTATGGAGAGAAGCCAAAGTATCCTGCCATGTGATATCCGAGAGTCTATCAAATAACATTTTTTTTGCCACTTTATAACCCAAGGGGAGCAAGGCCTCTGGTGAAAATCCAAGATGCCTTACTTTGTGCAAAACCTTCATAACCCACAAATTGGGAGCTTTATCATCAAACACCAACTGAGAAAGAGGAGCAGCCATGCGGAAAAGCAGGCGGAGCCAGTTCTCAATTTCACCCTTGCATACCCTTTCCTATAGCGGCAACAGCCCACACTCCAGTCCCAATGCTCTGCTACTTGCTCCAGCCGGCGCTGATAGTAAAGACCTTACAAAGCCAGACTAGAGCTGCTCCAGACTTTCAATTCTATCCAGGGTCCAAAAGTGGGCGCCATACAGCAATTGGGGAAGACACTTTGCCATAAACATTTTAACTGGTGGGGCCACCAAAAAGTCCCCTCTAGCCTTAAAGAAGGCAACCAGTAATTTGACCAATTGTTTAGTCTTTCCCAATATAGTCTGGGCCTGACTCGCCCAACCCCCATTTGCTTGGTAGATTAGACCCAGGTACCTGATGATCCAGACTTGTTCGATCTTTTCCTTATCAATAGTCCACTTATGAATTGATTTTTTTCCATGTGAAGACTACTACCTTTGTCTTCTGCAAATTTATTTCAAGGAGATTATCCTGACAATACCTCCCAAATGCTTCCAAAAGTTGCCTTAGGCCCACCTGGGAGCCAGATAGTAAAACTGTGTCGTCTGCATAAAATAAAGACGTGATACCTTTTTTTCCAACAACTGGGGGATAAAAAGACTCACTGGAGCATATTTCCACGGCATCGTTTACATATATATTAAAAAGTGTCAGGGCAAGAATACATCCTTGTCTGACATCTCGGTACGTCCTTATTGTATCAAACACGGCTCCCTGATCATTTAACCTTACCTTTATAGAGGAGTTTTCATACAACTTATAAAGTAAGAATAGAAGCCTCCTATCTATATTAACTGCCGCAAGTTTCTGCCATAATCGGTCTCTGGAGATCAGATCGAAAGCGGCTCCCAGGTCAATAAATGTGACATATAGTTGACCCTGCGAACTAATGTACTTTTGGATCAAATGGTTCAAAATAAAATGATGATCCCCACTTTTCCCCCTTCCCTAAAGCCTATTTGCTCATCCATTAAGATTTTGTTGACCTCCAGCCAGGCTCTCAACTTCCACAGTAGATATTTAGCGTAAAGTTTACTTACTGTACTTAGTAGGTTAATGGGCCTATAGTTTTTGGGGTCCCTACCACTGCCCTTCGTAAATATTGGTATAACTATTGCCTGACTCCAATCCGAGGGGACATTTCTAGAGGAATTAATACCTGTGAACGATGCTGACAATACAGGGGCCCACCAATTAACATTTGCTTTCAAAAATTCCCAGGGTATAAAGTCTAGGCCAGGGGCTTTACCGCCTTTAAGAGACATAATTAATTCCATTACCACTTCCTCTGAGACTGAATCACACTTAAACTCCCCAAGATCGAAATAGGGGACCTCACTTCGGGGTTTTCTGGCAAAAAACAGATTCTCAGAATGGGCTTCCCAGATACTTGCAGGGATTGTGGGCCTTTCCGGATCCCTCTTCTCCCGGCCGATTCCCCGCACCTTTTTTCAGAATCTCCGTGAATCAATATCCTCTGCTGCCTTCCACAATTCCTCCCAAACTGACCTATAGTGACTCTCCTTTTTTGGACTAAGAGACTCTTCTACTCACATCTCTTATCCAAAAGGTCCCTTATACAAACACTACTGCCCACTGACCTAACCCTATGGTAAAGTATCCTCAGTTATTTCCTAATGGCATGACACTCACTATCGAACCACCCCTGAGCCCTTTGGGGCAATCTCTTTCCCACAGGGTGCTCTGATTTCATGGTGGACAGCATGGGGGTGAACCACTCAACTAAATTCTGGTACGCTTTGAGCAGATCAACTGAGTTCCCCGCTTCTAGAATGTTCTTTACCATTTGGTCTCCCAGTGATGAGTATAACATAGTCGCAAGACAAGATTTAATTCCTTTCACCCATTTCCTTCTTATCAGCCCCTGCTTAGGGGCATCTACCCAGTCGGGGGAAGATCTATCTAATGTACACCGGTAACCATCTAGATGAACAATCAGGGGGAGGTGGTCACTATTAGGTTGATATCCCACTTGGAAGAAGCTAACTGAAGATATCAGGCCAGCTGAGACAAGGACATAGTCCACCTGACTGCCACCCCTATTTGATAAATAAGTAAGTTCCCCTGGATGATCATTCCACCAACGCCCATTCAGGTCATACAGATCTGCCTGGTACAAAAACTTAGCCATGGATAATACTTAAACAATTAAAGAGCTTATCTCCTTTACCTTTAACATACTATGACATGTTACCATAAAGAAGAAATCTCAATCTCTTTCTTAGTATGAAACAGGATAGTGCTGTTTATAATATTGGTCAATGAAACCAATGAATCACTGGGTTTTTTTTGGAGCTGCACTGAGTATTCACCAAAACAAGCAAACCCATAGAATCTGAATGATCAGACCCAAAATGAACAAACCAAGTAATGAACACTACTTGCCTGATTTTCAATTGATTATCACTTTTCATATTTTCGCTTTTTACATTTTGTTCAGTTCTGTCATCTTGGCTATTTCCAGTTTTCATGACTCATTTTCATTTTTCCTGGTGAAAACAAATGGAAAACCAGAAATGGATGGACTAAATGAACCGAACAGATAGAAATGGGGGTGGGGGGTGGGGATGTTTCAATGTTATTCGGGTTGACTACAATCTGCTTGAAATTAAAAACAACACAAAACAAAAAAATTAAACCATAAGCAGATATTGTCATTTCATTTCTACTTTTGCATATCTTTCATAACACGAGCAGTGTAATTTAAAAGTTTATATCTACTGTTATAATTCTTCGCCACCATATTTTGAAAGAGATTAAATTTCAATCAAAGAAATGGGAAATGTATATGCCACCTACATTTGAATGTCTTTTTAAAAGACAGCCTGACATGTGACTGTAAGCTGAATCACTAGCAACTAATATAATCTGAAATATGATCTGTGCTTTAAAATTATAGAAGATATTTCATCTAATTGTTCTTTGAAAATTCAATGTGCCACTTATCTAGTATTATAAGATATGCCATGGATTTATCTTGGACATATCCACTTGACTAGTATTCAAAGTTTAGTACATATTTAACTGTGACTAATAAGAAGAATAGTTAGAAAAGTAGGAATATTAACTGATTGAAAGACTTCTAAAAGTTTTTAGTAATGGATGATTTCTTGTTGATATGCTGCAAAATTTTTAGAAGCATAAGAATAGGGAGCGTGGCTGTGCAGTTGAAGAAAAGCAAAGAATGACTCATTACCAAATTCTGTGGGTTTCAACAAGCAGGTGAGTAGGTACTACACATTTGCAAGGTGAACAAAATTTTGAAATGTGTAACATTTCTTAGGAGGAACGGCCAGGCCCATTCCCACCACTGTGACCCCTGACAGCAGCAGAAGAAACTACATTGGCGAGAGGACCCAGTCCACTTCCCACCGCAACATTCAACCATCACTTCCTCCTATCCCCAAAATCTTAGTGAGTAGAAATTGGCTACCCATTGAGCTGTTTCATCTGAGACATCAGCTACTGAGGTAGCTGTTCTTTCATATTTAAACACACATGCAAAAAACTGGTCAGTAGCTAATGTCACATTTGTTTCCACAATTCTAGTCAATGTGTTATTTGGACATTACTGGTGACTCTGGGTACTTTCAGACATGACGCTAACCACCCTTTAACCACCCTTGGTGGTTATTTATGCATGTTGCAGGGCTGTATTGGTGCCCTATGCAGCCCTGCAACATGCATAAATAACCACCAAGGGTGGTTAAAGGGTGGTTAGCGTCATGTCTGAAAGTACCCTCTATTATCATTTAGGCCCTTTTCACATGGGTGCCCCCCACGTGTGCTGGTGGGGGTGCCTGTGGGAACACCACGGGCGGTGGGTGGGGGTGCGTGTGTGCATGCTCCAGTGTCCCACCCATCACTCACGCATTGAGCAACAGCTTCCAATGCCCGATGCATGGAGATGGGTGGAGGTGGGTGGGCATCCATGGGAACGCCCCCCCCCCATGCACCGCCCACCCACCATGTCGCCTACCCATCCCCACCCACTGCAGCCTGTGTGAAAAGGGCCTATATAGATGGTACATTAGAAAAGGTGAGTAACCTAATGTAGCATAAAAAACTAATAAAGTCTATCCTGTTCATTCAACTCCTGGTATGCTTTTCTGATGAAACATATACATTTTGGACTAGTGTTTACTACAGGTGTCTAAAATACTATAGATCTAAATCTCACAACTCTTCTTAGAAGACCATGAAACAAAACTTATTCATCTGATTAGTTTTCCATCTAAATAAAGTTAATCACTGCTAATGTTTCTTCTGACAGATGAAGGATGTATTAGGGATGGGCGAACAGGACCGAGTTCGGAAATTCGGTTCAGTTCAAAAATCGAGTTCTGTTCGGAAGTTCAGTTCAGTCAACCGAACTATTCAACTTCGATCTGAACTCTGAACTTCTGAACAGAGTTCGGAAATTCAAACCTCATTGAACTAAATGGAGTATTATCTTATAGGGATGGGTGAACAGAACCGAATTTGGAAATTTGGTTCGGGTCGAAAATCGAGTTTGGTTCAGTCGACCGAACTGGTCGAGTTTGGTTCGAACTCTGAACTTCCAAACCACATTTGCCCATCCCTACGATGTATAGGTAATTTACCCCTATGGGAGATTGCCAACAAACAAGCATAGATTAAGATAGCTACATTAGCATATTCTGCTATGGAATTGATTCATATTTATGCAACACTGATGTTCAGTTAATGCATGATAAAGATGAATCTATGTTTCATACAGTACTGGTTACATGGCAGTTTGATATGCCTGTGGTCTTTCAAGACATATTGATGCCTACACATTAGAAGGACACATAGGGTGAAAACAGACATGACGCTAACCACCCTTTAACCACCCTTGGTGGTTATTTAAGCATGTTGCAGGACTGTATTGGTGCCCTATGCAGCCCTGTAACATGCATAAATGACCACCAAGGGTGGATCAAGGGTGGTTAGCGTCATGTCTGTTTTCACCCATAGAGACAGATGGCTCTTAAACACTATTGTGTGGCAACTGTTGAGAAATTGAATTTGAGGTACTGGAATTATTTCCTTGTGTTCAGTAACCATTAGAAAATCATACTGACTTATTAATGGCAAACAACAATATCAGATTGTCAATATATTTAGTACAATGACAATTTATATCTTGACAGCAGTAAATATATCCCAGATATGGTAAATATTATAAATACTGAATATTAATATTACCTTTATATATTTATAAGCCTGTGTGCACTCTCTCTCTCTCTCATAATGATGTCACCTTCTAAAGTTATCACATTATATATAATTATATATAATTATAATTATATATAATTGTCACCTTCTAATGTGCAGGCATCGATATGGCTTGAAAGACCACAGGCTTATAAATATATAAAGGTAATAATATATATATAAAAATATAGGGAAGGGAATTGCTCATAAAATAAAGAAGTTACAGAGGTTGAAAGATTGCATTGAAAATGGTTTCCCCCTCCCCTTGGTGACTTCTAAATTGAACAGGGTTTCACCATGGTGGAGAGGTGGTAGTGTTCTCAGCTATGGAGAGGAGTTAGAAAATTCAGCTGTGGGGGTCTACTGTCCACTATTGTTTTGATTTACTGATTCACTGTTTGTTCTCCAGAGGGATAAGATTATTAAGTTTACATTTTAGCTAATGACTAGAATGTTCAGGTGACTAATGCAGTGTATTACTGCACAGTGTGGTAAAGTAGGAAATTCTAGGGAAGGGAAGAGGATTGCTCATGGGGACAGTTACTTCACTAGCCATTAACATTCACAACCATGGGAGGGGAGGTAATAGAGGGGAGATGTGCCAGCTGGCAGACTTGTCCCTGGGGGTTCGGGCCGTAGAGGTGGACGCCCTCCTTAAGGCCCTGATCCCTGCTCCTTGCCACTGGTGCTCCCACCGCAGCCCCTGCCACAGTTGGCACTCATCTCCCTGCCCCCTCTCCACTGCCAGGCTGCCGACCACAGACTGGAACCTGACAGGCTGCTGCTTGAGTGGGTGAGCAGGGGCCATGTGCCGCTGCTGCTGGGGTTGGGGGAGATGGTTCAGCTGCGGCCAGTGCACTGCTGACGCCAGCTCAGCAGCTTCTCCCAGCCACAAACCACAGTCAACGTTCTTTTCAGTTCTGTGCTCCTCCTTTAAAAATGACTGTGATGCAAGGAATACCACCTGATTTGGGGAGGCAGGAATAATGTTCTGCAAGTCTCCTGGATATGAGGTGCACTGTTTGTCTGTAAAAGACGGGGAAGGGTTAATGCATTTCATTCCATGTGTGTGTGTGTGCGCACATGTATATACATCAATTTATTTATTTAAACACTGGCTTTCGCCATGGTCAAAAATAACAAATAACAGATAACAAATACATATAAAAACAGGTAAAAACACAAAAGCACCAAGAAGCGGTCATACATAATCGATACCTAGATTGAAGAAGCCAAGCCAGAAAGGAAAAAAATCACCTAATTGGTGGAGGACTGGGCAATGAAGGAGTATCTACATCATGTTATTGCAGTGCGAATTCTAATAGCAAGCAAGGCAAAGGAAGCAAGAGCCTGTATGCATTTATTATCCTGCAATGCCAATAACTCTATTAATTTGTTCTTATATGGGAGACATCGCTCTCCCCACAGGGGGGTTAGCCAAGTCCACCTAAGAGCTTCATAAAAAGGACAAAAGAAGATAAAGTGTTCCAGGTCCTCAACCACTGAATTGGTACAAGGGCAAAATCGTTGATAATAAGGTACACTATTGTATCGGCCGTGCACCACAGTGGTGGGAAAAAGCTGAAAGCGGAGGCATGTAAGGGCTCTCCGCAATGTACCATCCTTCAGTATATTCAAATAAGGCTCGATTCTATGTAGCTGCTTGAAAGAGCACAACTGGAGGGCTACTTTCCAGGAGGCCAGCGCGGTCAGATCTTCCTGCTTGGAAATATCTGATAACCTTTGATTCACTAAGTTTTTTTGCAAGAGTAGGCTCTTTCCCGAAATACAGGGGACTGAAAGGCCTGCTTTGGATAAATGGATCAAAACTTGGGAAGTCCAGGGGTATCCTGGCACCCCCGAATGCTCCAACTCCTCCTCCAGGCAGAGCAACGGTAAGGAAGGTTCAGCCTGGTTAACTAGCCTGAGCCAGTATCCCAGAGCCAGGCACTTCCTGAGACAATCTATAGCCAATATACCTGTCTCAGCTCTAACCACAGAGGCGGGAACACTCTGGGGTACCCTCAGTAGCCTCCTCAGAATTAAGTTCTGTACCATCTCCAGAGCCTGAGAATCCACTGGGAGAGTAATCTCTGACCCAAAAGTAAGGATAGATTGGACCTTGGCTCGATAAACGTCCAGAATAAGAGAAACATTTATTTCAACAGAACAGGATGCCAACCTTAGGATCCCCTTGTATGCCGTCCTTATCTTTAAAGCAATTAGCTTCTTATGCCATTCCCAGGATCCATTATCTGAGATAGAAATCTCTAAATAGACGTAAGAGGAAACTTGCTGGAATTCCATTCCTCTAATGACCCAGCTGCGCTTAAGGGTCCATTTCTTCCCCATTACCATGATCTGAGACTTCTGCAGTTTAATATCCAGATCGTTCTCTGCACAGTAATCTATCAGGGTCCCAAAAAGATCACGCAGACCTCTCTGCATCTGTGACAAGAGAATGATGTCGTCTGCATACATCAGTATGGGGAGGCGCCTATCTTTAATCTTAGGGGGATGACAATCACACAAAGCAAGCCTAGCTGGAAGATCGCTTAGATAAAGATTGAAAATAAGGGGGGCCAGAACACATCCCTGTCTAACCCCCCTCTTGATCCGGAAGGGTGCTGACAGGGAGCCGTCCATTCTTAACCTTACTCTTGCATAATTCTCTGAGTGAACCTGGACGAGCAAGGATAGTAAGTAGTGGTCTATCCCCAGAAGGTGAAGCTTCTTCCAAAGTTTCTCCCTTGAGACAGAATTGAAGGCCTTCCAGAAATCTATAAAGGCCATGAAGATCATCCCTGCCCTTATCTTCACGTACTTAGTAATTGTATGGGTCAGAATGAAACAGTTATCAATAATAGAAAAGCCCTTCCGGAAGGCGTTCTGTTCTTGGGGGATCAGATTCTTTCCATAGGCCCATGCCTCAAGGTGATTAAGCAGCAGCTTAGCGTAGAGTTTGCCTATCACCGGAAGAGAACTAATGGGAGTAGCAACTTGGATCTCTGACATCCCCCTTTTTGAAAATGGAGACAATCATGGATAAACCCCAGTCACATGGTAATCTCATCGTACGATTGATAGCTGTAAAATACGTGGCCAACAAGGGAAACCACCAGTCAGGACAAACCTGCAAGACCTCAGTCACAACAAAGTCAATGCCTGGCAACTTGTTGCATTTGAGGAAATTGTGTATATACATGTGTGTGTGTGTGTGCGTTCGTGCAAGTGCAAGTATGCCTGCACTCAAGGCTGAAGGAAGGTTTCTGCAACATGCAGCCATGTACTGAGGGGTGTATGTTTGATAACAAGGCTGGGAGATGAGTAGTGCTTATCCATAGTCTCGCCTTAACTTGTTCACCATGCATGCAGTAAAAAACATTAGCATACTATTTCTGATACCTTTATTCTTTTCTTACTTTCTTTCCCTGTTCTTAGTTTTGCCATTTGTTGTGGTCCATTATTTTACTGGTTTCTGGTCTTTTGCTTTCTGGATTTCTACATCTGGTTTCCTACATCCGACTGCATAACGTGGTGCAAGACTGCATGACAAGAGCCTTGTTGTCAAATATACACCTCTCACTACATGGCTGCATGTTGCACAGACCTTCCTTAAGTCTTGTATGCTTCCCACCCGTATGTATGCACCTAGACATCACTCTTTTTTCAGTCTTGTTTCCAAGGCTGGCCAGTGACATATGGGGGTCAAGGGAGAGCCATGTTAGTGTTGGCTCCAACCTTCAGAGGAAGAAGGGAAACTGTGGGTATTTTCAGACGTTACGGATCGCTGTTCACCACACTGAATCACAATGGATCCCGTGTGGTGGCAGCAATCTCATGAACATCTATTTGCTCCTGGTCAGATGTTCACCACAGTGAACACCCAGCCGGGATCAAATTGACCATGGTTCTTGAGGTGAGGCAGGCCTCACCTCCAGAATCATGGTTAGTTTGGCCACGATCTGGGATGGGGATGGCAATGGCCATAATGAACGTCTGCTTGCCAGCCCCATCCCGGAATTGAGTAACAACCATGGGATGGGATCGGGCGCAGTGGCCTGATTGGCCACTGCATCCACCTGTCTCCCCGAGGGTGGGCAGCTGTGGATGCACGGGGGGCGGGGCTGAGAGACCTCACGTCACACTGCGCAGCCTTGTCCCCTCCCTGATTCCCCTCTGTGATCAGGCTGGCACGTCTAAAGGACGGCCAGTCTGATCACGGACCAAGATCTGAGACAGATCCTGGTCCAGGGTTCAGTGTGGCGGGCCAAAAGGCCCGTCACATCTGAAATTACCCTGTGTGCTTATGGAGTGTAATTTGGAAGTGAGTACAATGTGAGACTGCATAACATCTTTACTGCTTCCATGGCGCGCAAGTTAAGGCCTTGATTTACAATTTCCATGCTTTTTGGAGCATATTTGAATTTGTGCGAGTCTTAACTCCTCTCTTAAAACAGAGGGTTTTTGTGAATGAGAGAGAGCATATATTATATGCTAATATAAGCTTTCGTTATTCAAAAATGTTATCGTTATCATTATCGTTTTCGTTATAACCACAGTTATGTAAATGCAACCTGACAAGCAGAGCTCTCACAGAATGGAGAGAAAAAACCTGGCCTTCCTATTATAAAGGGTTGCAGTGCCCTCCCCCAGAGCCCCCCCGATTGGTTGTAGGAGGCAGTAGGCATTGAGCAATCATAGAGTGCCATGAGACTGCTGGGGCCTGCTTGTGCTGCTCATTGGCCAGTGATACATCCATCAGATACTGCTGAGCTGCTCACCCCTCCCAACACAGGCACAGTTCAAGAGTTCAACACTGTTTAGGGCTCTGAGATGTCTGCTCTCTCCTCCCCTCTCCATATTTCCCCCCCAAAACCCAACTACCACAGCACTAATAATAACGACAATGATAATAACATTGTTGTTATCATTTTTGTTCTCGATTTTGTTCTTGTTTTTGTTCTTGTTACCGTTTTTGATATTCTCGGTTGTCATTTTTGTTATTGTTGCCATTATTCTCAGTCGTTTTCATTATTGCAATAATGAATAACAAAAACAAAAATGACAGTTATCGTTATTGTAATAACGAAAATGATATGCACACCCCAGATAGATAGATAGATAGATAGATAGATAGATAGATAGATATGTTTGCATGTGTACTATTTCTTTACACTATCAGAAAATACTGTTGTTTTATATATATATTTTTATATTCTGTTATTTATTGATTGTGTTTTATATATTGTATGATTTTATATGTTGTGAGCCACCCCGAACTGCCAAGGCAGGAGTGGGCGGTCAAGAAATTGAAGTATAAAATAAACAAATAATGTCTTTGTAGGACTAGGTCCAAGGATGGTCTGGGTGAATCACAGCAGGCTGCAACCCTCTTAGAGGCAGGCCATGCAAAGGCAAACATCTGTGCCTTTTTAAAAAGGTGACTAGTGAATCACAGTAAGCGATGGCTAATTGACCTCAATTGGATGGAGAAGAAATAATGCTGCAGTGCTCAGCTAAGGCCAATGCAAGGTTGAGCTGGAGGACCAGTGGACCGCTAGGAAATAGGCTTAGTCAGATAGACCTGAGAATATAGGAGCCCTCTATCAGTGCAATACATTTGGGAGCTTAGCCTAACCAGACCAAGGGGCATGGACGAAGGCAGCCTACTGAGGAACCTGCCACTGGGTCTAAGGTGAAAAAGGTTAGGAATCCATGAAGAGGCTTACCACAAATAGGAAAGATTTGTTTGTATTTGTATTTATATTTGGGGAACTGTGTACCTTCGTGTGATAAGAAGAATAATGCCTAATGGTGACAAATAATTGTGATGCCTGTCAACGCAGCCAATATGCTGGGGTCTGTTTGAGGCACTTGTGAACTAGATCCATGCCCATTTTGGTTGGTGAAAGCCACCAGGGAGAAACTTGGGCTGGGGCTGGCCGGGTACTAGTTAACACCTCCCTTCGGAAGGGGAGGGTGATGGACAGCCTCAAGGAGCCTGTGGTCCAGCCTCTCCTCAAAAAAACATCACTTGATTTTGATGCTCTGGTGAGTTACCAGCCCATCTCTAACCTTCCCCTTTTAGGGAAGGTTATTGAACAGGTAGTGACTCATCAGCTGCAGGTGCATCTGGATGGTGTCAGTTTTCTTGATCCTACACAGTCTGGCTTTCATCCAAGTTTCGGCATGGAGACAGCGCTTGTGGCCTTGGTCAATGACCTCCTGGTGGAGCAGGATAAGGGTCGTATGACCCTGCTGGTTCTATTAGATCTATCAGTGGCTTTTGATTCTGTGAAAAATGAGATGTTGGTGACACGCCTGCAGAGCCTGGACGGAGTGGACAGGACCATCCTGCAATGGTTCCATTCTTACCTTGCATATAGATTTAAGTGGGTGGTGCTAGGAAACTGTACATCATCCCCTGGGG
>QEPC01013781.1:1412209-1453651 GCA_003113815.1 Sphenodon punctatus | reverse complement strand
CAAGTACGTGCACTTGAGACCTCGCATCTTCATGAATGTTAGACCCCTTGTCTCTCCCTCTGTTCCCCTTCCTATGTCTCTCCCCCAGCTCCTGTCTCTCAGATTGTAAGCCCTAGGGGCAGGGACCGTGTCTACTTTATTACTTTGTAAAGTGCCAGGTACACTGCTGGCGCTATATAAATGTTTGTTAATAATAATAATAATAATAATCCACCTTCCTTTCTGGCCGGGAACACTCAACGTGTGGTGCTGGGTGATTATTCATCCTTTCCCCGGGACCTAATGCGTGGAGTCCCACAAGGTTCTATTTTGTCCCCTCTCCTGTTCAATGTGTACTTGCAGCCTTTCGGTGAGGTCATAAGAGGGTTTGGTGTGCGGTGTCATCAGTACGCTGATGACACCCAACTTTACCTCTCTTTCTCAGCTGACCCAGGCCCAGCAGTCTCGGTGCTCACCAGGTGTTTGATGGCTGTGGGGGACTGATGAGGGCGAGCCATCTGAGGCTGAATCTTGACAAGATGGAGGTGATGATGGTGGAAGGGAATGAGGGAGTGGAGGCACCCATCACTGATGGGGTTTGCCCTCCATTGGTCCTTCAGGTCAGTAGTCTGGGGGTGCTTCCTGACTCGCAGCTCTGCTTGGATGTCCAGGTGGAGGCTGTCATGAGGGGCGCATTTCACCAACTACATCTGGTGTGACGACTTCAGTTATACATCTCAAACGCAGATCTAGCCATCATCATCCATGCTTTCATCACCTCAAGACTGGACTACGGCAAAGCGCTCTATGCAGGGTCACTCTTGGTGATGGTCTGGAGACTGCAGCTGGTGGAGAACACGATGACCTCTCTCCTTACAGCAGGGGCGGGGAACCTTTTTGAGGCCAGGGGCCTCACTGTCGGTCCCCGAACATACTGGGGGCCACATGTCAAAATCAATTAAAATCAATTTGAAAAATCAATTAAATCAATCAAAATTAATTTAAATAAATTCAACTAATTTAAATCAATGAAACAATCAAACAATTTAAAGCAAGTAAAACTATTACACTGTTCACACACACACGCACGCACACACACACACACACACACAGAGATTACGCACACACACGCTGCCTCACTCCTGGACTCACCTGTGCCCAGCTTGGTGCTTGCCCTGGCCCTGTACTTGGCAGTGGCAGTGTTCCATCTGTGGGCTCAGGTGTCCTGGCACAGTGCCTAGAGGGCCAGTTTGGTGCCTGGGTGCGGGTAGCAGCGGAGTTGTGTAGACCCCACAGGGCTCCGCCTCCAGCCAACCATCCTTTGGTCTGGAGTTCCATTCTGTCAGGCAGTTGCTTGATCTGGAGGCAGACTGCTCCTTCCCCATTGTGTATGGCTTGCAAAGTCCCGCTCGGGCCACAGTGAGCTGGGCGATGGGCCACACACAATGGGGAAAGCCTTAGAGGTCAGCGGGCCATGGGGAAATGCTCCGTGGGCCAGACATGGCCAACGGTCCAGAGGTTCCCCACCCCTGTCTTAAGGGGACGGGTCGCCATGAGCACATTAAACCAGTGCTCCGTTCTGCGCACTTGCTGCCTATAGTCTTCTAGGCCCGATTCAAGGTGTTGGTCTTAATTTATAAAGCCCTAAATGGTCTGGCCCTTGCCTATTTGCAGGATCCCCTCACCCTTTGAGTCATGTATCAATTTCTGTGGTTGGCTGGGAGCGCTCCCCTCAGAGTCCCTCGGGTAGCTCAGGTGGCGACAATGAGGAGGGCATTCTCCATGGCTGCATGAAGGCTGTGGAACTCCCTCCTGATGGAGATCCGCCTGGTCCCGGACCTCCCCTCTTTCCTAAGACAGTGTAAGACCTGGCTGTTCTGCCAAGGCTTTTGCTGAGGGGGACGAATGATGGGTGGGGGGAGGGAGGGTTTTTTAGCTCCGCCCTAGGGCATTTTAAAGATGGTTTTATATTGTTATTTGTATTTCTGTTTTTATTGATGTGTTATTTATGTTGGACTATGCCTTTTATATGGTGTTAACATGTTGTAAGCTGCCCCGAGCTGCTATAGCAGGAGGGGGAAGCCAAGAAATCTAAACAAAATAAATAAATAACAAATAAAAAGAAAGAAAGAAATTACCACTGTGTAAACTGATTTCTCAATTTGGAAAACTAGATTCAGTGGAAAATCAAGGTAAACTGTACATTCCAATTTTTCTCTAACGTCAGAACTTTCCCCTCCAGACACTATATAAATCGACAGGCATGTGAATGAAAACAACCCCTTTTTCTTTTAGTGGTGATCTTGAGATCCTTCCCCTGATAAGTTGTAAATCTCTCAATATTTTATGACGTTGCTGCTATTTGGGAATTTGATTGAATAGAACAAGACTGTTGACTTTTCTAGCTAGGTTATTATCAGCCTACATAATGGTGTTTTTATGCCCTAGTTTCACTATGCTACTCTGGCACACTAGACAAGAATTTTCTCTAGTTTTATTACAACGGCTAAAGGCATAGGCCCTTTTGACACAGATACTCTAACACCGATAAAATGGGTGTTACATTTTATTATATACGGTACGGGGCAACACTGCAGCCCTGCAACATGGGCCCTTTTCATATGAGATGCCTCCAGCCAGTTTCTCTGGGTGGTGGTGGGTGGAGGCATTTGTGTAAACTCCACTTGAGGTGGGTGGGGTGCATTTTGCTGGGTGGAGATGGGTGGAGGTGTCTGTGTAAACACCGCGGCCGGTGGGTGTAGGTGCGTGCATGCTCCCATGCAACATTCATCTCCACCCACCCACAGAGCAATGGACTCCACTGCTGATTGCTCTGTGGGTGGGTGGTGGGTGGAGATGGGTGTTGTGTGGGAGCAAGTACCTTCCTACACCCACCGGCCGTGGTGTTTACACAGACATCTCCACCCAGTGAAATGCACCCCACCCACTGCAAGTGGTGCCTAGCTGCCCCTCCAGGTGCTGGGCCAGGGCACCTGCACCCATGGGCAGAATGCCACTGCTGCTGCCACCACCACCACCACCACCACCACCAAGTACGGGGCTGGGGCCAGCGCCGAGCTGGGCGCAGGTGAGTCCAGGAGCAAGGCAGCATGTATGTGTGTATGCGTTCTCTATTTGTGTGTGTGTATTCTGTGTGTGTGTATTCTGTGTGTGTGTGTGTGTGTGAATATTGTAATAGCTCTACTTGCTTTAAATTGTTTGATTGTTTAATTGATTTAAATGAATGTTTAATTGATCATTGTTAAATTGATTCTGATTGTTTTAAAAATTGATTCTAATTGATTTGTTAAAATTGATTTTAATTGTTTTAAAATTGATTTTAATTGATTTTTATGTGCAGCCCCCAGCAAGTTCAGGGACCGACAATGTGGCCCCCGGCCTCAAAAAGTTTCCCTACCCCTGGCATAGGGTCCAGAGTAATTAATAAAGCAGATTTATGGTTGGGTTTTGCTATCAGATGGAAGTCAGTGGCTTTCCACAGATTATGTAACTTTTGTCCATTGGACCTTGGCTATCTTTAAAATGAATAGCTAAACAGTTTTTAAAATTGATGCTTTTAGCTCTCTGACAGTGTGCTTAGGACTTATGATTTATTGTAAAAGCAAAGTACAGGACAGGAAAATTAAAACACAGTTCCAGGAAAATGGGTCTGTGTAAATCATGTTATCGAAATCAGAAAGGAAATCTTGATTAGGTTCTAAGAAAAAGCATAACATTCAGTGCACACACATTCTTTCCATTAAACCAGTTTAGCAACATCTTAATTTTTCCTGGGGCAGATCAAATCAATGGGTAAAAGAAGATGCAGTGGTGGCTCACTGTGGCTTACGTTTTCACCCTTTGGCCCCCGAATCCCTGGCTCGTCTGTTGAGGGTCTGCCAGATGTTGACCCAGGATTTCTCCAAGCCATATGCAGGTGTGCAGCCACTAGCTACCATTGGACAAACAGGGACATTCATCCCAGCACCTGTACTGGCTGGAGGCCCGATATCCAAGGTAGCTAAGCCACCCTTCTCCCCGCTTTTTTTCTTTTTTAAAAACTGCCACTTGAGCTGGCTGGGGGCCCTTCCAGCTGCTGTGTGGGGCCCCTCCCTGCCCGTGGTTGCAACATTGTGTCTGACACAATGTTGCAACCATGGGCAGGGAGGGGCCCCATGCAGCAGTCTGTGTTGGGTAGGTTGGCCATACCTCCCCTTTAAAAGAGGATGCTTATGAAAAATACATGGTGCACGACTGCACTGGAAGCAATGCAGCTCTGCAACATGCATTT
Source organism: Sphenodon punctatus (assembly GCA_003113815.1). Classification (NCBI taxonomy): domain Eukaryota; kingdom Metazoa; phylum Chordata; class Lepidosauria; order Sphenodontia; family Sphenodontidae; genus Sphenodon; species Sphenodon punctatus. The sequence goes on along the minus strand of QEPC01013781.1, from coordinate 1,449,381 downwards.
TTCATAAGCACCCTCTTTTAAAGGGGAGGTATGGCCACCTTAGCATCAGGTCTGGTCACACTCACAAGACTCACAGCTTGGCTTGCCCCCTTGGTGCCATGTTGTAAAGGAGGAGTCCTCCTCACCAGTCTGGAGCTGATCCGGGCAGGGCTGGCTTGAGGGAGGCCCAGCCTGAGTGGGTAGGTGCCCGTCGGCGGCTCCACTCAGTAAGTGGAACGGTCATCGGGCATGGGTGGGCTGGGGCAGCAATGGCACTGCTGCTGCTGGCCACGCTTGGCCCCAGCAATGGATGGGCCCAGCAGCAGGCCACCAGCAGGATGCTACAGACTCTGCAGAGAGCAAGTAACTCCCAAGAACCAACAGCCAGGTGCCCCTAGACTGGCCGAGCTGGGAGGCGCCCCTAGACCGGCCAGCAGCTTCACCACCGGCAGGAAAAAATAGGGGCGGGCCCCACGGACATTTCTTGTCCCTCAGCCCATCCCAAGCTAGCTATGCCCCTGGCCATGTTGGAGGCTATCCCGGGCTCTGACCCCCAGATTAGATACAGGTCACAGCCCAATCTAGGCTCTGCCTGACTGAGACAAAGCAGGTCACAGCAGGCTATCACATGTGGTCTAGTCCACCACAGCCATTTGCTCCTGCATCTCCCCACCCTTCCCAGCAGCCCAGCCATGGGAACGTGTGGTGAGCGGCCCGACACGGTTCGGACTATGTCCGTTGCAGTTTCCCAACCCAGACCTGGTTGCTACGGTGGTGCAGTCACTTCTGTTCCCACCCGTTGTTAAACAAAAATGATGTATACATATTTTTTCCTCCCAATTTTCAATCAACACCTGGAATTACCTATGTATTTCACTTGAATGTTACATGCTTGATACTGTCCAATTTAAAACTGTGTTGCTTAATTATAACTTCCTTTTTAGCTTGTCAGACACATTGCAGACATCATTTTTATATCACAAGCTGTACTCTAGATAATTTAAGCCATTCTCCAACAATCACACTTCATAAATACAATTCCAGCTGAAGCATTGCATCTCAATAGGCAATCCGAGGCAGAGCTTATTACAAAATTGCATCTCTCTCCTACACAAGCTTAATCAACTTGCTATTTGCATTTTGTATAAATTAAGGAATTGAAAATCCATAATTTGTGATGAAATAATGAGAATAATGAAATTGTTGTAAGCCAGCTGGCTCCGAGAAGAGAATTCTGCAGTTAGATGCTGTCTTTTTAATACAGCTAATCAATAGTCAAATTATATTTCTCTCACAATTAAGATGATCAAGTATTTGAAAATTGAAGCTTTATAACATCTTAAGGAAAGAAATTCTGCGCTTATAGGCAAATTCTACCCATGAATTATATTCCCTGAATTATACCCTTAGAACACTCTGCTGGATTTATCAGTGTTTAAATGCAGATTAAGTGTCTTAGAGCATCCAGGAAGATACTTGTGTTTTTCTGTGTGCTTTTCTCACATTTAGAAAGGAAGCCATGAAAAGCTGCCATCTGAAGAGAAGAATGACTATTTCTTGCCTGATTTTGGCAAAGAGTGGGATTAAATGATATTCTTTCTATAATCAGGAACAAATTCACCTTTTACAAAGAGAAGATTGAAGAGATGCCAGGTGAAAAGAATGGTTTCTTGTGTCCAATTTAGAACAAACACTCACCTCACTAGATCAGGTAAAGATTTGATTGGGACAAGGAACAAAGTGACACTGCTATCTACAACCATAGTGCTCTCCCCCTCTTTCTTTGGGCATTACTTGACTCCTACTTTTATCATTGGCTTTCTCCCTTCCTTCAGCACAAATGGTGATGCATTTTGTGCTGAAGGAAGGGAAGTGCACGATGGCACCATTGCTGGTGGAGCTCTGGCCAGTGGGTTTGCTGCTCCGCAGAATCATTACTTGATCAGGGTTGTGAAAAGCCTATTTCATTCTTTCTTTTATGAGGTGGTTTTATGGGACTACACATAAGCACCACCTAGGCACACAATGAAGTATTTGCAGGACTGGAACTCATGAACAATTCATGTTGAAAATGACAGTATTTTGTTTTCCTTGATTCATTTTTCAAATTTGGCCATGAAATATATTCCGCTTTAAAGACTACATAAGTTCACTTTTTTAATGTAGTAGTGGCAACTTTTTAAACAAAGAAGTCTAATCCTGCAATGATTGACTCCTGATGTTATGAAATAATCGTATTCCTGCTTGACAGAAAAGATTGTAACTTGTTTTTAGAGATATATTGTGTAGCCTTATATAAAGACCCATGTGTCTGTAATAATATAAACCAAGAACAAGATTAGTCGACCAAAACACAACCCATGGGCCTCATGTCACAGTGGTGGGAAGATTGCTAACCCATGAAGAGGAAAGAGATTGTTTGAAGAAAGTTGGTATAAACAAAACAATATTTAATGTTACACCCATGGCTATTCAAGTGATTCTAAATGCAGACTCAGTTTGTGTGCTATACTTGAAGAAAATGTATGTAATATACTATGAGATTTGATACACTTGGAACCAATGACCATACTTGAAAAATGGATTTGATATGTAACTATTGTACCAAAACTTTGAACACATGTACTGATCCAGTAAGCGGGATTTCTAGAAATAAGAAGATAGACTACGTGTGGGAAATAATCTCTCAGGACTTTCACAAACTCCTAACGTATTACCATGTCTTGCAAGAACTGTGATTTACATCATCCTGTTGCTAACCCATCTTGACCAACTGTACCCAGCCTGGAACAAAGAACTGAGAGTGTTTAAACAAAGGCACTTGATAAGAAGATGCTTGTATGCAAGTTATGCAACAGGAAAGCACCCAGTGGTCAGCTGCAACAACAACAGGTAGGCCCTACCTATCTGCGGGACCGCCTCGCTCCCCATGTGCCCATGTGACCCTTGAGATCGTCCATGGGAGCCTTTATGGAGGTTCTCCAGGCGAGGCGGGTGACCATCGATGTTAGATCTTTTTTGGTGGCCGCCCCTGTGAAACTCACTCCTGGAGGAGGCTCAGCTAGCTCCCACTCTCCTGTCATTTCGGCATTTATGTAAGACCTGGCTGTTCTGCCAGACTTTTGGCGAGGGGGGGGGAGGGTGTTTGTTCCCCTGTATTGTATATTTTAAATGGTTTTTAATTGTTTTTTTTTTTTTTTTTACTGTTGTTCACCGCCCCGGGCTGCCCTGTGGGCAGGAGGGGTGGAATATAAATGTTATATAAATAAAATAAATTAATAAATAAAACAAAAGAGACTTCTCGGCAGGTATATCTGTTCCATGCCCAGAGGGGAAGGTGGAGATGTTCCTGCCCAGGGAGAGGCCATCTGATAAGCATCAGCCATTCAAGTGACCATCGCCCCTCAGCACCCACCTGACGAAGGCGACTGAGAACAGGAAAACAAGCACCAGGAATTGGGATCACAAAAAATCAGCCAGGACACTATAAAAAGACTAAGCCAAATCCCAGAACTTTTTAACAGCGTTTGAAACCTACTATGGTTCTCGTGGGCTGTGACCCTTTCAGGAACTCCTCCATAGGGGGTCCTACAACTTGACCAGACTTAGCCGCCACCTACCTCTTGTTCCTGACAGACAACATTCACCGTTTGAACTTGCAAGACATGTAAGACTCTGACTTTGGGTGTGGGCTATTGCTCCTGGATCAACAGCTTGATTCTATGCTTTGCTGTGTGCTATAATAAACCTAAGACTTGTTTAAGACAAACTTATGTACATGTATATTGACTCAAGTGAAACACGGTGTGTGGGTCCCTCGATCCCAGGTGGGAGCTAATTCCTAGATAACACTGAGTCCCTTCAATAATTGCAACCTAGTCTGAGGCTACTGACCTAACTAAGGATAAATCTGCCTCCTGCTGTTCACTTCTCAAGGGGCGGTGGGTTTGGGCAGCAGGGAGGGAAAGGGTATGACCTTCTGTTCTGAGACCCAGAGGGGTTTGCGGAGGGTGGCGTGCTGCAGTAGTCATTGGAACTGCTCCATGCTTCATTCACAGGACACTCCCACCTTTTGCTTTCATCTGCTTAAAAGCTCCTGAGCCACAGAGTGCCAACAAACCTTATAATACCTCAGACAGCATCTTTCCTGCCCAGTAGCTCAGGTTTATAAAAAGGGATTTCCATGTCTCTGTTGTGGGCTTTGGTTGGAGGTCTTACTGGAAAGGCTAGACAAGAATTTTTCCTCCCTCCACCATATTAGCTGTCTTCATCCTCACCCCAAAGGTTACAAAACATGGTTGACCCCAGAGTAAAAGATTTTTCTGCCTTCCCACAGCAGTCAACCGAGGAGCTCTTGTCCTAAAGAGTTCATCTAGGGAGGTTCTTTTTCTCCCCCCAGTTAGAGGGGGATGGAGCTGGTGAGAGTTGCTGTGTTTGGACCACAAAATGCTGGGTCATGTCAACCCTTCTATGTAAGTAGATGAAACAGGACTAGTGAGATGCTACAACCAGAAGGTGCTGTCTTATGAGGCAAGGCTGGCAGGCAGAATTGCTCAGCAGAACACAGAGCTGCCTGCGGGCTGGTGGGTATGAGGTGCTTGTCCAGCTGGTGGGTTAGATGAGGCCTCTGCCTTACACCTCCAACATCCCTCAGTTTCCTTTGCTTGGGGTAGGGAGAGGCGGCACTGTGTGTGGTTTCACAGGTGGTGTGGAAATGGAAACCCAATGCTGAGGGATGAGGTGAAGTTTGGCTGTCTTGGCAAGTCCTTGAAGGAGCTCTATGCTGGAGGTCAAACCTCACTGATATAAGTGTGAGTCTTGGGGAGTGGGAGGCTCTGGTTGCATGTAGAGCTGAGGTGAGAACAACTGTTTGTGAACCATTGGGAAATGCCTACCTTTTCGGGGACGCTTGCAGCTATTAATCAGTATTTTCTCACTATCCATTGAATATATGCTTCCACTGTTGTTGAGATCAGCGCTTGTGTCTCTCTGCCATTTTTCAGTATTCCTTGTTAGTTTTTGGTATTTTTCCATTTTTTCCCATCTGTTAATTTCTGTTATTTTCATCCTTTTCCATGATTTTATTATAGTTTTCAGCATGAGAATGCATAAAACAAGAGCTAGCCTTGAAAATACACCAGTCAAAACAGCTTACAAGGAGCTAAAATAAGCACCAGTAAAGGAACTGATTAAAGTTATGTAGTGAACTTGTGACCATACACAAGCAAACATAAGCAGCACATAAGTTATGTTATGGGGTATGTGGCTGATCCTGCCCAGGCAGAATGACCAGAATGACAGGAACTAACAAAAATAATGAAAAAGCCAATACGTTTTCTTATTGTGCAAGCACCGGTGCATGGTCTGTTCCTGACAGAAACAGCTTCCTCTGTGATTGCTCGTGTCAGCACTAGTTGTATGAACTGGCTTGCCTGTGGACAGTGATGTTAAGGGATGCATATGTTATCTGGCAAACTCTTAGTAAATTTGGATCCCTGGATTAAAATTCAATCCTGTCTCACTCTCCACATCTTCTTTCTACCTGCCAGAACCAAGAGTATCACAGCACTATAATAATGCCCTAAAATATTCTATTGTCATTCATTTTGAACTGATGTCATTAAGAACCCTTCCTATTTGAGAGTAATATAATTAAGATAAGATGACTGCTGATGGCTTGCTAGAATATATGGAAGTGCTTTTGCTCAAGCCATTGAGAAGTATGTTTTATGTTTGTTGCCTTTCCATGAGTGTCCCTCTGCCTAATCAACATTGTTATTTTGATGAAGAGTACTCTTGAGAATGCCTTTAGAATCACAATGCAGTCACAGATTTCCACATGCAGTTTCTAGCAGTACTGAGTGGCTGACATTTTGTCATACTCTTAGAGAACAGATACACCAGAAGTGATACACCAGACTTACCTGGTCAGTCATGGAAACCACAACATTGTTTATGCATAATTGAATAACCTGGCCAACAATAAGTGTGCGCTGACTCTTTTTGACTCCCAAAGAGATTAATCTGAATTACTCTGTGAAGGCGGACCAAGCACTGGCTTGCTGTGGAATAACAATAGTTCTGTACTGAGAAGACTGCTGTGTTCCTTCCCCCTCCCCAAGTCCCATTTTCTGACCTCTGAAGCCCCACCCCCTTACATCATCACATGCTAGCACATGCCCAAGTAAAATTTAATGCCATCACATGTTCACACATGCCCAGTTCAAATGCTTTTAGAATTGCTAGAAAGTTATGGTTCTAAGCAGTGGTGGCTGGTGGACATTTAGGTTAGTGGGACAGGGGGCAGGGTCTCCTAAAATTTTACACATTACTAGGGAATACATAATGAATAGAAAAGCACAATGAATACAGATCGAAAGACTATGCAATAGTGAGCAAAATGCAAACTTCTGTTTACCAGTACTACTAAACCAAATCAAAAAGGGGAAACAGTTGCTCCTATAGGTTAGGCGCTAGAAAAGAAAATTCACAGGTTGAGGGTTTGAGTTCATTTTAGGTAATGGGACAGTATATGTATGTGTGATTTCTTTCACTTCTAATTTTTTTTTATTTTAAAAATAAGAATCCGCACAGAAATCTTGTTCATGCCAGAAGTGCAAAGAAAGCTCCAGGAGAAGTTGGGGGCACTCAATACACACCAGAGAATCTACACAGGATAAAAACCTTACATATACCCTGGCTAGGAAAAGCTGCAGGGTGAGCTCAGGCTTCAGTACACACTAGAGAATCCACCATGCAGTAGACCGCCCTAGGGCTGAAGCGGCAACTCCCTTTTTAATGCCGATATTTCATTCCACCATTTCGGAATTTCCTACGACTTTCTGCAACTTTTCTGCTGGCATTTTGCTAATTCTGCGCCCTTTGCTTTGCAACATTGAAATTATTGGAAATAGCAGAAGATCACACACAAAAGTAGTGGAATGAATGTCTCTATTGCACCTTGCCACTCATTGCAGAAGAGCTCTTTCCATCAGAAACAGCTATCGCCTGTAGCTTACAATTTCAGCCCTAGAAAAACCCTATAAATTCCTAACTGTAGGGAAAGCCTTAGTATGACCCTCAGTCTTAGGATGCATTAAATAATTCACCGTTACTCCATTCCCACTCCCACCATAGCTGCAGCTGCAGTTGGCAGAATACTTAGAAAATAGTATTGTAGACTATTGAGTCACAAGAATTGGGCTCCATTTATAATCCCTCACCACAGAACAACTCATTCCTCACCTCCCACCCCTGCTCTCCTTCACTTACACCTATTTCCTCTATGAACACAGACCATTCACTCACTTCTCCCTCTCTTTATATGCTCTGTTACAAAGTGATATCTAAAAGTTTAATCCAGGGACTGTTTGCCTGCAAGGGCAGGGCTGATTGGCAACTCTGTAGCAGGCTGAATAAAAGGCCCTGGGTGCAGCATGTGTGTCAGTCCCCAAAGCCAGCAGAACTCCAAAAAGAGGCAGAATATTATTTATTTTAAAACTTCTACCCCACTCCCTCCAGCCTTACGGCAGCTCAGAACAGCTTACAAAACATTTAAAAACAATTAAAAATACAGGAAAGGGTTACTAAAACAATAAAAACAGTAAAAAGAGGTAAAACCACTGGCAAAAAAACAAAACAAAAACAACTCACCCCCACCCTCATTCCTCCCTCCCCCAAAGACCCAGAAGAACAGTCAGGTCTTACAGGCCCGATGAAAGACCAACAGGCTGGGAGCAAGGCGAGTTTCCTCTGGGAGGGAGTTCCACAGCCATGATGTGGCCACCAAGAATTCCCTCTCCATCATGGCTCCCTGGTTTGCCTGGAAGACCTCCAGGAAGGAGCCCCAAGCAGCCCACAGAAGTTGCCCCACAGTTTGGTCAAGGTAGAATTTGAGGAGATATTTTGGTATCTGGAAACCACTGGAAATTAGAGGTCAGAATCCTACGTATGTGGAATGACAAGAAAATGAGCAAGAGAGAGGGGATAGAACAACAGTGAGTGGATAGAACGACAAACTGTGTTGAATGACAAGGAAGAGGCCATGTAAATAGGTGAAATGACAGGGAAGAGACTACGGGGATTAGGTGCAATAGCAAGGGACTGCCTGGAATGATAGGAGGAATGCTATGGCAAGCAAGTAGAATTACAAGGTTTTTGAAGACATAAGTGATTGGGAGGAATGACAAGAAAACCATGTGGAGCATTCCTATCATTCCACCCAGTTCCTTGCTATTGCACCCAATCCCCATTGGCTCCTTCCTGTCATTCCAGCCATTCCACTCTCTCCCCAGTGTTTTTCTCATCACTCCATACCCATTGCCCACCCATGCCACCAAAGATACAGCTCCACTGTTTTGCTTTGCAGCCATTAAAGCCTATTTTCATTTTCAAAATTCCATTATTATTACTGCTTTTTTTTCCCAATGGCTATTCTAGGTCATTCGTTTCAATGTGCCCAGAATCATCACCATAATTATTAAGTATTTACATAGCACTTTCAGTGTCCTTCCTATGAGCTCCAAGTCCAGTGAACAAGAAAAAACATTGAAAAATCCTTAAAATCCCAAGATTCCTAGTAATATCAGATCAATTGGGTTACCACAGCAACAACAAAAAGGGAAGCACTATCTCTTCCTTTCAGAAAAACTATAAAGATATACAAGACTTCATGAAATGCAAGTATTTTGACTTTTTCACACTGCAGCAGAAAGATTGACTATAACAAGGCAGCAAAAAAAAAAATCCTTTGGAAAAACTTTTAAATTCTGCCTGCATTTTTTCCACTGCATTCTGTGAATCCAGAAAATTTAAATTTTTAAAGTTCTGCAAAAATTTGAAGGACTCTGGGAGAGGGGACAAAATTCAATGGGATTATTTAGTCCTTTCAGAAACACTACAGAATGACACAAAGTTGTATGCAAATAAACTATTCCTGCTGCCATGTGAAAACCTAAAGACTGAATATAACAAGTCAGCAAATAAATCCTTTAGAAAAACTTCAGTTCTGCCAGCATCACCCCCCCCCCCACCGCACTATGTGAGTCTAGGAAATATCCCAACCAATGTAATCATTATTCAGGGTTCAGCAAAGAGTTTTTCAAGCATCAGATCACTTGGGACTGGGGGAAAGAATAAAAAAGTCTTCAGACATTTTTTAAAAGTGAGGAGAGAGGCACTGAGACATACATCTGAAAGGTGTGAGTTCCACACTGAGGGACCTGGCATAGAAAAGGTCCAATTGCCCACCAACCTAAGGCATGATGGAGGAATCCCTAAACAGTGGGTGGTTACTGTGTGCAGACAGCCATTAAAGTGAGGCTCCAGGAGCATGTCTTCAATATATGTCTTGAGAATATGTCATAGGAATTGTCTGAGGTGCTTTAAAATCCTGAATAGGGCTGATGCAGCAGCAGCTGTTACCGCGCCGCAATTCCGTTCCACCATTTCGGAATTGCCCGCGCCACACCGCAACTTTTCTGCGGATATTCTGCTAATTCCGCCGGAATTCTGCAAATCGCGGAATTGCGGAAAAATTGTGGAAAAATTGCAGAAATTGCGGAAAACCGCTATTCCGCTATTTTGTGGTGCTGGTGGAATTGTGGAAATAGCGAAAATGTCATGTTTCCACGATTCCACTAAGTAGCGGAATTAAATAAGCAGAACCGCAGAACCGTGGAATGAAACTAGCAGAATGAAAGCCTCTGCCATGCCGTTCCACTAATTGTGGAAACACTGTTTCCACCGGAAATAGCTACCGCTGCGATATTCCGCTACAGCCCTAATCCTGAAGTCTCTTTGCAAGGATGCATTTCCCAACCATGTTGCCAAGTTGGATGTTACAGAGTCTCCATTTGGTAGGGTTTCCACCTTCAGTTGTTTTTTACCTGACACTTCCAATTTGACCTATGGAAGTGTCAGGTAAAAAACCACCAGAGCTGGAAATCCTACAATTTGGGACTCTAGGGGTATTTTCAGAAGTGACGATGCCAACTTTTGCCACAATTAACACCCCCACCTCGGGGCCAAAATCACCATCACTTCTGTGCAGCATCCACCAGTTGTTCACCATGCTTTGTCCCAGATCATGGCAGCAATTACCACCAGCTCTGACCTTGGAAAATCATGGGGAACGGCCAGTGGTAAGCACTGCCATGGTTTGGGGCAAAGTGTGGTAAGATGCATCGTCATGTTTTTTCTGCATACTGGCCTGCCCCAGGGCAAGGTGGCGGCTGGTACCCCAGATTGGATCTGAGTGTGGCAGTGTCACTTCTGAAATTATTTATTTAATTTTATTTGTTTATTTATTTATATCCTGCCTCTCCTGCCTAGGCAGCTCGAGGTGGCTTACAAAAATTAAAATATTTAAATATATACATAAAATACATCAAGGGAAGCATAAGAAAAATAAAAACTCCAACCTCTGCACCCACTCTCACCCACCTTCACCCACCTCCACCTGGCCTGGGTGGAACAGCCACGTCTTGCTCTGTTGCCAAAATGATGCAAGGTCCAGGGCCACTCAGGCCTCCACTGGAAGGGAGTTCTACAGCCTGGGTGCTGCCACCAAGAATGCCCTTTACATTTTAGCCCCCTGAACCACCTGGGGGACATCAAGAAGGGCACTCCTGGCAGACTACAGGGGTCGATCCGGGGCATGGTGAGCGAGGCGGTCTCACAGATAGGAGGGGTCCAGACCATATAGGGCTTTATAGTTAAGCATCAACACTTTGAATCGGGACCAGAAGACTATTGGCAGCCAGTGCAGAGCTCAGAGCACTGGTGTAATGTGCTCATGACTACCCATCCCCGTAAGGAGATGGGCTGCTGCATTAGGGATGTGCGAACGTGGTTTGGAAGTTCGGAGTTCGGCCCAAACTCGGTCTGTTCGGACAACTGAACCCAAACTGACTGAACCTAACCTGATTGCGAACTCCGAAACGACCAAGCAGTTCGGTTGGTTCGGATCGAGTTCGGATGGTTCGGGTGGTAGAAATGTGACCACTGCCTGTTGGTGAGCACTGCCTGACACAGGCAGGCACAGGGAGGGGGTGGCAGTCAGCTGAGGAGCAGACTTCCAGGCACCAGGGGTGGAGAGGCTTGGAGTAGCAGTCAGCCTGCCCAATCACCATCACTTTTCTTCTCAGACCACTGGATTCGCAGTCTGCGATTGGTCACGGGCTAGGCTGCACGAAGCTAATGGAGCTTGCGGTGAGGCAGGCGCAACAAGTAACAAAACTCATTGCCCTCCCGCCTTCCCAACACCTTCTAGCTAGTCACTGTTCCTGACAGAAGGCATTTCAGAAGGCTCCCTCTTTCCCAGCAGTTCCCCGCTCCCCAATCCATTGCCATCCTCCTCCTGTTTCACCCATCCAACCCATTTACCTCCATATTATCATTTATTTAGATTATAATAGATAGATTTTACCCTTCCCTGTGTTCAATCTTCCTTCCTCCCTCCCCCCTCCATTGAATCCTTTCCCTCTCCCTCTTATTCCATCCCTGATTCCCTTCCCCTGTTTTAAGTTTTGGATTTATTTAGAGTAGGATTATTATTAGATTGATTTTCATTTCAGTTTTGTACCCCTCCCTGTGTTCTTTGTGTTTCCCCCTGTGTAATATTGTGTATATATAGATAGATAGTTATTAGATAGATAGTTACTAGATAGATATACATAGTAGTTAGCTTAGTTATAGAGATAGATACAGTGTGTTTGTAGGACAAGGCTTTTGTAGTTATTAGGATATTCCATTTAGTATTAGTTCCATAGGTTTTAGAATAGTTAATAGCAGTCAGAATTAGTGTAGAGATAGATATAATATTAGATGAAAAAACTGAGCAAAAAAATTTAATTTTTTTTATAAAATCTTTCTGTGTGTTTGAGTTGGAAGACATGGGGAAGGGAAGTAGGAGAGGCCAGTCTGCTGCCCATAAGACAGGCAATGGGGATGTGGGAGAGGTGGTAGGGGCCATGCCCGTGGAGAGGCAGTAGGCAGCAGCAGCAGCCCGAATACATCACCATGCCCCAAACTCCGCAGGCCTGCTTTAGGGCAACAGGCTTCAGTGGCTCAGCATTGCCTCCTGGCAGTGCCCTCCACTGCCACGCAGGGCACTGGAAAGTCTGCAGTACATGAAGCTGTGGCTGTCTCTGTTGTGGCTGCAGGAGCAGGTGCTAATGCTTCCGATGTTCCTCCAGGGCCACCAATGTCCTCCACTGTGGAGGTGATCCCAAGCAGTCCAGAGCTGGTGGATCCCACCCCGGCTGCTAGAGGCAGGGCCCGATCCCCAGGCAATGGCAGTAGGGAGAGGAGTAGCATCAGCAGTACCATCTATAGAGGGGGGCACAGGGAGAGTGCCAGAAGCACGGCGGGCATGGGCAGTCTAGCCTCAGGGTCCCAGTACTTCCCTTCATGAGACATCACCGTGATCACGGACAGTGAGTCAGAGGCAGACACTAGTGCTGCAGAGGAGATGTCTGTAGCTGAGGCAATGGCTGAGCCTCCTCCCAGACCTGTGTTGCCAATGCCACCAAGTTCTCCTCCCCCCAGCAGCACTGGCAGCAGTGCATCACCCGGGGTGGGCCAGAAGGCAGGGGGGGGGGGAAATCCTCGCTCTGACGGGAACATTTTAAGCTGATAATCCCAGAGAGGTGCAGTGCACTTTGTGCAATAAACTGGTGAAGCGTGGGCAGGTGCTCACCAACCTTGGGACAACTGCAATGGCGAGGCACCTGAAGTCATGCCACAGTGATCTGTTGCTAAGAGTGAAGGCAGGGGAAGTGGATGCCAGCGGGTTCCCAACTGCAGTGGCCAGTTGCCCACCTTCAGTGGGCAAGCATCCTACACCAACTGCTGCCTCTACCAGCAGGAGCAGGGGGGGAAGAACAGCAGCAGGAGCCTCACCAGCAGTGTCAGTCCACCATGGAGGAGCCGGGGTGGAGACAGCTGCCAAGGCCATCATCAGCAGGGTGGTGTGGCTTTCAAGAGAAAGCCAAGCGCCTGTTGGCCAAAATGATTATGCTCGATGGGCAGCTCTTCTCAATTGTAGAGGACAAGGGCTTCTAGTGGCTGATTGGGTTCCTGGCCCCCCACTTTAAGCTGCCGTTCCACACAACCCTCACTCAGACTGCGGTGCCAGACCTTTACAGGGCTTTGAAGGAGCAGGTGAGGGAGCAGCTGGCAGGGGCTGGGGGGGGGCACGGTCCACTTCACCACAGAGCTGTGGTCCAGCAGGAATGCCCAGCACGCGAACCTGGTGGTAAGGGCGCACTGGTGGCAGGACCTGGAGGCAGCTTTTGGGAGTGGCAGGAGGGGTCCTGAAGCATGGTATAGGTGGGCCCTGCTTCAGGCACAAGTCATGGACAGCCTCCACACCACCAGGAACATCGAGGCAGCCCTGGCCACCATGGTGAGAGGGTGGGTTACGCCAGGCACAGCCTTCATCAAGGGATGTGTGATGATGGACAATGCCACAAATGTACTAAAGGCAGTTCATGAGGGGGGCTTCAGCAGCATCCCTTGTGCTGCACACACCCTTCACCTGGTGGTCAGGAATGCTCTGGGCTTGGGGGATAAGGGGATTGGGGAAGGACCCTTAGCTCTCTGACAGAGTGGGGGAGGAAGCTGGCGGGGTTCTTCAACCAGAGCGTGAAGGGCAGCGAACTCCTCTGGGAGAAGGAGGCTGAGCAAGGCTCTCCAGGGCACCAGCTGGTCCAGGATGTGGTCATATGGTGGATTTTCACCTTCCTGATGCTCAAGTGGCTTCTTGAGAAGAAAGCCGCCTTGCATCAGGTTCAACTAGAGATGGACTGCAGGGCACTGGAAAGATTTAATGGGATGGAATGGGAACTCCTGGCTCAAACGGTCTTTGTCTGTGAGACTGTTCCTGGCCATAATGTAAGATTTTATGTTTTGTTTGCTAACCCCTGCTGCAATGGTAATTCAGGTGGCTTATAGCTCTAGTTTACATTGGGCTGAAAAACGTTGGCCCAACCCACGTCAGAGCGAGGTTTTACACAAAGAGGAAGACGAGGGTTTGAGCCAACAGCATAGCTTGTAAAAGGCAGATAGCTGCATCCCTCCTAACAATCCTTATTTAGGAGAGATGGTTCCTCTTTGGGTGCTGAATCCCACTCTCTCTCTCTTTCAGGGTTTAAAGTCCCTCTTTCAGAAAAGAGAGGCAAAAAGAAAGGTATCCAAGCCTCTGGCACCTCTATCTTGGTTGCTTCCTGGGAAAATCCTGCCCTCCTTGGGGTACTAATAACTATGGCAACTGGAAAGACCCTTGCTGACATGTGCAAATCCTGACTTCCTTGGGGCGCTATGGATGGCAACTGGAAAGACCCTGGCTGGTACATGCAAATCCTGCCCTTATTTGAGGGTGCGTAGGGATGGCAACTGGAGAGTGGAGACCCTTGCTAGCCTGGCANTGGTACATGCAAATCCTGCCCTTATTTGAGGGTGCGTAGGGATGGCAACTGGAGAGTGGAGACCCTTGCTAGCCTGGCACATGTTTGGGTGGGGGTGCTCGTGCTCATGCCTGACTGCTGGAAGAGCCCCCCACACCACAGTACTCTCTCTCTCTGTGGCAGACATCCACTGCCACCCGCTGATGTCCACTGTTTGTGCCTGACTTCCCACCACCCACGCACCCACATGCACTCCAGTGAGCTCACTCTAAAGGATAGTATTCTTCTTGCCCTCAAAGTAAAAAAAAAAGTTTACAAACCTGGCAGTAGTGGCAGCATCTCCTGTGCCCACCGGCTCTTGGACCTCCTCCACCACCAAAGGTCCATCAATGGCAGGAGGAACCTCTTCCTCCTCCTCCACCACTGGCTCCAGGAGCACCACCTTGGCTCCCTGGCATTTAATCAAAATAACAGTCTTCAACTTCTTCATTTTTTAATTATTATTTTTTAACAACAAGTACTCCAGCCAACAGTCACCCACCAACACTCACTCACTCACTCACCAACCAGCCAAAACAACACAGCCACACCAAACACACAAACAGCCAAAACACATGAACCAAACAGCCAGCCAGCCACACACACACACTCTCTCCCCACACAAGCTTCACACGCAGTCGAATTTCCAGTTTCTGGCATGATCATGAGATCTTGTGATACCTTTTTCCGAATGACCGAACTGAACCAAAGTCGACCGAACCGAATGACCGAACCCGAACTCAACGACCAGACCAAATGACCGAACTGGAACTCGGCGACCGAACCGAATGGCCGGACTGAACTGAATGACCAAACTCGAACTGCGATCTGTTCGCACATCCCTATGCTGCATTCTGCAATGCCTGCAGTCTCTGGACTGTCACCAAAGGTAGCCCCATGTAGAGTGTGTTACAATAGTCTAATCTTGAGGTGACGAAGGCATGGATGACATTCGCCAGGTCAGAGTCAGAGACATACGGCCAAAGTCGTCACACCAGATGTAATTGGCAGAAAGCACTCCTTGCCACTGCCTCAACCTGGAGATGCAGACAAAGCAGCAGATTGAGGAGTACTCCCAGACCTGAGCAAGCAGTGGGGGATGTCACATCCACAGCCCTCCCCACCAACATCACCTGTGTCTTGTCAGGATTTAGTTTCAGACGGCTCGCCCTCATCCAATCTCCCACAGCTGCCAGACATCGGGTAAGCACCAAGACTGTCAAGTCTGGGTCTGATGAAAAAGAGAGGTAGATCTGGGTTTCATCAGTATACTGGTGACACCGCACCCCATACCATCTCACGAGCTCACTGAGTGGCTGCATGTACACATTGAACAAGTGAAGGGACAGAATAGAGTCTTGTGGAACTCCACACATGAGGTCCCAGGGAGAAGATGAATAATCCCTGATCACCACCCGCTGAGTTCTCCCATCCAGGAAGGAGCGGAACCATTCAAAAATGGTTCTGCCCACACCAGCATAGTCCTGCAGGTTAGTCACCAGCATCTTATGAGCAATGGTATCAAATGCAGCCAGCAGATTTAATAGGATTAGCAGGGTCGAACAACCCTGGTCCAGTTCCTGGTGAAGGTCGGTGACCAAAGCCCCTCGGTCAATGATCTCGTAGTCTTCTGGAACACCTTATTGCCCTCTTGAGTCTCCCACAGGTCTCCTTGGTTTACTGAGGGCCTGTGGTGTTTGAAGCGGGAGAGCAGGCGGTTGGAGCGATGGTGGCACTGGACTCACGATGAGTATGATCGATCACAGCATAAGAGCAGTTTAAAGGCCTATGCTGTGGCAGTGCAGGCAGCAAGGAAGAAGTTCTTTGCTGCCCTTATTACATCTGCAAAGTCACGTCCAGCTGAGCTTTTCCGGATGGTGAGAGGTTTGGTCAGTCCTGTCTGTCTCCGCCTGGACCTGGAGCAATCCAGTGACCGCTGTGACCGGTTTATCGAGTACTTTGTAGATAAGATCACTCTCATCCACCATGATTTCAGTTCCACAGTTACTGCAGAGGATCAGCTTGGGGCTATGGATACCCCGTCCTGTCCTGTTTTGTGGGATCGGTTTCAGATGGTATCGCCTGCCAATGTGGAGTCCTTGTTGGGATCTGTTCGTGCCATCCATTTAAAAAAAAAAAAAAAAGTTTAAGTTTATTATGGTTAGCCACATGGCCATCACCAATTGTACGTGGCCTTACCGACAAATAAATAAAAAAATATAAAGATATACAAATAATTCAAGAATCTGCTAATAATATCTACTTAATTTATACCAGATTTATCAGGTCACATATCTAACAAGGTTCGACCTTCAACACATGGATCATATCGGATCATATTAAAATAAATATTCATTGATAATCAAATGACTAGGAGAGGAATAAGCAAACATGGGTACAGTTACATGGATAATACAGGCATAGATATGAATATAGCTGAGTGGTTATTAGGTCTACCATTAGATGACAATGTTCATTAGTTAGAAGGATGCTTGGGGAAAAGGGCATGGGCTAGAAAACAAAAAGGCCTACTAGGCAGTAATAGCAGTATCCGGTAATTTCCAAAGAGCAAGAAGCTTAATTATAGTCAACCCCTTAGGGGAAGCATTAATCGAGGGATGTGACTTCAACTAATAATAACCAAGTTCCTAGGCTTTCAGATAGAAACAGAAATATAAACATAAATAATTCCAGCAATCTTTGGCATAGTATATCCTTATTAGGCTTCAGCCTTTGGTACCAGTTTCTGGTGAGTTTGAGCTGCTCTGGCAGCTGTGAGACAAATCACAGCCAGTAGTGTCCTGCAATAAGTGACGGTGAATCACATATAAAGGGCACTTAAACAAATAGTGTATCGGGTCCTCCACTTTGATTCCACATAGACAGATGTGCTTAAGGTAGGAAATGGATTTGTATCTCCCCTCCAGTACCGCCGTCCGCATGGAATGAAAGCGGAGATTAGTAAATGCAGCCCTGATCCTTGGATCAGATAATTGATTAAGATATGAAGCACCTCCAGATCGGGGTATCAAATATTTATAGTAGGGGCAAGTATTTGTATTAAAAACAGCAGCTCTCAAATTCTGTCTATCGATGTCATTTATCCTTAAGTTTAACATCCTAATCACCCCTTTACTTGGTTTGTCATGGAGGTACATTTCTGAAAAGTCCAGATTCCCAAGGAAAGCCTTAATACCTGTCCACCATCTATCGCTTCCTCTAACATTGTCCAAGAGCTTTTCCCGCCATGCCAATTGAGCTAGGGAGATCTCTGGGGTCTCTCTAAACTTTGCCCTAAAGGACAGGGGTCGAAGTACTACTGTGGCATTGATTGAGAGACTCCCTATTTCCAAGTTAATCAGTGCTGTTTTTGTAGACCGAAGTACTTCCAAGATTCATTTCCACATCCTATTCACATCAGCATCTAACATTGCCCACTTTTGTATCCCCGGGCCCCAATCTGGGGTTCCATATAGCGCACCTGCCAGAACCTCCATTTCTATCATACACTTAATTGCCAGAATGTTATGCTGGCCATATTGCATATAAAACCGATACACTGCTGATAGTTCTATCCTTAATTTATGTTTTATTGCACTCAGATGTGCCTTCCAGGATCCATTATAAGAAAAAATAATACCTAGATATTTAAATATCCAGACCTGTTCAAGATTTTGTTTCCCCATCACCCATTTCAATTTTTGGTATTTGTTCTCAAACACCATAATTTTGGTTTTGCTATAATTAATTGCGAGTTTTAGCTCTTGACATTTCAGCTCGAAGACTTCAAGTGCTCTCTCTAGCCCTGGTTTGCTAAGGAACAATATTACAGTGTCATCTGCATAAAGCAGCATAAATAAATGTCTAGTTCCTAGTTTGGGAGGGTGGTATTTCCCAGGGTCATTTAAAGTAGAGACTAACGTGTTTATATAAATATTAAACAGTATTGGCGCCAAGAGGCAGCCTTGGTGTACACCACGCCGTGTTGGAACCACCGCTGATAAACCCCCATTATGATGCAATCTTACTCTCAGAGTAGTATGAGAATATAATGCCCTAATCAAGCCCAGCAAGCATCTGTCCATGTCCAGTCGAATTAATTTTCCCCACAATCTTTCCCGACAAATAAGGTCGAATGCCATTGAGAGGTCAATGAAAGCAGCATAAACCTTCCTTTTCCTTCTTTTATATTTATTAAGGAGATGGTCCAGGATCAAAGCCTGGCTAATAGTAGATCTACCACTTCTAAATCCCACCTGCTCTTCAGCCAGTATTCCTTCTCTCTCAACACATTTTTGGAGGCGGGTTAATAAAAGCCTTGTATAAATTTTGGAAACGATGCAGAGGAGGCTTATGGGTCTGTAGATCCTGGGGTCCTTTCTATTACCCTTTTAAAAAATTGAAACTACAGTACTTGATATCCACACATTTGGGGTCACCATAGTGTCATTTATCAAGGAAAATATATGACCAAGAACAGTAATCCACCAATCTGGGAAGATTTTAAACACCTCCCCTGCGACCTGATCCGGGCCAGCCACTTTCCCTCTTTTTAATTTTGCAATGGACTCTGCCACTTCTTCCGGTGTAATCTTGTCCCATTTAGGGAGGGGAAGGTCCTGGGTATCAAAATATCCCTCTACTTCTGGAGCCATAAAAACTTCAGAAAAATGAGTTAACCAAGCCAATGCAGAAATCTTTGACTCTAGACAAAGAGATCTTCTATTTGTTAATTTTTTAATTAATTTGCAAAGAGCCTGCATGTCTCTTTTCCCCAGGACCTCCGATACCAAGTTCCACTGCCGTTCTTTATATTCCTGCCTCTTCTTCATAATTAGGACTTTATAAGTTTTCCTCAAAGCTCTATAAGATGATAAATGACTTGTAGTATTACGTTTCTGGAGTCTAACAAACTTCTTCCTCAGAGCAGCTCTACGTGCCATACACTCTGTGTCTCACCATCCCACTTGCCCTTGTTACGGGGCTTCTTAATCTTGGATACGAATGTAAGTATGCCCCCTAACTTCCCCACAAATTGCGACCATAAGTCAAGTGCCAAGTTCACATCTTCAGTAGTTGATATCTGTCTACACAAATCCATGACCTCATTGGACCCGAGGAAGATCAATACCTTTACATCGACTTTTCTGGACCATCGCTTCGTACGGCGGTGACCCTGATCTTCTGTGTTGTGATCGGAAGGTAATGGGGAGGGCAACCTACCTCTCGTGTTGGTTTTTAGGACAAACTGTACTGGAAAATGATCACTCAGAAAATGCTCCCCAATTGAAAACGTGCTTAAGTGATTCCACAAATCGGGGGAGAGAAGTGCGTAATCAATAGTACTACCCGCATCCTCTGCCAATATAGTTTAACTTTCCATGGAGAGCTCCTTCTCTATTCCCATTCAGTATCCTCAGATCCAGATTCAAAATCATTTTATGTAGTTCGCATCCTGCTTGGTTTGTCTTTAGGTCCTTTGATAGCCTATTCTGGATGGGATCTACTAATAGACTATCAAGCGCCTCCAGACCAAGGGCCCCTTGTATGGCCTGGGCAGAGAGACCAATCCTGGCATTAAGACCTACAGCCACAAGACCATCCCCTGGGTATCTATCCCGATAAGCAGCAATGGTTTCCTCCAGGATTATAGGTATTTATCAGTAAAAAAGTTCCATCCAAATTCTCTCCTGTCACACGTACAGACAGTATGTCATTGTCAGTATTTACAATTTCCTCAGCCTGAATCTCAATGCCTTCTACCATCAAAATTAATAGCACTCCCATATGTCTGCCCCTTTTACTTACTCTCAAAGCCGGTTTACTCCATGACTTATAACCCTGTACCAGGAGCAAAACTGAACTTTCCAAGGGAGGCATACTGGCATAGCTGGAGTCATTGGCCCTCGCAACCTGAAGGGGGGCCACAAACGGGTCCGCCTTCCTTCTCCCTAGTGGAGTTGAGGTTAAATGTCCTTCTAAGTGAGAAACCACCAAAGGCTCCTGAGAGTTTTTCTCCATAGATCCTGTAATAGAGTACTTCCCTGGTGTAGAAATGTGCTGTGTTTTATAATGTTCGTAGGAGGCCTTCGTCCTCAATGCGGACTTACTGTCTGCTTTGGAAATCTGTTTGTATAGGCAAGAAAGCTTATTGAGAAAAAAACTCGGGCTCATGGGGACTCTATTCTTATTGACATTGTTCATTAAGTTCCTTTCTTCGATATCCCACTGAAAAGGTAACTCCAGCTGAACTTCCATAGCCTCAGCCTGGGTGTCTTGGTTATTAGTGGGGGGAAGAAGCTGCTCTGAGAATCCACTACCTGCCCCCAACATCTGGGTGTGTGTGTGTAAATCCTTCAGGGATCCCGCAGATGTAATTATCTGATTATTCCTAACAGTCTGAGGCTTCTTAGAGTAAATATAAGTAGGGCATACACCCTCCCCCCTTGAAATCATATGCTTTTCTTTACCCTTGATCTGTCTCACCAGATCACTCTGAGTAAAGCCAACAATGATATTCCTGCAGTTTCTGGAAGCACCTGCAGATACAACAGTCAAAATGTCCTTTCTAGTTACTGGCAAATGTGTTGAAATCCTCAGGTGCTCATCCACCTCCTTTGGGCTAGCCAAGAATGGCAAGTTTCTCCTCGGGGTAGGAGCAACATTTAAAGCTAGCTTATTAGTCACCCTTTGATAGTGCTTGGGAATAAATCACCCTTGATCATCGAGTAAGTCAAAAATTATATTATTTTCATTCCCCTCAGCCTGCTCCTGCTGCTGATCCCTCAACCTCTCCCCCTGTTGAGTTCTACCAGGCGCAGTAAATTCATCCTGCAGCTGAGGAGCCTGGTCTTTATTAAGATGTAAATTAAATGTCTCCAAGTACTTGTCAAATTATTTACCTTTGCAGTTAGGGCGTTCAGTTAGGCAAACAAATACTGAACCATCTGAGCTGTTATCATAACGTGTCTTGCTATAAAATCGTGCGAGGAATTATTCTCACCTATTTTGCCAGGGCTTTTAATTACTGATGATAACAAACCCATATCCCCAGACAAATTAGTTATTTCATCCAAATCTATTAGCAACTTTTCCTCCACTGTCCTAACCCTATTTTCTAGGGGTGGGACATCAGGTCAAATACCGGCTACCAGATTTACTGGTTACCAGATTTTAAAAGAACGGATTGCCAGATTTGTGTACCGGTTTACCGGTACCGGATTTGTTCCATTGATTTCAATGGGGAACTGTCCCCATTGAAATCAATGGAAAAAACCACAAAAAACCTCCCCCCTCCCCCTCCCAGACTGTGCGGGTGGAAGCGGGGCACCCCCCACCCACCCTGCCCAGCCTGGCTTTAAATTATTTTTTTTCCCCTGAAGTCCCTGCTAGTTCAGGCTCCGGGCCGCTGGAGGCAACCCGGAGCCTGCACCAGCAGGTACTAGGGTGATCCCTGGGGTGGGGGGTGGTTTAACACACACCCCACCCCAGGGATCACCCTACCTCCCCAGCCAGGGATCACCTACCTTGTGCTCCGGGTGGTGGTGGTCCGACTCTGGCAGCTTCAGCGCTGGCTGCAGCTGCCAGGTTCAGCGCTACTAGGCCTTCCGGTGAACTTCCGGGTTTCCCTGGAAGGCCTAGTAGCGCTGAAGCCGGCAGCCACAGTCAGCGCTGAAGCTGCCGGAGTTGGACCGCCGCTGCCCAGAGCGCAAGGTAGGTGATCCCTGGGTGGGGAGGTAGGACTAGGTAGGGTGATCTGATCCCTGGGGTGGGGGGTGTATTAAACCATCCCCCACCCCAGGGATCGTACCTGCTGGTGTGGGCTCTAGGTCAGCGACGGCAGCCTGGAGCCCGCACTAGCAGGGACTTCACGGGGAAAAAAATGTTTTTTAAAGCCAGGCTGGCCAGGGTGGGTGAGTGTCCGTCCCCCCTTCCACCCGCGCAGCCTGGACTGGGGAGGAAAGTAAAGTGGGGTTTTTTTGGTGTTTTTTTTTACATTGCGGCCATTTATTTGAATGGCCACAATGTAAAAAATCCGGTACAGTGGAATCCAGTAAACAGGTCGGATTACCGGGTTTACACCAAATACTGGCAGTATTGGATACCGGATGATCCGGTAGTCCCACCCCTACTATTTTCCTCTCCTTCTCTTCTCATCATATGATCCTTGACCTTTATGTGGGCCTGAGATTTAGAAGTGTTCACTGATTCGCCCCTTTCTTGCAGGTATACCTGCTCCCCAGTAACTCCTTCAAGTGGCAGTTGCTCGTATCTATTAGCCAACTGTAAATCTGTGACAATAAAACTATCCATCTTTCTTTGTTTGGGGGTGGGGACAATTTTTTCACTCTGGCTCACACTCTCTTATTCTTTAAAGACATATTGCCTGCAAAATATTAACACAGCTAACTTTCCAACTCTGGACTTTTTTTTTTCTCTTCGTATGAAACTAGAAACTCAGAGTCATTTGTTTATCCCATGACAGTCATTTGGAATATTACAAATTGACTGAGACTTGTATACCAGAAGTCTGCACCCTCACCCAGCCCGCACCTAAGGCCACGTGCACAAGGGTATGCCCTTGCGCGCGCAGCCCTTAGGCGCGCTGCCCTGGCGTGCGCCTATGGCACAGCCATAGGATCTACTCTGATTTAGAGTTGCTTGGGCGGAAGTGACAGACGGGCTAAATTGGAAGGCAGTTCCACCCCTGATGGTTCACCTGGCGAGCACTCTGGAAGTTCGTCGGCACCAGCTGGTCCCGTCAAACACTCTGTCCTGATCTGCTGACCTCTAGGCAGCAATACAAAGGTAGTGACCTGCTCCACTCCAGCCGCGCGGTCCCGTTCTCCTACACTCTCATGTCACCCACCACCACTTGTGAACAAGATCCTTGCCCGTCCTGGCTGGTGAAAGCCAGCCAGGAGACACTACGGCCATTGCTGGCTTGGATGGTTAGTGCCCATTGTTATATGTAGACAAAACTACCAGGAAATTAAAATTAAGAATGGGGGAACACAGGAGTAACATTAGGAACAAGAAGATCAATGAGCCATTGGTGCAGCATTTTCTGAAGGCTAATCATAGTCCTACTGACTTTGTATTTTGGGCAGTGGATGTTGTGGGACAACACATTCACAATAGAGACATTTGGCTGTTGAGGAAAGAAGCTCAGTGGATTTATAGATTACAGACTGTGGCACCTTTTGGCCTCAAGGAGGCCATTGATTACAGCTGCTTCTTATAAACATCCCTTCTATTTGCCTTTTGTTCATTTGATTGCTTTAAGTGGATATAGGTGTAATTATTACACATCCTTGATGGGCTTTAGTATATAAGGAGAGGCTTGTTCTTCTTGTGGTCAGTTCCCAGGCCTGCAAGGTATTGTGGCGTCACTAGGCAGTGGATCAAGCAGTTCCCTGTGGGGCTAGTGTCCCAGAAGAGTAGGGGCTGCTGAATAGTTTATTTGACTATCTAGTTTAAAGGCCTATTTGAGGGTTTTATTTTTGTTCATTTTATTTGCCATCTATTTGGATGTTTGTCAACATCAAGAGCCTTTTGGGATATTATTGGCTAGCAGGAGTTAGTCCCTGATATTTGATAGCTAAGTGGGTAAAGTTTTCTTCTTTTCTTATTTCATTGGAATTGCTGTATCACTATTAAAGGATCAAGAGTTGTTGACCCTCAATTTTGAGTGCTCTACAGGTTAGCTGATTCATGGTTTTTACAAAGGGACATTTCAGACATTGCCTGTGTGCCTGCCACTAGTCATCTTTACAGTGGGTTTATGTTATTGGCTTTTGCGTTTATGATTTATATAGATTTTATCTTGATGCATCTCCACCTTGCATACATTTGTATTTTTGGCTTTTGTATTTTGTATTTTTGGTATTTTGGTTGATATGTTAGTTTATTATCAAAGGACCAAGTGCTTTTGACTTTTGACTTTCAGCACTCTGCAGGTCAGCTCATCAATGTGTTGTCTTAGACATTGCTTGGTATCATGTATTCTCACAGTTAGCTCATGATATTGGTGTTTGCGTGTATGACTCATGTGTTGTATTTTGGTGCATTTCCATCTTGCATATATCTGCATCATCAGTCCTTACATTCTTGATGTCTAGTTTGACTATATGTTGTTATTTTCTGCTGCTTTATAGAGGATTAATATGTGAAAATTTGGTTATATATACATATGTTTTTATTTTACTAATTGATGTTCACTGTTCTGTTTATTTCAGATTTATTTCTACATCCCTGAAGAAGGGTTTTCTGTACCCGAAACGCGTCGGGTTGTAGATTGTTTGTAGTTTTATTACATTTGTTTGCAAATTCTTGGTTTATTATATAAATATTTCTTTATATTCATCCATACCACACAGCATTTTTGTTTGCTTTGAATCGCCTCACTCCCCATATGCCTGTGCGACCCCTGAGATCATCCATGGGAGCCTTTTTTGGAGGTTCCCTGCGTGAGACGGGTGGCCACTGATGTGAGATTTTTTGGTGGCTGCCCCCATGCTGTGGAATTTGCTCCCGGAAGAGGCTCAGTTGGCCCCAACCCTCCTGTTGTTTTGACATTTATGTAAGACCTTTGGTGAGGGGTAGGGGTAGGGTGGGGAGGGGGGGAGAGGGAGGGTTTTGGAGGGAGGGTGAGTTTTATGATTTGTTTTAAAATTTGATTTTTTTAGTGCTCAATTTTGTGTTTTGTTCGCCGCCCCGAGCTGCCTTTGGGCAGGAGGGGCAGGATACAAGTTTTAAATAAAATAAATAAATAAATAAATAAATGCAGTCACAGTGCCATAACTCAAATGATAGCTGGACTGCTAGGGATCAAGAAAACCGGTGCAGTCCAGATGCTCCTGCAGCTTCTGAGCCACCACCCACTCAATAACGTTTCCTAAAAAGGGAAGGTTAGAGACTTGCCGATAGCTGGTGGGGGAGTCAATGTCAAGTGATTTTTTTTTTACAGGGGCTGAAACACCACCTCTTTGAGGCAGTCCAGCACCCTGCCATCCTTCAGGGAGGCATTGACAACACCTGTCAACAACAGCTCCAACGTCTCCCAGCTGGCCTCATGCTCTGCCCCGTCGAAACTGGCATTGGTGTGGATGTTGAAATATCCATGGGTCTAGTTCACAAAATGTGGCTCTAACAGCCCCCAGAACATCTGATGCAGTTGTGGGCATCACCCACTGAAACAGATCCCACAAACCCGGACAAGACGGAGCCTCCATAACCTCTGGTTTTACTGTTGTCATAAGCATGGAGTTGAAGTCATGGTGAATCCAAGCAATTTTATTTGCAAAGCACTCAACAAACATGTTACAGTGGGCTCTGGAAGACTCCAATTCCAGCCAGAGGGAGGCCGGACTGACCAACCTCCTCACCACCCGGAAAAGCTCCGCTGGATGAGACTTTGCAGATGCTATCAGGGTAGTGAAGAACTCCTTTTTCACTGCTCTGACAACCATGGCATAGGTTGATAAACTTGCTTTATGCCACAGTCGATCAGCTTCAGCATGAGCCCGTCACTCGCCACCATCACTCCAACCACTGCCCTTCCTGCTTCTGCTTCTGCTCCTGCAGGACCTCCACAAACCATGGCAGCCTGCGGTGCTGAGGGAACAGACATCTAGGAGCCATCTGGTCGATGTCCTCGGTCAGCAGAGTATTCCACAAAACCATGAGGTCATCAAGTGGATGGCCATCAAGATCAGGGGGTAACTCCCCATGGGCATTCTAGAACCTCACAGGTTCCAATAGTCTCCGGGGGTGAACTAACCGAACTGGTTCCACACCCTGCCAGGGGCAGACGTGTGCCGGGAGACAGGCCCACAGGAGGTAATGATCTGTCCACAACAAGGGCTCTGCTGACACCTCCCCCACTAACATATCCCCCACCTCAAGACCAGTTCAGAAGATCAGGTCAAGGGCGTTTCCTCCATCGTGCATTGGGCTAATGAGAACTTGAGACAGGCCCATGGTTGCCATGGCAGTCATGAACTCATGCTCCGCCCCACCGAGATTGGTGTCAGTGTGGATGCTGAAGTCCCCCAAGACGATTGTCTTTGGGGACTGCAACACCACCCCCGACACCAGCTCCATCAAAACATGTAGGAATGCTGCTGTACAGGTAGGTGCATGGTATACTAGCAACACCCCCAAATTGTCTCCTGCCAAATAAACCACAAGATGGAGACCCTCACAGCCTGCCATTAATTGAACTGGATACCTCCTGACAGACTAAGAATCCCTAAAAATAATGGCTACACCCCCACCCTCCCCGGTCCCTCTGGCCGTGGCTGATGCTGCATGGAGTACCTGACTGGCACCAGGTTAGCCAAAAAAGGCCCCAATGCCAGGTCTCCATAATACACACGAGGTCAGCTGCACAATCCAGGATCAACTCCCTGATTGTTGATGACCTCGTGTTAAGCAGCAACAGTTTCAAGCTCTGATCATGAACCACCACACCCTCTGCCTGGGGTGGGGAGAGGGGGACAGGCACCAAGCACCTGTCCTGCCTCCCTGTTGGTACCCGCCACCCCCCAAGACCATACCTCCCCCACCCTGTCATGACCCTAATGGCTGTGGTCATCCCCCTGGTGGGCCCGCCTACTGAACCATCCTCTTCCTGGCTGCCCCACCTCCCTGGAGAGGGAGATCCCCTACCCCCACCCCCGTCATCCGCTCTCACCGGGTGAAGCATAATCCCCTCCCTGGGACCGCATCTCCCCCTCTCACTAGGGGAAACACTCCCACCGTAACCTGTTCCCTCCCCTCCCCTGCTCTCACCAGGGAAAGGGGCATCTCCACCCACCCACCTCACAACCACCAAACACACAAACCCAACCAAATCAACCCACCCCTCACTTACCCTAGGAATGTGATGAAACATGACTATAGCACACAGAAGGGATGGTCAGCCTGAAATCCTGGTGTCAGGCAGAGCTGGCACACTCTTAATTATCACCTTAGGGCAAGGGTGAGAAACCTTTTCCCTCTCAGGGGTCTTTTTGAAAATTAGTACAATCCCCAAGGCAGGGGTGTAGCTGGGGTGGGATGGGCCCAGGTGCAGAATATGGAATGGGGCCCCCTTGTATTTATTCATTCAGCTTTGATGCCGCTCCCTCCTGCCACAGGCAGGTTGGGGCGGCGTAAATCACATAAAACATCTAAAAACAATTTAAAACAATAATACCCCATCTAACAACTCACCCCCCCACCCTCCCCTTCCCCATAGACATGGCAGAACAGCCAGGTCTTACGTTGTCTATGAAAAGAGGGGTGGTGTGCAAACAGACGGACCTCTGATGGGAGGGTATACCACAGCCATGGTGCAGCCACCGAGAACACCCTCTGTATGGTCAACACTCGAGACACCTGCTGGAGGGCACTCCCCGATGACTGCAGGGGCCGATCCAGAACCGGAGGGGGGGGGTTGAGGTGGTCTCTGAGGTATGTCAGGCCAAGGCCGTTTAGGGCTTTAAAGGTAAGCATCAACACCTTGAATTGGGCCCAGTATATCACTGGCAGCCAGTGCAGAGAATGGAGCACAGGTGTTATGTAGCAGGGGTGAGGGGGGAAATCAAGGTGGGGAGAGTTGTCACAGGAGTAGGGCAGGCAGGCTCACTGCAGTCTGCATACCTGCCAATATTTTGAGCAGCCTGAGAGACAAGCCCCACCCCCTTTGACCAATAAGTCCCATTCCCTTAGTTGAACAAGCTCCACCTCACACATGCACACACGCTTGTGTTCTGACACCCACCTACTCTCTCACAGGGGTTTTCATGCATGCACATGCACACATTCTCATGCACAGAACTACACACTCAGTCCACCCCCACACTAACATGAACCGATCCATATGCTCATTTACTAGGGTTGGGAAGTTTGGATCTTCCGGTATCCGATACTGCCAGTATTTTGGTGTACCAGCAGTATCAGATTAGTCCGGTATTTGGGGGGTACCGGTACCAGATTTGTTTACATTGCGGCCATTGAAATGAATGGCTGCAATGTAAAAAAATAATTAAAAAAAAACACTTTCCCTCCCCAGTCCAGGCTGCGTGGGTGGAAGGGGGGACACCCCCCACCCACCCTGCCCAGCCTGGATTTTTTTTAAAAAAATTTTTCCCCAAAGTCCGACTGCTAGTGCAGGCTCTCGGCCGCCGCCGGCGACCCAGAGCCCGCACCAGCAGGTAAGTACTGTGGTACTAGGGTGATCCCTGGGGTGGGGGGTGGTTTAACACCCCACCCACCCCAGGGATTACCCTACCTCCCCACCCAGGGATCGCCTACCTTTGGCACTCTGGGTGGCGGCAGCAGCGGAGGCGGCGGTCCGGGGGCTTCTGCGTTGGCTGTGGCTGCTGACTACAGTGCTTTCTAGGCCTTCCGGGGAAACCCAGAAGTTCCCCGGAAGGCCTAGAAAGTGCTGAAGCTGGCAGCCACAGCCAGCACTGAAGCTGCCGAACCGCCGCCACCTGGAGTGCCAAAGATAGGCGATCCCTGGGTGGAGAGGAAGGGTGATCCCTGGGGTGGGGTGTGTGTTAAAACACCCCCACCCCAGGGATCACCCTAGTACCTGCTGGTGCAGGCTCCGGGTCGCTGGTGGTGACCTGGAGCCTGCACTAGTAGGGACTTAGGGTAAAAACATTTTTTTTAAAAAAAATCCCAGCTGGACAGGGTAGGTGGGGGGTGCCCCCCCCTTCCACCTGCACAGCCTGGGAGGGGGAGGGGGAGGGGGGAGGTATTTTTTCCCCCCATTGATTTCAATGGGGACAGTTCCCCATTGAAATCAATGCAATAAATCCGGCACCGGTAATCCGGTTTTAATCCAGTCATCCGGTTTTTTGTAAAACGGTAACCGATAAAACCGGTAGCCGGTATTTAGCCTGATGTCCCACCCCTATCATTTACACACACATTCACAGATCCACGCACAGTCTCTCACACATAGCTCCATATGCACAATCCTACACGTATCACGCACCAATCCACATGCACTCATATGCCCAGTTCCATCCACACATCACTCTCACAGGTAGATTCCCCTCCCCATTCCCATACACACATATCCACATACAGATCTGTACACACGCACACACAGAGAGCTTCCCTTCCAGCTCCATACACACTCACAAAGGTCCATACATACAAACCCTCACATGCACCGCCCCCCACCCTGCCTAACTTCTGTGACCCTTGGCACTTGTACTACTTTTCAATATGGCTCCAGGACAGAAAAGGTTTCCCATCTGCAGTTGATCCAGTGGAGACACTACTGTACCATCCCAGCATAGATGCTGGGACCAGGGGTTATGAAGAGAAGCGTTCAGGAAGGAAGAGAAGCGTCCAGATCATGGATCTGCTTCCTACCCTTGTGTACATGCTCTCATTTTAGCTCCTTTACCTTGAGCTCAGTCATTCGAAGCTTGGGGGTAGGAACTGGATCCAGGGCCCAGATCCAGAAAATGGAAATGGACCAAAATAAAAACTAGCCACAAGGAAGAGAGTGGGAGCCCAAAAGGGGAGGAGAAGAAGGACAACTCACCCAGTTGCAGTCCCAGACACCATTTTGCTCTGCTAGACTGGGTGAGGGAGGAAGGCAGGCAGGGGGGAGGCATGGTTTCAGCCCCTCCTACTGCTCTTGTTGCTATTGGCTAGAGGTGGTGGCTCTATTGCCCCTCCAGCCAGGCTGATTGGCTGGGGGCTCCATAGGGGACTGCAGGGAGTCCCTTAGCGCCTGCCTCCAACTCCTCCCCGGGACTGAACTGTGGCCCTGTGCTGGGGCATTTTGCTCCTCCAGCTCTGCAACTGCAGTGCAGTGCAGTTCAGGGAAGGCTTCCTCCTTCCACTGCTAAAGCCCTCTGCTTCTCTATTAAGGCTGTCAGATGCGCAGAATGTAGAAGCAGAGAGCAGCCTTCTGCACATGTGCCTACTCTCATTATGGTGAGGCAGAGCAGCAGCAAGGAGGGTTGGGGAGCTCAGGGGAGAGAGAGGGCACTCCCCTTTCTGCCTTAAGGACTCATCGCCCCTTGCTCTGAGTATATGAAGAATTTGATGCCCCAGAACTGATTGTCTTGTGTTTATTAGAAACCAGTGGGATTGGGCATTTCTGAAATCAAGCGGTTGTGTTTTTTAAAAAAATGTATGTAACAATTTCAGCTGATTCATGCTTAGTATTTACAACATGAAATGGCTACTTTGTGGAGCAATCATTCCAGGTTGGTAGAACCTGGCAAAACAAGGCTCCAACTCAGAAAGTGACTTCTGACGACAATGAAATGTCTAAATCTGGTGCTCCCATATCCCTATCTTCAAGCACTGAAAGAGTGAGCTCAGGAGAAGGGAGTGGAGAGGAGAGAAGGGCATTCATTCAAGGATGGGGGATGGATCCATGATCCAGTCCCTCCCCTTCCTTCCCCCATCCTGAGCGCACCCCCCTTAAGCATCCTTGTAAATCATTTTCAAAGTAGTGCAAGAGAGGGAAACAGCTTCCCACCCCTGCCTTGGCCTTTATGAATGGAAACTCCCTGCTTGTACTGAAGCAATAAAACCCTTTGAAATTGTCCTTAATTTGCAATGGGGTCCTTAAGCTCTTGCAAGTCTGTAGCTTCATTAAAGGCTCTGGAGATATACTAAGTTTACCCAGGTGAGGATTTTGTACATTTGTGTCTTTTACACCTAACCATAATGGGGCAAGCAGAGCCAGCAATACCATTGTCTGCTGGAAAATTACACACCTCTGCTCCTGTAAAGCCATAAATACAATATCAGAGCAAACTATGGCCCTTTTCACACAGACACTCTAACACTGATAAAATGGGTGTTGCATTTTATTATACATGTGGCAGGGCACCCATAGCGTACACCTGCAGCCCTGCAACATGTATAATAAAATGTAACACCCATTTTATCAATGTTCGAGTGTCTGTATGAAAAGGGCCTGTGGCAATAGGGAAAGCTTTGGTCTTATGAGCTGTTTTATATGATAATGGAGTATAGACGGCTTACTGCCCAAAGACTTAAATAATCTCCTGTACATATTTATATTGTTACAATATACAGAGCTGGATTGTTTATTCTTGCTTTTTCCTATATGCACTCTTCATTCCAAGCAATACAGCTATAATTTTTATCCATCTTACTAATCTGTCTCATTGTAATAGTCAATCGTGTCAGGCGGCTATTTCATTTTGTGAAGGGAAATGAAACAGAGTGCATTATTTGCATTTGATTTAACTTTATTGGTTTAGTTACACCAGGCATTTCTCACCAGAGACTGTGACTTACTTTGCATTAGTCATTTTAAAAATATTGCACTGTAATTACTCGAGCATCTGAATGAACAGCTGGAATTGAAAGCATATTCCAAACAAACTGCATCTTTCTAGTATGATTAAAATTAGAGACAAAATAGGACCATTCTATCTAAGAGTGTCAGAGATAAGCCATTTAGGGAAGGGCATTCCTCATAATCTAATGCCCATCCCTTCTACAGTAGGAAGGTAATATTGGATTTGCTGCTGAATTACTCTCTTCCAAACAATTCTTTTTTTTTTCTTTTTCTTTTTTTACAGCTGACTGTCAAAAGCACCTTTCAGGGGGACCCAAATCAACAAAATGGAATGAGGTATCTTTAGCCAATTCATCCAAATGGAGATGGTTCCTTTTGTATTTAGAAAATCTGTTGACTTACATTAAACTTTGAGTAAAATGTGACCATGGTCTGTTGTGTCCCACTTTGGCCTAGACCTCACCTGCATGTGTGTGCAGGTGCTACCAGATGTTGACCCAGGATCCCCTGGGCCATGTCAGCAGCTTGCCTGGGCTGTGACCTCAGAAAACCTTCAAGGTCACAGCCCAAGCTAAGGCCCGTCTGATCAGGCCTAAGTGGGCATCATATCTGTTCTTGGGCAGTCAACATGGCCCAGGTTGGGTCTGCCATGGCTGGCCATCACTGGCTTCCACGGGGTGTGCTGGGTGCCTTATGCCCTTGTGACTGGCCAGGGTTGTGACCAGCATGCTTTGCCCTACTCCTATACCCGTGCATGCTCTGTGAGGCACTTGTTATGCCCCTGCTGTGATGTTGACTACGTGCCTTCGTGTTGACATGCTCTAGTGTTGGTACTCCTACTTGATGTGCCTTGGGCATTTAAGCCCTTCCCTCTTGTCCCTGCCATTCCTGGAACCTTTCTGTGGCCTGCTGCTCTTTGTTTTGGGCTCTGCATGCTATGGTATGGTCTTTGGTAGTATTGGTGACTCCAGCGGATGAGACAGGTTCTGCACATGCCTTCTGATGGTTGTGTGGGAACCTTGTGCATGTTGTGCTTCAGGGCATGGTCTTCCACCATGGGATGCACACAATTCCTGTGCAGTTTCCTCTTTCCTCCGTGACAGGCAGAGCCCTGGCTGAGTGCAGGAGTTCTGAATCATGCCCACTGTGTCCCAGAACTGTATCCTAGGACAGGTCCCAGTCTATTACTTTCTTACTTTCAGGATCTGGCTTAGAACCCCCATCCCCTGGAGCCCGTAGCAGGGCTTTCCTCATTGTGCCATCATTCCAGCTGCTTAATCACTCTGCCTGTTGTTCTATGGAGCTCTGTGTATTTCATTAGCTATGCTCTGTGTCCTGTGCAGCACCAAGACATGGCTACCAGTCCCTGATTGGCTCCCAGTGGGCATAAATCCTGCTGGGAAAAGCAAGGTGGTGGTGGGACATTTGTTCCTCACTGGCTCTACTGCAATTCCTTGTTTGTCCTTGCTCTACCCTCAGACTTCTGTTTGTCTGAGCCTATGTGACAATTTCCTTCAGGTTATGTTCCCCCTTTGGGTTTGTCCCCTTCCCTTGGGCGATACCTTCCCATCTTATAGCCTTAGCTTGTCCCTTTCTCTTCTTCCCTTTTCAGATATCACCTTGGCTTTGCTCTCTTTGGCAGAGTCCTTCCTTCCCTTCATTCGCTAGGGGTTTTTCATTATTAAAAATTGTCATTTTCATTATTGTAAACAAAATTCCATTTAATTATCGGTATTGATTTTGAGTGACAACAAAGATTTTGTGTTTGGTAATTTCCATTGTGGGCTGCCACCAGTGGCAGACATGACAGCAGACACCTGCCCCAGACTTCTCAGAAGTTGAACTCCTTCCCCCCTGTCTCAATATAATGCAGTAGTAATAAGTGTACAATGACAATATGAAAAATTACTAATATGTATGTCTAACCTACGCCCAATAACCTATACTATATGCAATATATTCCTATCTAAGTATCTATATCAATAAACTTCTATCTGCAATGTGTTCATATCTATCCCATTCCTATCCTATAATGCTAATATATATAATAAAAAAGCCTTATCTATCTATCTATCTATCTATCTATCTATCTATCTATCATATGGACAGGGGAAGATAGACAGGGGAAGGGAAAAAACTTTAGGGTATATCTATCTAATCTCTATCTCTATTAGCTATACCTGTATCTGTAATCTATCTAGTCTAGTCTATATACCTAAACCCATATCTAATCTATCTATCTATATAGGGTGAGACAGACAGGGGAAGGTAAAAGGTAAAATAAAGGATATAGGGATATTATCTGTATCTGTAATCTATCTAGTCTAGTCTATATATCTAAACCTATATCTAATCTATCTATCTATATAGGGTGAGGCAGACGGGGGAAGGGAAAAGGTAAAATAAAGGATATAGGGAAAGGTAAGGCATAACACTGAGGGCTGGGGAAGATTTTTAGTGCAAGCACCAGAGTTCTGTGAATGCAGCCAGACATAGCAAGAGCTAACACAGAACAAGAGTCAAACAGTCTGGCCCTGCAACACAAAGGGTTGCAAATGGCCTCCCCAGAGCCCCCATGATTGCTCAATGCCTTCTGCCTCCCAGAACCAATCACAGGGTGCCATTCAACTGCCTGGGACCTGCTTGCACTGTTCATTGGCCAGCGATTACATCCATCAGGTCCTTCCCTTGCCATCACAGGCTCAGTTCAAGAGTTCTGGTTCTGAGATGTCTGCTCTCTCCTCCCCACTCTACATTTCCCTCCAAAAATCACCTACCAGGAAATAACGAAATCAATAAGGACTTTCATTATCGTTATTGATTTAATTATTATTTATCTTCATTATATTATTGCAATAACGATAACTAAAATGAAGAATTTCATTATAGTTATCAATATAACAAAAATGAAGCACACACCTATTGTTTGCTAGCCTGGTGTCTCACTTTGGTAATTGCTGCCTGAGTCTCAGCCCTCTTCTTGCTCTCCTTGCCAGTGGTGGATTCCCATAACTGTTCCTATCTCCTCTGTGACTGTTTCTTCACAAGTACAGTTATCCCGGGATTAGTTGCAATTCTGGAATGACATCCCAGGATTGTCATCCAGGGATAAATGTCTACACAATCTTTAATTGTCATGGCAGCGGGGCAGGGTGACATTAGGAACGCAGCTGAGTGTCTGCATGTCTCCCCCACCCTCCCTCCCAGGGGAGGCCGTGGGAGCGTTTGTTCCCACAGCTGTAGTGTTCCCAGCTTGGGGAAGCCCTCCCTCCTCTCCTGGTTGGGCAGACATCCTAGTGACATCTGTTAACAGTACACCCTGTGTGTCTCCTTCAGTCTCTGCATGTGCTGCTTTCTCCCTTCCTCTCTGTTTCCCTGGCACATTGTACTTCCACAGCTCATGTTGTGAGTCCCCTAATCTCTCTGTGTGCCACTTCTTCCCCTGCTCCTCTTTGCCCCAGCATGTGCACCTCCATAGCTCAGTACGTGTCTCCTTCAACCTCTATGTGGGTTGTTTCCATCCTTCTTCCCTAGTGTCGATTTTTTGGCATTTTTGTTTTTAGTCAGAACAGAAAACTACTTATTTAATATCCCTTACATAGTGCTTTAAAAAAAAAGTCTACATTTCTTAATAAGTGAAAATCTGTTTGTTTTTAAACAGCCGAAATAATAGAAAAAGTTCACAATCTTTATAGGTCTACTCTGCAGTAAGCAGTGTGATGGTGGCAGACAAAGTGAACACATAAGAGGCAAAATGTGTTAACAAAGCATTCTGTGTTCAATGCCCTTTAAAATTCTTATCTAGTTCACTCTCATAACAGTGCTGTGAGGTAGGTCATTATTAGACCCATAGGAAACCGCGGCAGAGAGACAGTGATTTGCCCAAGGCCACCCCAGTGAATTCATAGCTAAGACTGAATTTAAACCTTAGTTTCCCAATATCAATGTCCACACTTTATCCACTTTGGCTGCAGTGGGCCTCTAGCATGAGAGATTCTTACACTAGCAAGACTTTTGTTATCAAGATATAGGATTCCACAGAAACACACCAGAATGTTGGGCTTTTTGAGGGGAGTCACCTTATGTGCGTGTACAAGATTCATGCAAAATGCTCTCTGTTCAGTATTTACTATTTAGTGTGGATTCATACTAACAAGAGAATCTCACCTGCTCTGCACAAGGAACAATGGCTGTACCACAGGAGGTTATTGTTTATAACTTATATAGTGATTTCAATATACAGAGTGCTTCAGTTCTTACCCTGTTCACCTTTACAATAACTTTGTGACATAGGTGGTTGTTCCCATTTAACAAATAGGGAACTGAGGCAGAGAGATAGTGATTTACCCAATGCTACCCTGTAAGTTCATGGTTAAATCAGGATTTAAACCCTCATCCATCAGGTACAAGTCCATTACCTTATCCACAAAATGACACTGGCTCTTTCTCCAGAGAAAGTCTATGCAGGGCAAAACTCGAGAAGTTTATATATTAAGCTTTCCAGGGGAAATGGTTTAAATGACAGTATTTATTTATTTATTTAAAACATTTGATATCCCACCCCTCCTGCCAAAGGCAGCTTGGAGCAGCTTACAATGTATAAAAATACACATATTAAAAACACACAAACAACTTAAACATAAAACATTTAAAAGGGGGGAGAAAAGGAGGGGGGGAAAGGGAGAAAACATCCCTTCGGGGAAGAGAGGAGGGAGGAAATAAATACCCCACCTTTACCACCCCTCATAAAAATAAAAAATCACCCTCACCCATCACCCTCACCAAAGGCCTGGTGGAACAACCAGGCCTTGCATTGACATTGAAAAGAGGAGGGATCTAGGGCCACCCAGGCCTCTGCCGGGAGGGAGTTCCACCGCCTCAGCACGGCAACTGATAACGCCCTCTCCATAGTCACCCTCAGGATACTCGAGTGACTTCGAGAAGGGCGCTCCCGGTCAACCACAGGGGCTGATCCAGAGCATGGGGAGTGAGGTTATCCTGCAGATAGATGGGGCCCAAGCCATATAGGACTTTATAAGTAAGAACCAGCACCTTGAATTGGGCCCAGAAGACTATAGGCAGCCGGTGCAGAGAATGGGGCACAGGTGTAATATGCTCCCAGCGGCCCGTTCTCATAAGGAGATGGGCCGTCAGATTCTGCACCAGGTGTCACCATGGGAAGCCTCATGTAGAGTGCATTACAATAGTCCAGTCTTGAGGTGATGAAAGCATGGATGATAATGGCCAGGTCAGAGTCTGAGATGTATGACTGAAACTGACGCAACAGGTGTAATTGGCAGAATGTGCTCCTCACCAGGGCTCCAACCTGGGCACCTAGATGAAGCTGCACATCAAGGAGAACTCCCAGACTCTGAACCTTGGGAACCTGTGGAGGGGGAACTGCATCAATGATGGGGGACGTCACACCCACCGCCTTCCCCACTAGC
>QEPC01013781.1:1373395-1389883 GCA_003113815.1 Sphenodon punctatus | reverse complement strand
GAAAATTAAGCAAAGGAAAGCACACATAGCCTCTATTATGAACAGATAGGGCACAAGGTGTAATGCACCTGAAAAAATTCAGGAGGCATTTTTGGGTTTTTATAAAGGAATATATTCATCCCAAAATCCAGAGGAGAATGAAATAAGGACGTTCTTGAATAATATCCAAAGTCCCAAAATTAATGAGGCATAGAGGGCCTTTTTAAATGCCCCCATCACTGAGCAAGAGGTGAAAGAAGCTATAGAAGCCACAAAAATAATAAGGCTAATGGGCCTGATGGTTTCCCAAATGAATTTTATAAGACCTTCTCTAAAATACTTATCCTGCACTTGACTGCGGGATTCAATAATATCACTGGAACATCAGAAATGCCTCAAGATTTTTATAATGCCCTAATAACTTTAATACCCAAGCCAGGCAGGGATGTCGAGCAATGTGGAAGTTATAGGCCTATTTCATTACTGAATACTGACTTCAAAATATTTGCTAAGATATTGGCTAATAGGCTCAGGGCAATAATCTATGAAGTTGTCCATGAAAATCAAACAGGGTTTATTCCAGGGAGACAAGGAAGAGACAATGTACGTAAAACTGTTAATATAATTTACGCCCTGAAGGAAAAATAAATCCCCACTATGATTATCTCTGCAGATGCGGAGAAAGCATTCGATTTTATAGAGTTGAATTGCCTTTTCTTGATTCTGGAAAAGATAGGGTTCAATGGCAGCTTTATAAACTGGCTCAAAGCGATATATAAAAAGCCACAATCCAGGCTTCTTGTTAATGGCAATCCCACAGACCCATTCCAACTAAAGCGAGACACCAGACAGGGATGCCCTCTTTCACCTTTATTATTCAACCTGGCTCTGGCCAATGCCATAAGGCAAAATAAAAAAATAGAGGGAGTTAAGATAGGGAAGCAGACATGTATGCAGATGATTTGCTGTTATATATAACAAACCCAAAAGACTCTTTGCTGGAATTACTAAAGATTATTGATCAATTTGGAAAGATATCTGGGTATTCAATTAATAAAGAAAAATTATTTGTGCTAGTGTCTGGCCAAAATAGAGAGCAAGAGATACAATTGGAGGAGCTGTCACCATTTCCAATCAGTGAAAAGGGTATAAAGTATTTGGGAGTTAACTAAGAACTTGAAGGAATTGTATGCAGCTATTTTCCTCCCACTCCTAAAGAAGTTGAGAGAAGAAATTAGGCCTTGGCAAAAATTAATGGTCTCTTGGTTAGGCAAAGTCAACCTCTATAAAATGATAGTGCTCCCCAAAATCCTATACAGGCTTATGGCCCTGCCAATTAAATTGTCCAACTCTTTTTTCAAAGCTAGCGATGACCTGATTAAAGAAATTGTATGGAATGGCAAAAAACCTAGAGTTTAAAAAATCAGTGCTGATGAGGGTACAAAACAAAGGGGGCTTAAACTTCCCAGACATAAGGTTGTATCATATGGCAACGGCCTTAGGGGCACTGCCCGAGTGGTACCAAGAGGCCAGTGCACCCGAATGGGTAGCAATAGAAAGAGATGTCCTGCAGCTGAACTCCCTAAAAGACATAATGGTAGATAGGGGTACAATTGATAAGAAGAGGAATCAAGATCATCCTTTTGTAGGAACAACCCAAAAATGCTGGAAAAAAGCCCTCCCAAAATTGGGAATACAAGTAGGGATCTCGCACTTTACACCCATAAATTCAATTCAGGTACAGAGAGGCGGAGTGGCCCACTCGCTAAGAAACAAATTAAAGACCAAAGGAATAGTGAGAATGCAACAGCTCTTTCAAAAGAGAGAATTCCCCCCCTCCACAAGATGGAGGAAATACTGCAAGAAAAAATAGAAATATTTCAATATCTGCAACTTAAGAGCCTTGGTACATCTCCAAATAAAAGGGAGGAATTTAGCAGAGACCCATATAAACTAGAAACTCTGCTATACAATCAAAGTAAAGCATNACAATTGGTAGTTTACATTGTTCAGCTTTCCTACTGAAAGTCTGAGCTCTGAGCTGCTTACCATACTTGCTTCTCTCCCTTTCCCCTTTTGGGATTTAGGCATTCTTACTCACAGTCAGTAGGCCTCTCTGTCTGGGAGTTTTCTTTCACAGTCTGCACGCCTTCTAGTCTTCAAAATTGCCTTGATGATGTCCTGGGCCCATAACCTATTGCAGAGTTATCTTTCTGTTGAATAACACACAGCAGAAGTTTCTTCAAAACAGAACTTTACTAAGAACTCAGAAGACATGCTTCCATACTGTACAGACTGCATGAGAGAAGATGGAGGACAGAGAGAGGAGAAGAGAGGAGACAAGGGGGGGGGAGGGAAACTGTTTCATCCCCTGACCCTCCCCCTACTGGACAATCCCCATATTAAGCTTGCAGGGCTTGCAATGGGCTTTTACTAGTGACTGTTGCACAATCCAACACTTCCCCCATTACTGCTGACAAACTACAGAAATGCTTAAATATAAAATGAAGACCAGGCATGCATTTATATACATTCAGCATTTTATGGTGGTTTATTAGGCAATAATAGTATTATGTGACCAGACCACCATGAAGGACTCCACATGGCGGCAGTCTACAGTTCAGGAACAGTTGGGTTTACATGAGTATGCATAGCAAATCTTGTGCCCACTTTTCATAGCAACCTATTTTTCTGAACTTGTTTAGAATTCAGAAATCTGGTACCTGGCAGTAGCTCAGCTGCAATAAGCTGTGCCAACTCTCAGACCAACAGTCAGGATATGAATGCTCATATAAACATTTGTTTCATATTTAGCCATGTCCCCTGGGCACCTCAGCATTTGAAGACAGAAAAAAAACCTCACAGGGTGAATGGGGATGAAAGATGGCTATTCCCCCTTCCCAAACTCACAAAAACCACAATGCTGGGTCTCTATAAATGAATCCCTATTTATAGCCAGAGTAGAGAATCCAGGATCTACCAAATCTTTTAAGAAAACATTATTAGAACAAGATAAGAAATAAATCCTGACTTGTCAGATGGCATTACCACATGTGAGAATATTTGACATGGTGACTTTTCCAGCATCTCAGTTCAGAGAGAAATATATTACATGCTTGGTAACCATAACAGGGTCACCATAAGCCCTTGCAGGGTGAGGCCCTGAGTGTGTGAGCCACCAATGGATTGCCGGATATCCCTTCTTTTCATGACAGGCAGGTAGGTAGTTGAAGATTTATGGCACAGCTGCAGCAAGAACCTTATTGCACCAAATTCATTGTTAGGGTTAGGCATTTTAAGGAAGTATCCTTTATTTCAGATACATGGCCAGACTTAGGATTTTGTGGGGCCTAGGGCAAAGATAAAATGTGGAGCCCCCAATGGCCCCTCCCCCTTGGAGGCAACCTCTGTGGTGCCCTGAAGGTGGTCAGGTTTGGGACTCCACTGAGAGGGAGTGGTGCCCCCACATGAAAATAGAGACCACTGTGGAACCCTCAGAAAGCACATGGTCCGGGGTGGCCACCCCAGGTTGCCCTGTGGTAAGG
The DNA here is from genome assembly GCA_003113815.1 of Sphenodon punctatus. Classification (NCBI taxonomy): domain Eukaryota; kingdom Metazoa; phylum Chordata; class Lepidosauria; order Sphenodontia; family Sphenodontidae; genus Sphenodon; species Sphenodon punctatus. Next base: position 1,386,359 of record QEPC01013781.1, on the reverse strand, counting down.
TCAGCCCTGTTAAGATAACCACAGTTCCATAGACCATAATGGACATATTTAATTATAGAGCACCATAGTTACATAATATTCCTTGTTTTTGAAAGTTTTGTTGGTATATGCAACATCCATAAGTTAAATGCCTGCTGTATTAAGAACAGTAGAGCCACCAGATGGTGCTGCTAAGTTTATGTGTACATGGAAGGGAGATGGGGTTTGCAGTTGAATTCCTTTGTGTAACCACTCCTCCTTCTCTTCTCTCTCATTGTCTCAGTCTCCATTTTGTCTTCTTACTAGTTAGATGTAACTAAAGATCTGTGCCTGAGAAAGCTTAAGTAAAGTTCTGTTTTTAAACCTTCAGCTGCATTTGTCCTTACTGATTGCGAATCAGTTATTACTCTGCAACAAGTTTGACCTAGCAAATCTAGTCACCATACATGTTTTCAGAGTATGGCCATCTCAGGGAAAGCCCCAAGCTACTTGTAACTAATTAGTCAAGTGAGAAAAAGTGACTATAGAGTGGAGCAAAGACTTTGGAGAGACCTCCAGTGGGGAGGAAAGGCCTTTGAGGAAGGAAGTTGCCTAAGTGAGAGGGTGGGTAAGCCTTGGAGAATCCTAACCTGCATCATCAAGAGGCCTGCCAAGGGGAATGAAGTCAGAGATCTGCAGGAGATAGGTTGTTTGGCAACCATAGGTCAAGTTTAGATCTCACTCTGGAATTAGCTGGGCTTGCAAGGGCCAAAGGCGTGAGCTCAAACCTTAGGATAGGGACAGGAGTGCTCAATGGACTGTGGACTTCTGAAGATTGGAGCTAGTGGATTTGTGAAACTTGGGAGATTGAGATATAGTAGTGGTGTAATTGCATAGGGACACTGGTGACAGAAACTGTGTACTGTGCTTTGGTATGCTTGGATCAACTATGACTTAATGCCAGAATTGGACTATCCTGTATCAGACCCTTGAATCGGCCTGGTAATTAAAGGATGAAATGTACATGCAACATGGACTGCAAGTTTTTGTGCCATTCTACTGATGTGGGGGAATCTCAGTAACAAGTAAAAGGCAATATATTGCATTTATAGTGATCCGTTAATGGAAATGGAACAAAAATTGCTGGTAGCCAAGGAAATAGGCTAGATTAATACCCTCAGTATGTTAGTTCACAATTCCCCAGCTTCACATTGTTAAGCTCTGAAAAACACAGTTGAAAATTTGTTGCTACACTCTAACAAATGTATGAGATTGGTGGAATCATCTTTCCAGTCACTACGAGTGCTGTTGGGAACTGTAGGGTATTCAAAACTTCTTTCAGTGTCAAGAGACTATCTTAAGGAATGCAAATCAATTCTGTGTTTCTTTAAAATCTGGAAGCTGGGGGGACCTGCGCATGCACCAGTGCAGGTAGCTGGGGATTGCCACCGCTCCGCACCCCCAGCTCCTAAAAAAAGCCGCTGTAATTAAAAAAGGGAAGAAAAACATCATCCCTGGAGCAATAATGTCAGGGAGAAGCAAACAGAAGCAGAAGCTGTCACAGACAAATGCTTCTGCCAGAAGAAAACTTCAGCAGGGCCCAGAGTAACAGAGGAGGAGAGAAGCGGAGGCAGCATGGAGTCGGCAGAGCGGGAAACTGACACAGAACACGGTCTGTCAGACTCAGGGGAGGAAACTGACACGGAGAGATCTTTGCATAAGCTGCTGCAGCAAATGAGGAAAGAGATTAAGGAAGAAATGAGGAAGATAAAGTCTTCAATAGATGCGGGAAACAAAAAACTAGAAATCCTGGCAAGGAGAACTGAAGTAGCTGATGAGCAGATCTCTGCCTTAGAAGATTAAACGCTGACTTCAGGGGAGCAAATTAACAACCTTAAAGGTGAGACTGCCTCCCTGTTGTTAAAGTGTGAGGAACTTGAAAACCGATCATGGCAGAGGCAATCTGAGAATTAATGGTATTAAGGAAAGCACAGGAGCAGAGCAGGTGTTTGAGCTGATAAGGGTCCTGATAAAATAAAACTTTCCGGAAGACTCCCATATGCACAAGGCTGAGATTGAGAGAGCACACAGGGTGGGGCGCCCCAGGCAGAAGGAGAGTGACCCACCCTGCACAATTATTGTAAAATTTGCCAGCTTCCAGGTAAAAGAGGAGAACCTTAAAAAAGCCTGTTTAAAGAAAAAGCTCTCTTTCCAGCAGCAGATGACTAAGATCTTTCCTGATTATGCATCTGAGACAATGAGAAAGAGAATGAAATGGAACAAGTATTTGGGAACCTTATTGGAGAAAAATCTAAAGCCAGGGCTGTTTTTTCCAGCACAGATGATGATTTTTGTAGGAGGAAGAAAGAAATTTTTCAACAACACTGAAGACTTAGAAATCTATCGAGCCTCCCTGCCAGCAGACTCAAATCAGCAGCTAAGCAGCTGGACAACAGAAGAAAAGGGGGCTCTGTGTTCAGTTTATTTTTTGGTGCTTTAAATCATTGATGTTGAAAAAGTTTGACTCTGTAACATGGGGACTGCCCTTGAGAGGGTCACAGAACTGTGAAATGGTGTAGGAGGGGAAGGAGGCAATTTGAGTCTTTGTTCCTTTTGTTGCTTTTTTCCTTTTAGATGAAAGAGGGATTGTTTTTTTATTATATGTTTAAGACTTGTTTAGCTAATTAGTGCAGTTTAAGAGTTAGTCTTAACAGATGCTAGGAGCTGGGGGGGGGTTAGGGAGACACTATTAGAAGTCTCCCTGTTGGGGGGTTATTCTTCCCAGAGAATCCTCAGGGTGGGGAGAAGTTGTTGATGCTTGGACAGGGAGAGAAGTTCCAATCAGGGGGTAAGACCCCTTTGGGGGAAGCTCTAAGGGGGGTGGAGGGAGGGTTCAGCGGGAGGGAATTTAAAGGCAGGCATTCAAACTATGAGGTTATTGACAAACAAGAGACTTTAGGTGCTTGGGGAAGCTATGGTTTTTGGAAGGCAGCAAGACAAAATATTTTGATTACAGAGGAGACAATTGGGTTGGCAAGGGCAAGACAGGTAGCTGAGGGGGGGCAAAAGACAAGAGTCCTCAGCGCTTTAAACTTAACAAGGAATGATGGCTGGATTTAAGACCCTCACAATAAATGTAAAGGGTGCCAATTCCCCACAAAAACGATTAAGGGTGAGAAATCTGCTGGTGGACCAAGGTGCAGATATATTTTTTTTGCAAGAAACCCATTTGGTCTGCAGGGACATACACCGTTTTACTGGTTCTAGCATGGGTGACATCATGTACTCCTCGTTGTCATCAAAAAAGAGAGCAGGAGTGATAATAGGTTTTAAGAAAAATGTGCCCTTTAAAGTTGAGAAAGTAGTAAGGGATAAGGAGGGCAGACTTCTATGTATCATGGGTAAATTGAGGGGACAGCTGGTGACTCTAGTGAATATTTATGGTCGAAATGAAGGAAAAGTGGCTCTCCATGAAAAATGTTTTAAAATGATAGCGGACAACATTGAGGGTTGGGCAATCATTCAGGGGGACTTGAATATCACATTTACAGATCTGGATTACTCTAGAAAGGGAGAATCGAGTGGCACACAGAAAAAGATAGCACAACTGATAGACTTCTATGGGTGTTTGGATGTGTGGAGACTCTTAAATGGAACAGCAAAAGATTATACTTTTTACTCAGCCCTACATAATAGTTATTCAAGAATAGATCATCTGCTGATGACTAAACAGGAGGCCCACAGGTGCCAAAAGTCCTTTATTCTCCCTGTAGTTCTATCAGACCATAATGCTGTCATTTCCATCTTTAGAGACCCGGGGGTAGAGAGGAAAAACAAAATGGGGTGGCAATTGAAAAGAGGTAGTGTAAGAAACGAGAAATACAGCTGCACAAGGATCTTGAGGAATACTTTGAACTAAATGAGAAGTCAGTCAGCTCCCCAGCAACCCTCTGGGAAGCTGGTAAGGTGGTCCTTAGGGGGAAAATAATTTCACTGCAGGCCAGAATTCTGAAAGATAAGAGGCAACAATTCAAGGAAAGCTATGCTGCTCTACAAAAGTTAGAGGCCCAAAACAAAGCTAAACCATCCAACGCCCTGAAGAAGGAGATAACAAGGGTTAGGGAAATCATTAATGTGGCAGAACTAGAAAAGACAAAAAACCAATTACAGAAGATTAAAAAACGTTTCTTTGAGAATAACAAGAGAACAGGAATAATTTTAGCCAGATTAGTGAAAATTAAGCAAAGGAAAGCACACATAGCCTCTATTATGAACAGATAGGGCACAAGGTGTAATGCACCTGAAAAAATTCAGGAGGCATTTTTGGGTTTTTATAAAGGAATATATTCATCCCAAAATCCAGAGGAGAATGAAATAAGGACGTTCTTGAATAATATCCAAAGTCCCAAAATTAATGAGGCATAGAGGGCCTTTTTAAATGCCCCCATCACTGAGCAAGAGGTGAAAGAAGCTATAGAAGCCACAAAAATAATAAGGCTAATGGGCCTGATGGTTTCCCAAATGAATTTTATAAGACCTTCTCTAAAATACTTATCCTGCACTTGACTGCGGGATTCAATAATATCACTGGAACATCAGAAATGCCTCAAGATTTTTATAATGCCCTAATAACTTTAATACCCAAGCCAGGCAGGGATGTCGAGCAATGTGGAAGTTATAGGCCTATTTCATTACTGAATACTGACTTCAAAATATTTGCTAAGATATTGGCTAATAGGCTCAGGGCAATAATCTATGAAGTTGTCCATGAAAATCAAACAGGGTTTATTCCAGGGAGAGAAGGAAGAGACAATGTACGTAAAACTGTTAATATAATTTACGCCCTGAAGGAAAAATAAATCCCCACTATGATTATCTCTGCAGATGCGGAGAAAGCATTCGATTTTATAGAGTTGAATTGCCTTTTCTTGATTCTGGAAAAGATAGGGTTCAATGGCAGCTTTATAAACTGGCTCAAAGCGATATATAAAAAGCCACAATCCAGGCTTCTTGTTAATGGCAATCCCACAGACCCATTCCAACTAAAGCGAGACACCAGACAGGGATGCCCTCTTTCACCTTTATTATTCAACCTGGCTCTGGCCAATGCCATAAGGCAAAATAAAAAAATAGAGGGAGTTAAGATAGGGAAGCAGACATGTATGCAGATGATTTGCTGTTATATATAACAAACCCAAAAGACTCTTTGCTGGAATTACTAAAGATTATTGATCAATTTGGAAAGATATCTGGGTATTCAATTAATAAAGAAAAATTATTTGTGCTAGTGTCTGGCCAAAATAGAGAGCAAGAGATACAATTGGAGGAGCTGTCACCATTTCCAATCAGTGAAAAGGGTATAAAGTATTTGGGAGTTAACTAAGAACTTGAAGGAATTGTATGCAGCTATTTTCCTCCCACTCCTAAAGAAGTTGAGAGAAGAAATTAGGCCTTGGCAAAAATTAATGGTCTCTTGGTTAGGCAAAGTCAACCTCTATAAAATGATAGTGCTCCCCAAAATCCTATACAGGCTTATGGCCCTGCCAATTAAATTGTCCAACTCTTTTTTCAAAGCTAGCGATGACCTGATTAAAGAAATTGTATGGAATGGCAAAAAACCTAGAGTTTAAAAAATCAGTGCTGATGAGGGTACAAAACAAAGGGGGCTTAAACTTCCCAGACATAAGGTTGTATCATATGGCAACGGCCTTAGGGGCACTGCCCGAGTGGTACCAAGAGGCCAGTGCACCCGAATGGGTAGCAATAGAAAGAGATGTCCTGCAGCTGAACTCCCTAAAAGACATAATGGTAGATAGGGGTACAATTGATAAGAAGAGGAATCAAGATCATCCTTTTGTAGGAACAACCCAAAAATGCTGGAAAAAAGCCCTCCCAAAATTGGGAATACAAGTAGGGATCTCGCCCTTTACACCCATAAATTCAATTCAGGTACAGAGAGGCGGAGTGGCCCACTCGCTAAGAAACAAATTAAAGACCAAAGGAATAGTGAGAATGCAACAGCTCTTTCAAAAGAGAGAATTCCCCCCCTCCACAAGATGGAGGAAATACTGCAAGAAAAAATAGAAATATTTCAATATCTGCAACTTAAGAGCCTTGGTACATCTCCAAATAAAAGGGAGGAATTTAGCAGAGACCCATATAAACTAGAAACTCTGCTATACAATCAAAGTAAAGCATTGGATCGCTTAGGTAGAATATACAAGGAACTTAAAAGCCTATGTTATGATAAAACTAGCACTTATATATAGAAATGGAGTAAAGATCTAGCGATACACATAGGGGAGAAAGAAGAAAAAGCAATTTGGCAACATATGAACAAATGTGCACTCTCATTGGAGGTTAAGGAGGTACAAATTAACCTTACCACCAGATATTACTTACCACCAACGAGAATGAAATTTGGAGCCGCTGGGGGTAAGGGGGAATGCTGGAAAGGATGCGGCGAAATAGGTGACTAAAAGCACTGCTGGTGGGAGTGTTCTAAAGTAAGGTTATTTTGGAATAGTCTGGAGGCTAGCTTGTAGTATAGTGGGCGGAATAATCCCTTTTAGACCTGAAATAGCATTGCTAGGCCTGTTCCATGAGTCAAAAGCAATGAGGGCTTTTCAAAATTCCTGTAAAATTATTTTTCTTGCAGCTCCAAATATAATAGCTAGGCACTGGAAGAATGCCAAAGAACTGCCGCTGGAAGAATGGACAAACAGGATATAGCACCTGTTCAAAATGGAGAAGTTGCACGCAAGCCCGAGAAATGAAGATAAGGAATTCAAGAAGACCTGGTTACCTATAATTAAGACACTAGAAGGGACAAAAATAAACAACAAAGATCTGCAGAAGCTTTTTGACCAATGACTGAGGCGCCTGCTGAGGAATTGACTGTAGGGGGCTAGTCTTGCTGTGTTGGGGGGGGGGAACCCAACAACTGTAAGTTAGAATACTAAAGTCTATAGCAGAGGAAATGTTTTCAATGTTAACATTTTTTAAAAAATCTATATTGTCATGAAGCGGGGAAGGGTTGATTACCCAAGTTATGTGAATGAAAAATTAATTTTGTGTTTCACTGGAATATTGTCTTGGTTATAAAAATAATGAAAACAAGGTTTTTTTAAAAAAAAATAAATAAATCTGGAGTCTGTAAAGAAAACTAAGTCCTTATGAATAATACTTTTGAACAACTGAGTCATGAAAATTTCCCAGGAGATGCTGTTTTTGGTGAGGTTTGTGTTATAAAAAAATCTAATTGTTTTTGTCCTAAAGAGCAACTGCACTGGAGCTTGCAATGGGTATAATCATATTCTGCCTTATTTTTCTTTATGTTCCCTTAAGGTAAAGTTCTGAGCATGAACTAGAACAGCAGCTTTGGAAGAGCCTGTGCTTGCATGAAACTCTCAGGAAGCTGAAGGAAATCCTCATGCTCCTCAAAGAAATGAAATCAAGACAGTACCCAACTGATCAATGATGCTGAGAGATTGATTTCTGTAGTGAGGAACAGAGTTTTCATTCCATAACTACTTAATCTGTTTTCACTCATGAATATTTGTGTCATACTCATGAGTGGACTTCAGGGAAGCAAGTCACTCAGATATTCAAGTTCTTCTACGATTGAAGACAATTGCCATTTGTTTCAGTGCTAGAACAATCTAGTATTCATGGAACGGGATGCTATGGAAACAAGGAGAGAGAGAGAGCTAAGATATTTTACCAATTGTTATTAATTATTTATATGGCACCAGTGATGTGCCTGGCGCTGAACAGTAATGAATAGTGTCAGATCCCTGACTCCAGAGGACTTACAGTCTTGGATGGACAAGGCAGGGGAACACAGGAAGAAAGAAACGGAGACATAGTGAAGAAGTCACTATGAGAAGTTGTGGGTGTTCATGTTTAGCTTAGTTTTAAGGGGAGTGGGGGGAGCCTGAAGGAAAGGCAGTTAAGGAAAAGTGTAAATGAGAGGTCTAGGGAAAGCCTGTGTTGGATCTGCCAGGTTGTGGGTGGCCAGGAGGCAGCAAGGCCTTGAAGGATTGGGCCTGGCAGATGAAGCCTTGCAGGACTGGCACTGGCTCCAGAGGTTGAAGCCATGTTAAAATTAGAGTTGGCGCTGTGGTCAGGGTCAGGAACTAGGAAATCAGTCATATAGATAGGCACAGTACCAGGGTATATCAAGCCAAGGTCTGGAGACAATACTAAAGTTGGAAGCTTGGAAATCAGTCAGGTAAGTGGACATGTTGCTGGGGAATACCAAGCCAGGGTCTGGAGCAAATGAAAAATTCTCATGCAGAATGTGGTGGCTTGCCTCCTTTCAGGTATGAGTCACCAGAAGGACATTACACTGGTGTTCCAAAGTCTGCACTGGCTCCCTATAGCTTTCTGGGCACAATTCAAGGTGCTAGTTTTGACCTTTAAAGCCAGGGGTGGGGACCCTTTTTGAGGCCGGAGGCCGCACGTCTAAATCATTTAAGAAAATTAAACAATTAATTAAACATTAATTTAAAGCAATTAAACAACCAATTAAATCAAATTTTAAACAATTTAAAGCAATTAAAACTATTAAAATATTCACAGAGAGAGAGAATATTCACACACACACAATGCATGTACCTGTGGTTGAGTCCCGCAGCTCGGACACAGGGTTCGGGGACGCCGCAGAGGGAGCACGGCAGCTCCTGAATTGAGTGCTGCCCCAGATTGGATTTGCACGGAAGCCTTCTTCACTGACACGACTTGTCTGGGGGCCTGGCAGGGAGGCCTGCAGTATGGGCATCTGGGAGGGAGCCGCTGGGTATAAAGCAGCTGCTGCTGTTGCAAGTCGAGCTGGCAGAACAAAACACACATTATTATTGTGTGCTGCCTGCAAAGGCCCGCTCGGGTCACAGCAAGCCAGGCGATGGGCCGCACACAATGGGGAAAGGCTTCGAAGTCAGAGGGCCACGGAAAAAAGCCCCACAGGCCAGAAATGGTCCACGGGCCGGAGGTTCCCCACCCCTGTTTAAAGCCCTAAACAGTCCGTCTGAAAGACCGCCTGTCCTCCCACGTCCCATTGTGACCCCTGTGATCAGCCAGGAGAAACTCCCTGTGGGTATGTCTGATAGCCTTGTTCATATGAAAAGGGCTGAGGGGGTGTTCTCAGTTTCTGCCGCGGTGCTTTGGAACTCCCTTCCTCTGAAAGTTCACTTGAGTCTGAGCCTTAGCATCTTCCAGAGGCAGTGTAATACTTTTTATTTGAAAAGGCATTTGGTGGGTGGGCATATGAGATTGGGGTGAAGTCTAGTGGGTGGTTTTGGTGTAGGGGTGTTATAGGGGGTTGGGTGGGGAGGTGGTATTGCGTGGATTTTCTGGGGCATGGGTTGGTGGGGGTCTAGAGTTTTTTTTAATTAGTTTTAAATTTAAGCCATCCTGAACCTCTGGGAAGGGCAGGCAGCATATAAAATTTAAATAAATAAATGGCAAACCTCTTCCTTCACTGCATAGAGTGGTCCCTCAGTTTCCCTTTTCCTGTTCCTTTTCTCACCAGTTAATCTTCCCCCTTGCACTGGGCTGAGTTACAAGGAAGTGCAAATAAACTAACTATAATGCTATTCCGTGCTTGAATGCACACTACAGCTGCACAACCAGTAATAGAATGGTGATGGCAGAATAGGGAAAGCAAAACAAAAAACAAAACAAAAAAACCACCTGGCAACTGTTAAAGCCATATGTAATCTTGTGGGAAAATTCTCTCTTAACCCCTTATTCGAAGCTACCAGCTAATGTCTGTAGTGCTAGACCAAGAGGGTGGGTGGGTGTTTGCACACTTCAGCAGCTCAGTACCCCCACCCATTCCTTTTAATGGGGTGCTTGCACTTGGCACCTCCCTCCCACCCAAAATGCCCAGACCAGGTTAAAGGTCGAATTTTAAATACGGCTCATCCACAGCTTGCTCCACTGCCGCCCTTTCCTTCTCACACTTGCCCAACAGCCAGCGGTCCTGCTTCCCTCCTCCCTTGAGAAGTGATCAAGGACAAATGACCATCCCCATACACGCCTTCATGATGGTGAATGGGAATTCTCATCAAGAAGATAATAGAGCTGTTTCCTTGCTGCAGATGCCTCATTCCAGAAAGGTATTTTTTCTATTGCATGTTGTCACATTAGTGCCTGTGTACAGATGGGTCACTGGCCATTAAAGACACTTATTGTTTTAGTTATGTATTGTGTTCTTTACTTTATTGCCCTAAATTGTATTTGGTGTGGCTCTGTGTTGCCACTTAAGTCATGTGTTTCTACCAGAGGTGTCTGTATTTCTGAGATGAGCAAATGATCACTGTGCTTAACACAGAATCTCCTTTTGGATACTTCAGTCTGAATATAGAATATAAATTTAAGGTATTTGAATTTTTAACTTCGCTGGCTAGCTTGGTTAAAGGTTTTAGCTGTTAAGTCAGATTGGACAGATAAACTCATAAGAATCTAGTTTTCAATCTACTTCTGTTAAAAAAATTAGTATTTAATAAAAATGATCTTAGCTTTTCTTTCTTTCTTTCTTTCTTTCTTTCTTTCTTTCTTTCTTCCATTTATAGTAAAACATTAGCAAGGTAGGTAGTATCCATTCATCCTTTCCTACTGCCTGTAAGATCAACTTATATCAGGCCAAAGAAATAAACACCTAAGATGAATCATTCCTATCAAAAAAGGGTAATACTGATTGAGGGATCCTTTTTTTAAATCTTGGAACTGTGTGGAAGATTAAATTGCTCTCAGGGTACATTGTTCTCTGACATTATGGAAACATAAAAAAATTAAACCCATTTTCTGCATCTGGCTTACATAGGTCCTCAAAATGTCTGTTTTAAACAGGCTTGCAAAACTAGAATGCCTCATTTTGCTTCACGGACTTGGTCTAATTCACCGATAAATCCAGCGGAATCAACAGGAGTTCCACTGATGTAAAATGAGGGTCAGTAGAAGGAGAATATAGCCTTTCCATTATTTACAGAAAGGATGAATAATTTTTTCCCAAATAATTTTTCAAATAAGCAAAAAAAAAAAGCTCCTAATGCACCATATATTAGTAACAGTATCTGGGTCTGTGCAAAATTAGGATCTAAAAAATAAATATTGTGCTTTCAGCAAGGAAAAAAAGGCAGGCAAACTGATATTTCATAAAAAACAAAAAGTGCAAATGGTCCATCGGTTATGCCAATTAAATACATCTAGATAAACGTAAAGCAAACAACCTTGGTGCAAATCATGCAGTGTGCATGCAAAGTGTGTGCAATGTTTTTTATTTATTTATATAAAATTTAGATTCCACCAGCTTCTACGTGACGGAAGCTCGGGGCAGACCACAATTTTCATAAAATATATAAAATACAAAAACATATGTGCAAAGTGTACAAACCCCGTGCGTGCAAGTTTAGGATCAGGCCTTTAGCCTATTTAGCCCAATTGCCACAGTCCAATATGGATGTAAAAGTCTAAGGGGATGTTAATTAGGGCTGAAATTCGTTCTCGCCCTAGGCAAAAATCTCACTGAGAACAACCTTCTTGATGAGATTCTCAAGGTTGAGAATCTCACAAGAATCAACACTCTCACCAGCATTCTCGGCGAGATTCTTGAAGACCTAAAAAATGGCCCCCAAAACATTCTGCAAATGCACAAAATGGCTGCTGGGGATGGAACATACACAGAATGATCACAGCAACAATTTTGCATATGCGCTGAGCATTTTGAGGCTCTTGAGAATCTAGTGAGATTTTTTAGAAGCCTCAAAAACAACTCCACGCATGAACAAAATGGTCATCAGGAACTGCGCATGTACTGAATAAGGAGAGATTTACATCCTAAGAGGGAATACTGCCCCCTTTGAAATCAATGGCATTGGGGAAGCTCCCATGCCATGCACACAATGCACACATCCTGTGCACTGCGCACGCACGTGCGTGCAAACCACATGCATCTCCATAGGGCTTGCATTGTGCCACGTGGATCCTGCTTGGGATTGTGGTCACAAGGGATTGTGGTCACTATTGTCACTATCTAAAACAGGGCTATACTCTCACCCCCTCCAAGAGAATTTATCTATGTTGATTTACGTATCAGAAGGACCTTTTGACAGTGTATACTATAAGTTAATTAGACCTGAAACAAGAACACTTTGCATTCTTGTGAGACTCTGCGAGATTCTCGTAAACCCCAGCGAGATTTCACATGTTCTTGCCAAGGTTTGTGAGCACAGAATGGCTACAGTGGCTATTTTGTGCATGCGCAGAATGGTCACGACAGCCATTTTGCGCACACAACAGAGCATTTTTAAGGATCTCGCAAGATTCTCCCAAACCTTGGTGAGAATGTGCAAGAACTTGCTGGGTTTTGAGAGAATCTCGCAGATCTCACAAGAACACAAAGCGTTCTCGTTCCAGACATAATTAACTTACAGAATATACACTGTCAACAGGTTCTTCTGATATGTATATTAAATCAACATAGATAAATTCTCTTAGTGGGGAGAGTGTAGCCCTATTTTAGATAGTGACAACACTGCCATTGATTTTAAAGGAGGCAGTATTCCCTCTTAGGATGTAAATCTGTCCTTATTGAAGTCAGTGGCACAGCTTCCATTGACTTTAATTATTATGAATCTCATAGGGATGGGCGAACAGATCGCGGTTCGGGTTCGGCCGTTCAGTTCGGCTGCGTTTGGTTCATCTGTGTTCGGTTCGTCAGTTCGGTTAGTTCGCCGGGTTCAGCCGTTCTGTTTGGCCGTTCGGCCATTCGGTTTGGCCGTTCGGGAAATGTTATGGGTGTTTTTTTTGTTTTTTATATGTTTTTTGGTTTTTTATTGGGTTTTATATGGTTTTCTTTTGTTTTTTATTTGGTTTTTTTGTTTTTATATGTTTTTTTTAAAAAAAATCTAATATTATATCTATCTATCTACACTAAATCTAACTGCTATTAACTATTCTAAATGCTATGAACTAAATGGATTATCTAATAAGTACACAGGCC